>BSBK01000129.1:65000-457500 GCA_027943335.1 Chamaecyparis obtusa
TTCTTCATTCAACTTTTGCTCACATCCTTGTTGAGATGGATGTTTCTAAGGGTCTCCCTGAGAATATTTTCTTGGCCTCTCCACGGGGCTCTTGGATACGGACTTTGGATTATGAGGGTATTCCCTTCCGCTGCAGGAAATGTCACATGACTAGCCATGTCGCTGCTTGATGCTCATCTGAGAAGGTTAAATCGAAACAACCACCTTCTCGGTGGTTGGGTGTCTCTATTGAACATTATACTGTGAATATATCTTCAGCTGAGGTTAGAGAGTAGGTTGTGGGATCTTCTCAGGAGGTTTTTGCTTTTGTGGGAGTTGGTGCTATGATGGGTAATGTTTTGGCTCAGCCTGTTCTAGTTGATTCTGCAGGGTCAGATGACGCATTGACTGTTGATGTTGTCCAGACTGCTGACTCTGTTGTCCAGTCCGCTACTACTTTGGGCTCGCCCAAACTGGTTTCTCCTAGGGAGAATGTGTTGTTTGGTGTTGATTCTACTCTGGTTTGTATTGCGGGTTCTTATGTTTCTTCAGGGGTTTGGCAAGAGGATGTTGCTAAGTTGGAGGAAGGATGGACAATTGTGAAAGGAAAGAAACCAAAGTCATCTATTCCTCCTTTGGATATGAATCTTCGGTCCTATAAGGGTGGCTCTAAATATAAATCGTAAGTACCCTTGTTGTGGACTGTTGTCCCTTGGTGTTGGTTTTTTTGGTGGGAGTTCCCTTTGTTGTTTTGGTGGTCTCCACTGTTGTGTCTGAGTCTTTTATTGATACATCTTTTGAGTTGTTGTACAAGGTTTCGGGTCCTTTCAAAACTTGATTTTACTTAATCAAAACAATTAAATCCATTGAAAGGGAATTTTAACAGCATAATCATTCTTATGTATTTGAATGTTATGATGTCACTCATTTCATATTTAATCTTCATTTAATGCATAAAAATGATAGTCTCATCTAATTACTTTCATTAATTAATGACATTGTATCATCGTCAACATTATAATAATCTACATAAATCTAATATACATTTCTACTACATCGATTTTAACATGTAATTATCAAACATACTTCATTTTTCATCCCAACGTAGGATCAAAACCACAATACCTTCTCACCCTGATGGGGTTGGAGTGATACTACATACTGTATGTGCTTGAATGTGGGCCTCTAAATCAGGCACAAATGCAACATAGTCATTATTCTCATGATCGAATTACAAGAGAGAGTATGAATTACTCAATCTAAAATTCATGGAGAAGTGACCTGTTGCCTCCTATGCAGGCGGGGTGTTTAATTGCTCTCAGATTGAAGAGCCAACAACCATAAGACCGCTACTACAATGGAGGATTTGAAAGCAAAGCCATAAAGATGATATGCAAGCTAAAATCAAACTAAAATGTATGCAATTAATCTAAATTGCTTGAAAGGAAATATGAAGTGCAGTTTTTTTTTTTAGATTTTGAAATAAAGATGATACTAGACTAAGAACAAGTAATCAAATTTAATCTAATATGAGATGTAATTATACTAAAATGATAGACTAAATATGCAACAAAAAAGCTTTGAATAAAATGAGATAAAAAAATGCTATAGTTCAATTACTCTCCAAATTGCCTTTTTTTGAATGAGAAGAAGAGGCTCATTAAATAGAAAAGCTCAGGAGAGGAATGAAGAGTTTCTTGATTTGAAACTCATGACTCTTCATTCTCAAATTGAGACAAAAAAGCATGATTTATTTAATTAAAAGAATGGAATTTGCCACATGTGGGGAGGTGACCTTTCGAGTAATTTGAATTATTAAATTCAAATAAAGAGGTGTCCATTCAATTAACTAAATATTTATTAATTCCTTTCAAGGGTATTTAGCTAAAAGGGGTGGAGTTTAATTTAATTAAAAGTACTCAGGACTTCATAATTAAATTAACTCATCATAGAGATTATTTAGCCAAATAAAGTCTAGGACTTAGGAATTATTTTAGTGTTTGATTATTGCAATTTAGGGTCTTTGCAACTGACATCAAGTCAAATTAAGTCAGGTAGGATAGAGAAAATTGCCTAGTGAACTAGGACTTTGATGATGTAGAATCGAGATAATGCACCAAAATTGATGAAATTAAATAGGTGCCAATTTTGGGGTATTACATTTGCCCCTCTTTGAATTGATGTGCGAACAGCGCGTTGATTCAAAGAATAGTCTGAAGTGACAGATGATGAGAATTTCCAAAGTCTAAGTTAGATTGCGAAGATAGTGGTCTTAGAACAGAACCAAGATCAAGGTTAGATTGCCCCAATACCAATTGATGAAGATGCAGATTTAGGACTGTCTCCAGAATCAGGGTTAGATTGCCCCAATACAAAGCTTAGCCCTCCGAGACCTAGGTTAGATTGCCCAGATAACGGTCTAAAAGAGATTTGGAAAGCTATCTCCAAAACGAAGCTTGACTCCCAGGAATTAGGGTTAGATTGCCCCAATACCCAAAAGATTTCAAGAACCATCTCTAGAATGAAGAGTGATCCTTCAGGATCCAAGTTAGATTGCTCAGATACCTAAGAGATAGATTTCTAGATGACAAGATGCGAGGCATGAAGATGCCCCTAGCAATGAGGACTGATGATTCAAATCAGACTGATTCAAGAATAGATTCAACAAGATTCAATGATGCAATCATCCTGCCCCCTCGGGAGCGAAATTGAAAGATGACACGTCAGAAGATGATTAACAGCCAGAGGTTGCAGATAAAGATAAGATCGAAGATCCAGAAGAATAAAGCAAATTAGAAGCATTCCAAAGGTCCTACTGACCAAATTTGACTAGGTTGACTTGATGAAAAGAAGCAAAGATTTGAGAACATGATGCAAAGATGAGGATCTGGCAGGAAGATGACACTAGAAGGCTGACTGCACAAGCATCCGATCCAGAAGGAGTCCAATATTTAAAACGTGATTTTGAGCCACTTAGAGATGTCAAATTTTGATTTCGATCCCGAAAACTTGTGCAATCATGATGAAACTGGGACAAAAGATGAGAACCTTTGATGAGTAGATCTAGAAGAAAGCAATCAAGAGAGCAACAAGAAATCACTCCAAATGCAAGCCTAGAATGAAAGATGCAAGTCTAAATGCAGGCCTAGGATGAAAAAATGCAATCCTCCGGACTCGGCTATTGGACTCATCATATTTATCATCATTGAGTTCATTTAAGCATGGGACAATCACAAGATGCCATACAATTCTCCCCAACATGAGAATATGAATATGACATAAGTCTTAAATTTTTCGGAATGAGGTGTAAGCATTAAGACACAAGAAGCCAAAATGACCTGAACACCTATTCCTTTTAATTTAGCAAGTTAACATAAGCATCAAAGTACATTTGCTAGAATGACCTGAATGTCTCTTGCAACAAACACACCAAATGCGTAGGAGTTCCTTCTTTTGCCAAAGATTGCTCGCAGTGACCCTTACGTTCACTTAACAGGACGAGCGTTTACAATTTCACCAGTAGCAGAAAGAAGTCACTCAAAAAAAACAAGGAGAAGAACCAACCTCACCAAGGTGTCCATATAAAAGGATTCGAGGTATGCATGGCCATCTAATATGAGATGAAGGCTCTTACAGACGGACACCCCTCTTATGTAGATTTCTTGGATCATTGGAACTAAACCAGCAAGCAAAAAACAAAGAAAAGATCATGCCCCCAGTCTTTGCATTTCTCAGTCAAGAAAGAAATCTTAGATTCACTTGAGGGGAAATGATAAAGCAAACAAACAAGCAAGATAAAAGCTTAGTACACTGCACAGGAACACACAAAGAGTTTTAGTTTCAGTTTACGTTTGTGTTCAAGCAGATTGAAGTTGAATCGGAAGTGAACAACATTCGAAGTCTCAACGGGATAGCAACAGCAGGCAGACACAATGGAAAACCACTGGTGACCATTGCAAGAGATAAAGTCTCAAGAAGATATCGAAGTGCAAACCAAGTATCAGTAGGCGAATGCAGTGAGAACCACTGGTGATCGATACAAGGAAGATTCTCAAAAGAGAGAATGAAACATGAATGAAACATCAGTAGGTAGACACAGTGAAGACCACTAGCGACTGATGTAAGAAGGAGATCCTGAAAAGAGAGGTCGAACGGGAGCTAGGTATCAGCAGGCAAGCACAGTGAGAACCACTGGTGACTAATGTAAGGGAGAAATCTCGAAGAAGAGAGATCAAACAAAAGCTAGGTATCAATAGGCAGGCATAGTGAGAACCACTGGCGACTGATACATGAGAGATCCTCAATGAGAGATCTCAAAAGTAGCTAGGCATCAGCAGGCAGACACAGCGTGAAATGCTGGTGATTGATGCACAAATGAATCTTCTAAAAGTGATAGGACAATGCCCCCTAGACCAGGGAGATGCCCCCAAGTATGACCAGTTCCAATCCATGAAGAGTCAAGGAAAACTGAAAGACAAGCGCATGAGCTAGCAAACCAAAGCAGGAAACAAACTAAAGTAGGAAAGGAAAGAAACTAAAGCAAGAAACTAAGAGCCAAGCGATGCTGAGATGAGATGCAGCTTCAGGAAATAAGAGGTGCCTGTTTACCAGGTTTTCACCATCTTGGCAGAGATTCTATTTTTGCTACCATGACGCCTGTTTACCAGGTTTTCATCAATGGCACGTTTTTCTCTTTTTCAATTTTTTTATAGTTTTCTCTTTTTCTTTTTTTTTTTGTATTTTTTAATATTTCATTTTTTTTGTATTTTTGATCTTTTCATTTTTTTTGTATTTTTCACATTTTCTATTTTTTTTGTATTATCAAGGCGCCTGTTTACCAGGTTTTCACTAGGATAATAGATACATCAAAGCACCTGTTTGCCAGGTTTTCACTAAGATGATCATTTTTTAAGGACATTTTGCTATTTTTAGGATTTTTTGCAATATATCAATTTTTAGGATTTTTTCAAGATCAATAAGTATGTACATGAGCATACTGAGAATGTTAGCTGTAGAACTTCTTCAAATAAAGAGTGTTGATGGACTGTTTGAGTTTCTCTCCTTCAGTGATGATCTTTGGAAACACAGTCATTTGTAGTAGTAGCCAGCTGAGAAGTTGCAAAATCAGAACCAGATGTTGTAGCAATAAAAGGAGATCCAACCAGTAGTGTCCAACAGTCAAGAGATCCATAGTCAAGGAAAGATCACTTAAGTGAGACCCACAAATATCCTCATGGACACACCTTAACTGTTTGTCAGATTTCCCACACTCTAAATGCTTAGGAAGAGTACATTCTAGATTTTTCTTAGTCATGCCATTAGCAATAAGGAGATACTGATACGCACTTTGGGAAAAGGCAAGATGGAGTGAAGAGTGTAAAGTATGAGAGGCAAGGGTGATGGAATGGAGGGAAGCATGAGAATTTTGGAAGCTTGAATGGCAACTTTGATTTTTTCTTTCTTTGGAATCCACATAGCTTTTGAATTTTTTCATTTTTACTTTGAGGTGCTTTTGATGACAATGCCTATATAATGGATTTCGAGATCCATTTTTTATTTTATTTTCTAGCTTTTTATTATCTTCTTCTTTTTGAGGACCTTTGCGGTCTTTTGAACACCCCTCTTTCTTTCCTTTCTTTGTAGTCACATGTCGATTAGATGGGACATGGTGACCTTGAGATATAAGTGGATTCTCATTATTATTATTTTTATGTTGTACATCCAAGTTACTTCCAAAAGACTCAGGAATGGTGGATGAAAGAGGCTTATATGACTGGTTTAGGTGGAGAGATGGAGATGGAAGTGGACGAGCCACTTTTCTTGGAGATGAAGAGGGAAGAGAATTCGATGTGATGGGCTCAAGTGCAAATATATCAGTATCATCCTCATCATTCATGAATGCATCAGATAGATCAAGAAAGTAATCTTCCATAGAGCATTGTCGATTGTGAGTCATCTTAGAAGAGTCAGATAAGTTTGGAGGAATATTATGTGAGCCTAACCAAGATGGTCTATTCCAAGAGTTAGGTCCCCTTTCAAGTGGTAAGAGTGCACGAATAGGAACCATTTCAATTCTGGATCTACCAATATTCCATGAAGCTGTAACAGAATGGGGTCTTACATACCCATGACTTGCTGGAGCAATAGGAGTATAGCTTAGAGTAGATGGCCTAGGAGCCATAGGAATGATCTCCATAGGAGGGTGGAAAGGATCGTCATCAATAGCTTGATCTGGAGGATCATAACTTTCTCCTCTTTCTGAGTTCTTAAGACTAGCATATAAGTGCATAGCATCAACTGGTATTTCTATAGTAGCATCTGATATGGAGTCCCATTTAGCTAGAGACATAGTCGGAGGTAGACTTTCTTCATTGTTGTCATCTAACATAGGAAGTGTTTCTTTAACAGTAGGATCTTGTTCAGTAGTAGAAGTAGCAAAGTAATCTGGAATAGGCATACCTTGAGGCATACCCAAGAGAAGAGAAGCATCCAATAGTTGCTCCCAATCAGTATGTGTGCCATTGGAGTTGGCAACAGTAGGAGTCTGTTCAATAGCAGAAGTGGTGGAACAATCTAGAATAGGCATACCTTGAGGCATACCCAAGATAAGGGAAGCGTCCAATAGTTTCTCCCAATCAGTATGTGTGCCATTAGAGGTAGTGACATATTCAGTAGTAGCTGCAGTAGTAGAAATCTATTCAGTAGAGTGTATAAAATCCTCCTGGTGAGGACGAAGATCATGTTCTTGAAGCACTTGAGAAGGTAGATAAGACTCTTTTTGGTAGTCTAAATCATAATTTTGAACATTCAAAGATCTTTCATGTGTCATAGGCTAAATCTGTGTTTCTTCATGTGAGTGCAAGCTGCAGCTAGGTTGGTCAAGCTCATAGCTCTGATAGCTAATACCAAATCCATCTTCAGAAGGTTCCTCACAGGAATGTGGAGATGGAGGGAGAGTTGTCAATGTCAACATGGACTCAAATTGATATTCCCCCATGCCAATATCTTTGATCTTCAAGGTCTTTTCTATTTCTTTTAGCTTAGCATCATAGAACTCAATGGACTCTCTATTAGCAGGAACAAAGCTATTTGTTGCTTGGGTAAGCATCTTAGCAGAGAAAGTATTTAGGCTAGCACTATTGTCAATGAGGACGCAGGGGATACTCTTGGGGCCTATCATAACTTTAGTGTGCAGGAGAGCATTATGCGGGTGGCTCAGCAAGTGATCGTCTTCCTCAGAGAATGATAAGTAATGAGGTGAGGTCAAATGACCCACCATAGATTGAAACTAGTCGAGATTGAGATCTTTGGGGACGTTTGCCTTGGTGAGGACTTTATCCATAGATAGTTTTGGTCTGAAATTCGAAGGCTCGGGACCTTGGAGAATGATCTTTGCATGAGATCGAGGGATAGCGTTCGCACAAGCTAGAGATTGTGCATAGTTATAAGAGGGAGGCTTAGGGCCTCGCAAGACAAAGGGAGTTTTGGGTTTAGGAGTATCCTTGCTCCCTGGAGCAATGATCATGTCATAGTGAGAGATCCAAGGTTTGTTTCTAGCAAATCTAGAAGGTAGTTGAGCTTCTGTTGTAGCCTTCTCAGTGGCATTAACTATTTGTATGCTAGAGCTGAGATTAAAGACAGACTTTGAGGGTTTTGGCATCACATTGTCAACAACCCTGTCATTCATAACATCTATGTTTCTATTGACAATCTTATCCTTATCCCTGTTTGAGGGAGAAGGTCCTTGCTTGTTGTCTTTTTTCAAAGTCAATTCTCCCTTCTTGACCATAAACGCTTCTATCCTCATAGCCCACCTAATCATATTGTCAAAAGTGAGGAGACCTTGTAATCGTACTTGGTATCCAAAATTTGGGACAATATTGTCCAAGAAGATATCGAGCTTTTCAGACTCAGGTAATTCATGCGGATACTTCATGCATAGTTGTCTCCATCTCTGGAGAAATTTTAGGAGAGGCTCCCCTTGTCGTTGTTTCAAATTGCAAAGGTCTTGGATGTTGACTAAATATTGAATATTGTGGGATTGATCATAACTCTTGTCATTTCGAGACTGACTATGACCTTGGTCATTTGGAGATTTCTCATGACTATCGCTGAATTTACCTCCCCTTGGGAAGTGGAATGGATCTCCCATATTGTTGGTAGTATTTTGAGAGATCGTGAAAGAGTTGATAGGTTCAAAAGAATCAATAGGGTCGATTTTAGAAAGTGACCCTTCAGAGTCTTGCTGGTCTTCAAACAATGGGTTATAATAGTCTTGAAATAATAAGCCAGACTGTATCTGAAACAATGGATTGTAATACTCTTGGAACGAGGAGGAATGTGAGGATCTCTCACAAAGTTCAAATTTCATAACAGATTGGGAATGACCTATGTCTTGATTATGAGGTTTACTTTGATATTGATTAGTATTCTGAACGGGATAAGTCTTGCCACTTCGAGTCGTGACAGTCATAGACGAAGATGTAACAAGAAAAGATTTAAGATAAAGCTAGACTCTGTCTCTAAGATAACGAAAAAGAGATAAATGGCTAGAACAGCCAAGATGCAAGATGAACCTGGTATGAATTGTCAAAAAAAGATGGCTAGAATAGCCGAGATAAGACAATCGCAACGCAAGGTACAAGAGCACAACGAGATAAGGTAGACTAATGAGAGACAATACGAGTCAAAGCAAAGATCGATCGATTCCTAACTCAAGACAACCAGTTTCTGATGGTGAACGACAGGAAAATAGAAAAATAGATCATGGACAAAAAGGAAGATTAGATTTATGTCATTGATCAAGCGCATAAGACAGAAATCAAGGAGTTCAAGCAAACAGTCTTCAAGCAATGGGCAAGGGACAAAGCAACCTTGTGCACGAACAAGAATAGTGACTTAGTATTTCTACTCCCTAAGGACTCTACTTGTGTATGTTCTTGAGAATGTTTTAGCAGGCACTTAAAACACAACAACATCCTAGCAAGTTGTCTACAAGGCTATACATAGCTCTTCTAAAGGGAGTCCTCGATATACGCAAGGTACGTGAGGCCCAAATCTATAGATGAGAAGAATTCAAAATCACACAGCCGAGGGGAGACGGTAACCCAAATCTCCTCCTTCACTTCTCAAAGGTATAAAGTTCTTTGAGGCTTAGCCAAGAGTGAAATCTAACTCATTCCCAAGAGAGGTGTCTTTGGATTCACCTCCTGATATTTATACTCCACCGGAACACGGGAGTTAAGGTCGTCCCTTGAGGTGATGAAATCCCCAAGCAGGCCTTCTAGAAATAAAAAAGTAAGTAATTCTCTATCAAAAGTATTGGGAAGCACTAAAGGTGGAACACTTAACTCTTCAAGTAAATGTGAAGTGAGTCCAAAAGTGGAACATTTAACTCTTCAAGTGAATGTGAAGTGAGTCCAAAAGTGGAACATTTAACTCTTCAAGTGAATGTGAAGTGAGTCCACAAGGTGGAACATTTAACTCCTCACATAAACTCAAAGTGAGTCCAAAAGTGGAACATTTAACTCCTCACACAAACTCAAAGTGAGTCCAAAAGTGGAACATTTAACTCTTCACACAAACTCAAAGTGATTCCACACCTTAGAAAATTAATGAGTTCTAAAAAGCACAAAAGGGTTGCCTGGTGGAACAATTAACGCTTCTTTCCTATAGACCCCTCCCCTTTAATGTGGCGCTGAGATTGCAACCACAGGGCGGAAATGAGGGGCCGACGGATTAGTGAGTCCAATAACCCAAGATAGCAATCTAGATCAATCACAAGTAATTTAAGACTGCTAATCAATACTACTCATAAGTGCAAGAGGGTTTGAATCATGGAATATTTAACTTTCCAAGTAAACATGAAGTGAGTCCACAAAGTGGTGCATTTAACTCTTCATGTAAACTAGGAATGAATCCATGCCCTAGATTACTCAATGAGATGTTTTGATATTTGAAACCAAGAATTACTTAATGTTAAAACACAAGCATTCACTTAAACACAAACTTCAATGAAAGCAAATCTATGTTCGTTTATTTCCCATTAAGAGCATAAAAAATGTGTTCTATGAAAGTGTGTAACACTCAAGCCAAACACATGAGAGATTAATTTTATGCCCAAACCAAGTGTTATAGAGATTTTAAGAACTCACCTTAAGTCCAAAGATCTGCAATCCAGCATTTAGCACACATCCGAAAGTACAGAATCAAGACAAATCAATGGCAAACTGTAAGATATGTAACATTGTTGTCTTCAAGACAGTCTTTAAAGATTGATTTATTTGACCCATAAAATCACAATATTAAAATTTTTGGAAAGAATGAAGTTTTTATCCAACATCAAGAACTACTATTTCCCAAAATTACAAGGTCTTATGATTCCATTTGGTTCCTCAACCAATAACCTTTTCAGACTACAATTTTTCTGTCATAAATCAGATTTAAAACACCAAACCCTGCCTAGGGAATCACATATCTTTCTCAAAAATAATCCAAATGAAACCAAACTAATTTCACAATAACTATTAATGAATCTAGTTTCCAAATATGTAAGCCATTTATTTTTTCCATTCATAAATCAATTTCTAAGAATAAATCATTGCCTGCAACTCCAATACAGATTGTTAAAAACTAGTTTTCACTCAAATGCCCATAACTTTCACAAATCTGAATAAAAATGACTCAAACCAAAAGGAAAGGAAAGATAATTCATGTATCTTTTCAATGAATATTATTAGAGATATTGATTCTTCACAATTTGTCCATATCAGACGTTTCAATCTGACTGTATTTAGAGAATCTCAAATTTGCAAATATCCACTTTCACCAAAATGATCATAAATTATTCATTTCTTTATAAAAATGAACCAAACCAAAAGAATGAGAAAAAAGATTCATCATTATATCCATCCATTATTATATTACAAGGTTTCCATGCTGTACATGGCCGTTCAAGGCCTGGAACCAACACTAAAATTGAAAAACCAATCAAGAATGAGGCCAAAAATTGATCTTTTCTGCCCCATGGTGGGCACCAAAATGTATGTGCTTGAGTGTGGGCCTCTAAATCAGGCACAAACGCAACATGGTCATTATTCTCATGATCGAATTACAAGAGAGAGTATGAATTACTCAATCTGAAATTCATGGAGAAGCGACCTGTTGCCTCCTATGCAGGCGGGGTGTTTAATTGCTCTCAGATTGAAGAGCCAACAACCATAAGACCGCTACTACAACGGAGGATTTGAAAGCAAAGCCATAAAGATGATATGCAAGCTAAAATCAAACTAAAATGTATGCAATTAATCTAAATTGCTTGAAAGGAAATATGAAGTGCAGTTTTTTTTTTTTAGATTTTGAAATAAAGATGATACTAGACTAAGAACAAGTAATCAAATTTAATCTAATATGAGATGCAATTATACTAAAATGATAGACTAAATATGCAACAAAAAAGCTTTGAATAAAATGAGATAAAAAAATGCTATAGTTCAATTACTCTCCAAATTGCTTTTTTTTGAATGAGAAGAAGAGGCTCATTAAATAGAAAAGCTCGGGAGAGGAATGAAGAGTTTCTTGATTTGAAACTCAGGACTCTTCATTCTCAAATTGAGACAAAAAAGCATGATTTATTTAATTAAAAGAATGGAATTTGCCACATGTGGGGAGGTGACCTTTCGAGTAATTTGAATTATTAAATTCAAATAAAGAGGTGTCCATTCAATTAACTAAATATTTATTAATTCCTTTCAAGGGTATTTAGCTAAAAGGGGTGGAGTTTAATTTAATTAAAAGTACTTAGGACTTCATAATTAAATTAACTCATCATAGAGATTATTTAGCCAAATAAAGTCTAGGACTTAGGAATTATTTTAGCGTTTGATTATTACAATTTAGGGTCTTTGCAACTGACATCAAGTCAAATTAAGTCAGGTAGGAGAGAGAAAATTGCCTAGTGAACTAGGACTTTGATGATGTAGAATCGAGATAATGCACCAAAATTGATGAAATTAAATAGATGTCAATTTTGGGGTATTACACATACCTAATGTGCATTTTGAATTGGCCCCTTTTTATGCTTGGGGTCATTTTTGCAAGTACAACATCAACCCTATTATCATAGACTTAACCTTTTCAATTATAAAATTTAAAATTCAAATTGGCTAACTCTCACCTATACCTTTCTTGACAATGGCCAACCAAACATAAATTCATGTGATTCATTGTTATGTCCTTGTATTTAAACAAATCCATTGTGTTCATTTTAAGACATCGTAACGCTTCAATTGGTACACCAAAAATAATTTAGATAAGCAACACCTAGATTTGTAGAAATAAAATAGGAGCATATGCATGTTTTAAGAGTGTTTGTTTTAATCCCCATACATTTCCAAAGGTTAACCCAAGAGAATTTTTCCCCTACTGACACAATAATAGCACTATCAATGTATTATTTAATATCGATAATCTTCAATAACAAGGAGTAGAATTATAACAATTGTAGGAATTAAGGATGGCTGCTGGGGCGACGCTGGTAGATTCGGCTAGGGTTTCATCTCCTGCTGGAGGCATTCCTGGGAAATTGCAGGCATCAAAGGGAGCTAGTGGTTCTAGAGTTTTGCCAATAGTTGGGGCTTTGCTAGTTGCTGGGGCGACGCTAGTAGATTTGGCTAGGGGTTCACCTCTTGCTGGTGGTGTTCTTGAGAAGGTGAAGGCATCAAAGGATGTTGGGGGTTCTAGGGTTTTGTCAGTTGCTGGGGCATCTCTGGTCACTGGGGGTTTGCCAGCTGCTGGTGTAATTGTTGGGGGTCCGCAGGTCGCTGGAGTTTTTCCAGCTACAGGTGTGTCACTGGTTGTTTCTGTCAGGAGATCGAGGGCCTCTGGTGCTTCTGTTGGGGGTTCATTGGTCACTGGTGATAGGGTTTCTCCATTCGCTGGTGCTTTTGCTGGGGGTTCGAAGGTTTTTGGGGGTTCGCCAGTAGTTTCTGGTGGTGTTCCTGGGAAGTTGTAGGCTTTGGAGGCTCTGGGGTTTGTTGGGTTATTCTGATGGGGGTTCGCAGGTTGCTGGTGTTGTTGGGGGGTCGCTGGCTGTTCTGGCTAGGGCTGCTGCGAATCCCGCTCACGCTACTATTAAAGGCACTCCTCATAGGGCCTTTCCAGTCAACCAACATATTTTCATAGTGCTGGATGTGGATACTCTTTCTGAGATTGATGCGGTAGCCTCTATTTTTTCCAAGCATGGGTTGATTTGTAGATTCAAGGGTTTCTGGCCCTCTCTGCCTGATCTTCGTTCTTGGATTTCCAGTCATTGGGAACCTCTAATCTCTAGTACTATCCATATCTTCCCTATGGCTAAAAGATTTTTTGTGGCAAAATTTGATGATGCTGAGGATAGAAATATTATTTTGTGTGAAAACTTCTTTAGCTGGGAGGATCGTTTTATGCTTTTGTTGAAACCATGGCATTCTAATTTTTCTCCATCTTCTGAATCATTTGATGTGCAACCTATCTGGGTTAGGCTTCCTAATCTTCCCCTCCATCTTTGGATTGACTCCATTCTGGAGACTATGGGGGAAGCTTTAGGGGATATGTTAATGGTGGATGAGAAATCCTCTGATTTATTTCATTCTACTTATGCTCGTATCCTGGTGGATATTGATACCTCAAAAGGTGTGCCTGCGGAGATTAAACTTGAATCCCTTACGGGTAGAAGTTGGATTCAGCAATTAGACTATGAAAGCATCCCCTTCAGATGTAGAAGATGTTTTAAGACTGGTCATATTGCCTCTCAATGTGATCTTCAGAGACATAATAAGATTGCTTCGTGGTGGAAGGGGGCCTCTTCTCAACACTATACTGTGGAGAAGGTTCGGAGCTTCGCGAATGTGGTAGAGCAGGCTTCTAGCCCTATCTCTTGTCCTACGGCTATTTTTGTTCCTTCTTCTTCTTTGGTTGCTAGTAGTACTTCTGTTGGATCTACTGGTTTGTCTACCAGCATTTCTGCTGGTGGTTCTACTCTTGGTGGAAGTAATTCTTCTGTTGCTAGTGACCCTCTTGTTACTCCTGGTTCTGTTGAGTGTTCTATTCCTACTGCTGGTAGTATTGGTGTTGGTTTGTCTGCTAAGGCTACTGGGCCTGCTGGCATCTTTCCAGTCAGTTCTATTTCAGAAATTCCTTTTGGTGCTGGGAAGTCTGGTACTAGCTGTGTGGCCACTTCAGGTTCTATCCAGACTTCTCATACTGGTTCTATTGTGGTTGGATCTTCTCCTGCCTCTAACTGGCAGGAAAAAGCTTCTTTGGTGGAGGAGGGATGGACTGCTGTAATAGGTAAACATAATAAAAAGTCCCCTCTACATTTTGATATGACTCTCCTCTCCCAGAAGAAGGGAGGCAAAGAAAAATCTTAGGTTGGGTGTTGTTGTAAAGCATTGGCTTTACACGTTTGGCTTTAGCAGCTTGAGCATTTCTGTTTATCTTTTCTATGGTTGTTGTTGTATTGTTGGATTTGTGTTGCTGGTAGTTCTACTAGTTTTATGTGCTGGGGGGGTGCTGTAAGGTTTTTTCTTTTTCCCCCAGCTATTTCATTTAGATCTATGCTAATTCTTCCTATCATTCCTAGAGTTACAATTCCCTTCAAAAACTAAGTGTATATGGTTTCGGGGCCCATTCAAAACCTGTTTTTACCTTAATCAAAAACAAGGAGTAGAATTAGCAAAACTCATCTAAGAAAGTAATCGAACAAAGTTTTGCATTGTTTCGGGTCATATTAAAATCTAGAACCTCAAACCTAGTCTAAACTTGCCAGTTGATATATTATAAAGCACATTCTAGCATTAGATTTCAAGGCATCCATGGATAGAGATTAATATATACTAATTTGATTCTAGAATATTCTTCATTCACACATGTTCTTTGATCATAAAGCTAAGTGTTCCAATCTACCAATATATTTATTTTTGTAAAATAATAATTTATTTGTTAGTTTCTAAATTTGCCTTACAAAAATAATTTTTGAAAATGACTCATTAGCCCGAGATTAAGGACGAACTAGAAGCCAACGGTTAGAGAAGTTGTCATTGAATTGACAACTTTCCTTTGAATTTTAGAGGTACAACTCCCTCTTACAATATAATTGGGGTTTTTCAAGGTATGCTTTTAACTAGAGAGCATAAAAGGAACATTAAGGCCTGAGCATAGATATATTACTAATGCAAAAATGATTCATGCACTCACGAATAGAAGAAAACAAGAAAATGACACAATCCACCTTCTAAATATAGCATATAATAGAAGGAAGATTTTAATAGTTTAACTCTAGACAATAAATATTCTAGAACTCAAATTTTCCAATATTAACATTTGTATAACCACATTGAACGAGAGGACGTCATAAGAATAAATTTGAAATAACTCAAAATTCATTTCACAATTAAAGAAGATGTAAACAAATGCACAATTTTAAAATGTCTTAAAATTATTTAGTCGCCAAAAGAGTAACATAAAGTTCAAAATGTCCCTGTACAAGATGATTATATTCAAGAATTCTGAGAACTCTTTCCCTTTTTCATTCCTACCTTATTTCCTCTATCCCCCCTCCTTTACCAAAAAATCTTATATATATACATTTCAAAATTATTTCTTTGATAACAATCCTTGAAAGCGACCGGTACAAAATAAGAAAAGGGCATGAAACGAAAAGATAGTTCTAAATTCAAAATTTTGCCACAATTATACTAAAAATGATTAAGCGCCTCGTGGTTTTAGACCAAACAAAAAAAAAGTTAACCTGCTCTAGGTGTAAGATTCCTAGCTGCATTTCCATTAAGAGATTATGAAGTTCAGCTCGTATTTCTTCTTCTAATACGAAGGTCACCCTCTCATACTCAGGATAGCTAGTTTTATCCTTCCACAGAACTAATAGTAGTTGGGAGACAATGTCTTCTTGTTCCCTATGAGGCCAATTCAGGTCAGATTGAACAACAGGCATCGGCTCATCGTACAAAAGTTCACCAATTGCAGGGAGCACCATCTTGAGAAAATCCTCTTTTATTAGTTGTCATTGTGGGGAAGATTGAATAGAAAGCGTAAGCATCACCACCTTTTCTTTGTAGACGAAGCCTTAAAGCTCATTTAATTCTGAGCGACAACTAATAATAATTCTTCATTTCCAAAATCGTGTTATTACCTCAGTAATTTACTTTGTCACACTTACCATTTAAGATCTGTACTTTTCCTGAGATTTGAAAATATTGAGTTTTGAAAGATGTGCAGTTTGATACAGTCCAGAAGTCGGTGAATGGCATGAACTTACATTTTGGAGGAAGGGTTTTATGATGGCCACGACTTATCGACAATTGGGAAGTCACGGGAAGGGGCAACCACTGTGCAGTCAGGGAAGTCAGTGCATTCTCCAATCATTTTGAAAGGCATGGAAGTTCATGGATCTATCTGACTCCCCAATAGCTAATAGTTTAGTGTAGTCGGCGAGGACAAGAATTTTGCAAACTTTGGTACCATTAAGTTGGTAAGATTACTAACTAGTTTTCCAATGATATAAGATATCGATAACAAAGCGATAGAGTGAGTCGAAGAGGTTACAAATGGGAATTTTGATTTTGCACTTAAAATTTTCAAAATTTAGGGTAACACTATCGAAAATATATTACTTATTCTAAATTCATTTGTACTTAATTGTTCACATTTATTTAAATAGCCTAAGTTAGCTTAAGAAAAGTATATTTCCTTTACAATATAGTAATTTAAAGTAATATTTAACTTTATTTATTTATCAATATTCATAAAAATGAAATTTACATTAATTTTCAAGTTTTAAATATCTTCTTTATCATTACAAATTTTATATTATTTATATATAGATAAGTAGAAGACAATTTACCATTGTGTCAGATTATTATAGTTATATCAAGATAATTGTGTAGATCTTGAGCCAAATTCATTGAGTTCTATTTCATGAAAAATTGTTCACACAAACTCATCTCGCATGAGAATGAACAATCTACTTAGCACTCATTGTATCTAGGTGAAGTATCAAAACTTCTTGAAATGCCACCTATCCAAGTACTATACTAATTCTAGTGTGTTTAATCATGAATTTTCTTCCAAGATTAAGTCCACTTAGCTTGCTACCCCATTTACAAAGCATTTAGCAAGTGCCATGCCTTACGAATCACTCATTATACATCATAGTGTAACACTTGAAAATGATGAGCTAAATGGACTCTATAATGGTTGATGAGCCATGACATAAAAGCATAATTTGGCACATTGTGAAGCAATACCTCCTACTTATTAATGGTTAACCTCAAGGGGCTCTATAATGAATGGTTCAGAGAGAAATTTTGTAAAAGTTTTGAAGTGAAGTAACAAGCCAAGTGTGTTTGGTCTTGTGGGAGAACTTCATAGTTAAGTGCACTTAAGTTTGAATATGGCTTGCATAGATGACCTTTGCAAAAGTCTTGATACTTTACTCTAGTGAACATCACCTACATGCAATGGATACTAAAATTAACCATTTACTTTCATAAAAAATAGATTTGTGAGAACCACTAATCCAAAAAGTATCAAAATTAACTTTAAAAAATTATATATATATATATATATATATATATATATATATATATATATATATATATATATATATATAACCACAAAAATATAAATCTACATAATATAGCTTTGTAAGGAATTAGAACGACGAAATACAAGTGACAAGATAGCATGGTCAATGGATTTTGGCGCTGGCATTCAAAATGTCAATTTGTTCGTATGTTCGTTTCTCTGCTTTTTTCTCTGTTTTTAGTTGTCACAAAAGATAGTTAGTAGGCTTCAGGGGACTATCTCTACAATATGTGATATGTCTAAAAATGTTGATCATGGGGATTATGTTGTTGTAAGGAATTTGAATTTGGGGATTTTAGAGTAGGTTGTGTTTTTGGCAAAAGATCAAACATGTTAGGCAGAAAATTTGTAGAGACGAGAGATGGATACCTCGTCCTGTGGGGGTCTTAAAAATTAATGCAAATGGATCCTCTCATGGGAGACACGTTGGTATTGGAGGTATAGGTAGAAGTGATGATGGAGGTTTTTTCTCCCCTCTGTTTATGAAGGACAACATTAATAATCTAATGGAGACTCTTGCTATTAAGAGGATATTATTTAGGATGGAGAGTATCTGAGTTGGAATCTCAAATTGTTGTGTATATACTAAACAAAGAGAGTTTGGATGTTGTTAGTTGGCAATTCACCTACATGGTTAGATAAATTTTAAGTCTTTGCAATTCATTGGATTTTGTCTCCTTTTGTTGTATCTCCAAATAGTAGAATAGAGTGACTATGTGTCAAAGAGGGCTTCCAAGAATGTAGATGGTTGGAATATCGGAGGGAGGGATGGTTAACTTCTAACTATCTTAAAACCTTATAGAGGGTAATGCTCGAGGACAATAATATGTAGTGGTGTTTCTGGTCGTGGTCTTTTTGGAACTTTTTGTGTTCCTATCTTAGTGGACCTGAGGCCTTTGTTTTGTATCTATGTTTTGATTGAATAAATATTTACCCTTTTTTTCAAAAAAAATAAATAAATATCATTAGATACAAATGCAAGGAGAAGAATGGAAGATAACATCTGAAACAAAAGGTGGTTTCTATAGGTTCTCGGTAATGTCATTTTGGTCAACAAATACCCCAAGTATCTATGCTAGTCAAGAATGAAGTACTACAACCTTTTTTGATAAGCTAAAAATAATTTAAATGGACAATAATTAAATTTTCCAATTTCATTTTTTTTTTAAAGCAAAGAACCTCTTATAATGCACAATACCACCTTATGTTTTTGGGTCTACATGTGGTGGTAACAATGTGACCACTATGTACTCCTTGAGGAGGCACCTATGTTACAAATGAGGCATTCCTACCTTACCCCCTACAAGATTTAAACTTGCGACTTCTCTTTCAAGAGCACAAGATCTCTAAAGAACAAAGGCAAAAGAATTTGTTGCACATAAAAGTAATATTGTAGACGTTAAAAGGGGTTTGGGTAAAAGGAGAATGGTTCAATTGATGTAAATCCATTTAGAAAAAGGAATCATGAGATTTGGGTTTTGTTGTGCCATACAAGAGTTCAAAAACACCCCCAAGGCGGTCGAAGCAATTGTGGTTTGCCTTCAACTAGAAATGCATTTGAAGCTAGAAGTTATCTTTCATGACTTAATAACCTTCCATAGGAATCTCATTAAAAATTTAGTGCAACTACTCTAATAGATAATACAATAAAAGTAGTGTGATGTAAGTGGAACCCCAATGGAGGTGTATTAATCAAAAGGCATACTTATCACATACATTAACAAAAAAACATCTTTGATGCCCAAGAAATTCATGTTGCATACAAATCATCATGCTCTAAAATTCCTTAACATTCAAGGTTAAGGAAAAAAATTAGACACGTGAAATGAACTAAATTATCACAAATCTATTATTTTACTTAAATTGTAATGAAAGAGTGAACAATCTAAAGATGTTTGGTGTTATATGAATTAATTACATGTAAATATTGTGGACTTCGGTCCAATATGAAAATATAGACAACAAAAGAAAGTTTGAAATCTAAATTATATCTTACGGAAAGGTTCAGCCATCATTTGCTCAAACCTTCCAAAGAACTACCATCCACTAGTTCCGCCATCATTTGCTCATAACCTTTTCAACTAATTAGGAATTATTATGTTGCCCATTTCAAGTGATCACTCTTATACATTTGAAATTAAGTTGCACATTTCAAGTGATCAACCTTATTCATCTGAAATTAGGCTGCCCAATTCAAGTGATCACTCTTACTCGTCAAAATTAACAATCCCAAACCCATGAATCTTTCACTTCAAATTCTTCTCTGAAGGACCGAAACAACTTCAAAAATGTTGACAAATTATGGCGAATACCCTTAAAAATGAGCTGCCTATATACAAGGGTAATCCATTTAACAAAGCGCTTTAATTTTAAAAGTTTAGGCAACGATGTCATTGTAAAGTCTTAACCATACAGATTACAATATCATTTTGTGCTGCTCTAGTCTTTATATTACAATGTTTACCGTAAGCTAGCACCAATTTAATGTTTTTATTTAATGCAACTAATGAGAAATGAGAAAAGATCCATTCTTGATGACTATTATTGGCCTAGGTTCTCCAAGTTATCTAATTATCAATCTAGAATAATCTGGCTTGATAAGCAAAGCACGATATTTGCGCTTCAATTTTCGAAGGTATGCTAATTATACGTGAGCAAAGAAAAAGCTTTAAACCTAGCAACCAAGAACCTTTAAAAAAGATGACAAGCTTAGTGAAATATTAACTGGTGGGTGAACTTGAATTTCTAGGAAATCATTAAAACACTTTCACACAAAACGGTAATTGTTTTATGCTCAGGCCCACAATACATTTATAGGTAGGAGGCCAGCATAAGATAGCAACTTTACTGCTACTTATAGTACTAATCCTTAGGTGCAAGAGAGACTACTCCTGTATGCCCAAGATTAAGTCCCAATGCTAAAGAGAGATTGATGTACATAACCCTATGAATTTTTTTAGTTTCTTTGTAAAGTTTGCTGCTTGCCTCAACATTCCAATATTGTCAATAATGGAAACAAGAGCTCTCGGAAAAAGAAGTGTGAACGAGAAGTGAATGAGACAAAAATCGAGATAAAATACAAGGCAAAAAGGGTTTTAAAATTCCAAAATAACCTGGGCATATAGAGCTTAAGCATGAGAAACTAGATAAAGAAAAGCACACTACAAGCCAATAGGAATAACAAATGAGGAAGAAGCAGCAAAAAAATACAGTTGGATTTATTATTTAACAATTTGTAAGACTTAACAGTTCCCTTCCTTTCTGTTAAGGAAAAATTGGCCCCTAGATTACTCTATATTTTTAGCAAAAAAGAAAGCATTCAATACAACTTTTGTAATTTTGTAAAATACAGAGATGGGGATTTAATACAATGTTAAAAACTTGCATTTCAATGCCACTCCCCATTGAAGGCAAAAATTCCAGTTACAAACTTTACAACTATAGTTGTATTAAACTTCCAATTCCTTTAAAGATTTTAAGGAGCTACAAAGAGAACTGTTTAAGCAACAGATCAGGTACCTTTTTATAATTTTGTACAGCCATAATTACAAGAGGTTAAGGGTAAGAGGTAAGAACTTTATAATGTTGTAAAGTTGTTCGAGAGTAAAATTCTTCCATCAAAATCCATATGTTCATAGCATGGCTAGGAACAATGATAAATAAAAGCTTTGCTTGCACTCCTCTTGGCTATTGGATTAGGGCGTGAACCAACCAACCCCTGAATAACTTAAATTATCAACTTGATAAAGATTAAGGAGGCTTGTATATGTCATATTCTTCAAGTAAAATGACCACTAAATAATGTGCATTAACAAAAGGAGTAGACATCATTTTTGAATAAAACTCTGGTATTAACAATAGTATCATATCTAATATGTATCATATTATTCTAATGGTCAAAGTAAAATAAGCAATCAAAATATCAACATAAAATTGACAAAATGCTGAGAAACTTCTCCTACAAACTTGCAGACAAGATTCTAAAAAATTGTCACTTTCACTATTATTAATTGTGTAGTTTATGAAATATCCTGCATTACCAATCCACTGAAGATGCACATATAAACTTCCCACACTAATATAATAAAAAGTGTTCCTGCCTAACTTACTTAGTCAGAATACAGTGCTGAAAATAAGGAAAAGAGAAAAGTTTATGCTACAAAATAAGTATCTGTGAAAAGGGAAACCCGCCAAAAAGAACTAAAATAGGAAACAAACTGTTTTAATGTCATATACCCCAGCAGCTGTCTGTAGGCATTTGTCATCACTTTCAAAGAAGTATACTTCGCAAAAATAAGTAATCTACACTGTTATTACCTAATTTGAATGAAAAACTATTAACTTGTGAATTTCATTAAGACAAAAAAGAAGTTTTAGAAACAAACACAACTATCTTGTAATAAACACAAAGCTTCATTACCGAGGGTTTTCATCATTTCAATTTACCTGACTTTCAGAGATCAAGAATAAAACATTCCTGTCATGCAATATAAAATGGGTTCCCACATTGAAGCAATAGCCCCAACAAAAGTCACACTTTTAACAAAAACCATCATATAGATAATCAAACCATCCCACATGTGAATAGACAAAACATCTCTCTAACAACTAAAGCATGTCAGTTGAAATCAAAATCAGCTAGAAAAAATCAAAAGTAGCTAGAAAAACTCCTTAATTTAAGTGTCAATCTTAAAACATCCACATATAAAACTTTCTCTTTCAAACAACACTTATAATTATTAAAAAAAATGACCACATTGGTACCGAATCAGGCATAATTACAACAAAGAGGAAAATCACACTTCTTTCAGAGAATATTGCTTTGTAGGTAAGATGTAAAAGGTCAATTATTCAAATTATATAATGAAAAGCTGGAGAGATGTACTGCAACAAATTGTTGCAAATCAAGGTATCTTGCCTCCACAGAATTCCACTTGGACAAGATTATTCTATAATGTCCCAAAGAAGCTAGACAGGAAAACATGTTAATTTGTGCATGCCATGAAACCGAAAAAGAAAACATTCAAAAAAAACTGTAAAAACCTATTAACTGAAATTTGGCATCAGCAACATGTGTTTGCATCATTTAACTTACCTGAATTTCAGCGATCAAGTGTAAAGCATCATCTGCCTTTCAGTAACATAGGGTAGTTATTTTCTGAGACTACCCAGGGTAAAGCCAGACTCAAAGCAAAACCATACTCAAACAACCAAACCATACTAGTACCAAAATTCATAAAACTTTGCTTCCCAAATGCTTCTAAGGAACATTTCTTGTATTGAACAGATATCATACTAATTAGGAAACTCGCCTAACTATACCACAACTTTCAGTTCTCAATCAAGTACATAAAAGATTTATGAAATGCCCAAACCAACAATTACATATGCACACAATTACAACTTGTAAATTTCAAATCCATCACACGAAAAAGGTATACCTTTTAAGGCAGCTTTATTCTTCAAGAAACTGAATAAAATTCGGAGCACACACAACTTACCTATACACCTTGAATCGGCAACTCAAAGAAGTAACAAAAGCATTAAAGAGATATAAGCATGTATTACATACACAACAACAGCTATAAATAATGGATTTATATTTTAGTGATTGCTTATTTTATCTAAATTACCAAGCTAGCTTTGCCTCTAGCAAAAGCATTTAGTATCAAGTAACTAAACTTTATTTAAAATAAGAGAATAGTTGATTAATCAATAAAAGCCAGAAAATGAAAATGTCACAAGCACAAACCATCGATACACCACCAGTATCTCATTGATTGTGGGAAAGCTTTAAAGCAGATTCACTTCACCACAACAATATCATAAATAAAATATTCCCACAATTTACCTGAATCCCTTCACATTAAATACCACTTCACACTTTTTAACTGATTCCAGCATATACAACTTAACCATACAGATTTAATCATATCATAAGCATTGGAGCAACATTAAAAGGGCTCTGCAAAAGTTGAGTGAAAATATAGATTTAAAAGTTAAACCCTTCCTCTTTCAACAATAAGAATATCCAACTATCTAAAAACTTAAAATAGAGAGATACAAACCCGTAAAATATCACCTTGAATTAAATTGAGATTCATCTACTCATCACCTTTGAAAGCTATGAAATATTATAAGGATGAGGAGAAATCCACTGATGTATCTGAACATTCCCAGTAAAACAGTCAACAAGACATCATTAAGATCCTTAATGCATAAAAACATCTACAAACTTGCACATTAGCCATTAACAGGATAGAGTAAAGCTGAACAAACTTAAGCATAAAAGTATATCAAGTACATGCATGAAATTAAATCCTGCTTAGCGAGAAAGTGCAACCTTCAGCTTTAATAACCTGTAGCTACTCCCGATGTTACCAAACCTGAATTGGTAGCCAATTAATTACCACTGGATGCAGTTGTAGGGCCTTGACTGTACATATAACCATCTGAATTTCCTGCTGGTGGAGTTTGAGTAGAAATTGCAGAAGATGCTGAAATTGAAGATACTCTAGGAGCCTGTTGTGCAGCATAATTTGGTAACACAGCAGATGTACCCTGCTGGGGATAACTTGTTGGGTTTGCTGCATAGTTGTATGTTCCATAGGCTCCACTTGTAGGAACAGAATTTGGCTGTTGATTTTGATACATACCAGAAGCACTAGAAAGAGGTGGCAAAGGCATACCTCCATTGGCCATAGGTGATGAGGTAGGCGTTGAAGGCCGGACTCCTGTGGAAACAGGAGTCAAGGGAGGTGGCCTTGGCAAGCCACTTGGCTGTGATACACCTGGAGTAGATGTTGCAGTTGCGCCAGGAGGTCTAAGTGTAGGAGACGGTCCCATTGAAACACCATAAGCTGCAGAATAGAGTGTTGCAAAAGGACACATTAGGTGATAACCAGGAGAGATAACCAAAACTCATCTACAATAATGTATAAAATTACATAAAGGTACGGTTACAAAGATAACAGAAAGTTAGAACAAAGGAAATCAAGACACTGTTAAAACTAGAACTTATTTCTGGATCTGAAGGCCAGATATAAAATTAACATCAAAAGGTACAGGTAACTAGAAACCATTGTTAACCAAATCTGGCAGGAATCATATGACCAGACGGATTCATCTAATTCAATCTAGTTTATTCAATTTCTTTTGAAATTTCTAACCCATTTTTAAATCCAGATTTCCAAATATTTTGACCTCCTGAACAAATTGGATTTCTAAAGCCAAGTAACCACACTTGAAACACAGATCATTGTAATCAACATCAAAAGATCTTGTACACCTCACACATTAACCATTGAATTGTATTTTGAAATTATCAACTAGATAGAATTAGTCTTACAACATGCCTTTACAATTTATAATTTAATTTCTAGCAAACCACCTTTATGTTTACACGTATTGTGCAAAACTAAAATCAATATCCTAATCATATTCCATTATTAAACTGCTACCCAAAATAATTTCATACCAGGAGGGCCTGTAGTAGGTCGAGGTAACACAGGAGGGCGAAGAGGAGGCACCATAGGCAGGCTGTTTGGCATCTGTGTTGATCCCGGAACAGGTAAAGTAGGAGGCGGCAAGACTGGAAGACGAGGTCTCTGCCCAGACAAAGAAGCAAGATGCTGCTGAAAAGCAGCACCAACTTGTTGCTGGAAAGCAGCTGTCTGGCCAAGATGTTCCTTGACTCTCTGATCTATCAAGCTTTGAGTTTGCTGCTCTTCAAACTGTTGATAATATGATCGAACATTTGCCTGGAGAGACAGTCCAATTAGATCACAGAAAGTTTCCTAGAGACTGTCAACCAGTTAAGCTTTGAACTTTATTGTACCAATAAAAAATGGTCATACCTTGTGCTTGTACCCTGCATTATGTTGCTTTCTGACAGAGGGCTGCAAATAGAGAGGCAAAGTAAAATTCAGTAGAAACAGTAGATGAGTGAAACAAATAACATGTGAACTAAGAAAACAAAAACTTATATAAAAATAATAATTTATATATTTCTTTGAACAAGCTGCCAAGATCCCTTTCAAAAAGTACTTAAAATAAGCACAAAAATGAATCATTGATAGAATCAAATCTAGCTCTTTTCTTACAAGGGTAAGTCATTCAAATTGCTGGACATAATCAGTCAGCTCATTCAAGCCTCTCTGCATTCAGTCCAGGTTTAAATGATGCCATTCTTCAAGGCTCTTGGCAAGTTTATCAAGGGTTGAAATCGGAAGCATTAATCAGTGATCACACAAATTGATTGGGGAGTATAAAGAAAAAAAATCAATTAATAGTGTGAAATAATCCAATGTCGGGTACCTTTCATCAAACATTCAGATTGCTCACACATTTCCCCTCCCCAAGTACTTGGCTACTTGGAATTTCTCAAGATCCTGCAGATATTTGATCCTCCCTAGACTGCAAACTGCCATTAACCCCAACACTCTGTGCTATGTTTGGAGGTCCTATTGACATTGACCCACCAAAATTCCCCAAAAATAGAGCCCATGATAGTGTTGGCCTTCCCATTTGCAAATATGGTCTTCATGTTTTTGTATATGGCCTTTGGAAGTCAGCCTAAATGTGGAAATATCTTGAGAACCCTATACAAAGGCATCATCTCTAATTCATTTTAATGCTGAGATAGAAGGTCAGAAGCGTTAATTTGGTTAAATTTGGGGGAGATACTCAGAGAAATAGATTATGTTAGATAGAAAAGTTGGAAGAATTGGCCAATTATGTCTTGCCCTGGAGTACCCATGTAGGCAGAGACTGAATCACTGCAGCATAAGACCATTGAGACTGTAAAAATTTTCCAATGGCATTCTCGTATAATTCATGAATGACAGTGTCATGAAGCCTAGTGGTTTTGAAATTTGGAGTATATTCTCTATCCCTTCACAAGTTAAGGAAGATTGGCTGGTCGAAGTTTCAATTAGTTCCCGTCTTAATGATTGTAGGCTATCTGCTTCAAAGGGAACACACAGGGTGGTGTTACGAAATTTCAAACTCTAGTCTCCTGATTTTTTTCCAGTTATTTCAAAAGGGACAGTACAGGTGCAAAAAAGAAAACAACATGAGGGTATCCTAAACTATATGATAGGAGCAACCATTAAATCTCTTTGTTCTAATTCTGCGCAAGCCTTGACCTGGAAGACAGTTGTAGAGAATCTAAAAAAGTGATCCAGTCCATTGTGAGTAATGGCAACCTTTTATGAAATAGTATCATAGAAATTCAAATGAAGACAGTATGTGAGTAAATTAATGTTTGTTTTGAGCATTTTGCGCTCACTAGATGAGAGTGCTTGATTTTTAATATCAAGATATGGCAAGACCTAAAGTAGTCTTGGTTTGTTTGATGGATAGAAGGGCTAATCTCCTTTACTGTGCCTTTAAAGAAGATTTTCTATCCCATGCTGACTTTCCTATGGACACAATATCAGTATGAAAGACAGGTGATGAGTGATCTACGTATGCTACTGTGGGCTCAGCCACTTGAGGAGCACCAGGAAGAGCATCTTCAATTCTCTTGACAAAAGGTTACAACTTACAAGCTCATTTAGAAATCATTATTGGCCTTGTTTGCATTTTGATGAGCATTGAGCTGATAAGCTTCTTGTCTTTGTTTTTTTTGGGTTAAAAAGTGCTATCAAGAGGGCTTCTTGCCTGTTTTAAAGTAATATAAATCCTCCACATAGGCTGAGAATATCATGAGAAAAAAAATAGGCTGAAAAAAGAATTCAAATTCTCTTGATAAGCTGTTTCCAACCAAAGAACCTTCAATATGGTAGGTTCGCCATGCATTCAAACAGAGAATGACAGTGCCTCCACAGATCCTAGTAGTGGGCATAGCTTTATATATATTGAATTGGCAAGCGAGTTGAAACTTCAGGCAAAAAATAGCAAGGAGACAAACGTATATGGACTCGTGGAAAAATCTGGGTGTCCAATAATTTGTGACTCCTGGAAAAATTCAAAAATTGTTTTTAGTATCAATTTTGGAATGCATGATAGAATCAAATCAATATTTCAGGCAAGGGATACTGTATTTGGTTCAACTTTCATAACAGAAGACATTCTGAAGTGTTTCCCATTCCTTTGATTTTAAGCCCTAGCTAAAGGGCATTCCCTTGATCGTGTTTTTAACTGTAGTTATGCTCTAATGTAATAGACAAAATACAATACATCTGTGTGATTCTCAATGTGATGGAACATTAAGAATTAAAATTAAATTAATTAATCTAGATAACGATGGACAAACATTTTACATTTGCAGATATTTTACATAAAATGTCTCAAATGATGTAATTAGTATTTGTGTACTAAAAACAACACCAAGAGTCATCCAATAAGCTGTCAAATAATTAATCCAAATTAGTGCCCATGAAAACTAACAAATTATTACAACCACAAATGACTTTTGAAAAACTTCTTTAAAAATATATCTTCTAGCAAATGGAGATTGAGAATAAAAACCAGGTTGGACATTTAGAACTCAAATCTTAAGTTGAGTTCTCATCCTACTAACAAAACCTAAACCCATGCGCAATAGAAAAACTAGAAAACTGGATCACAAAAAACTTACCGAGTCATGTGTCAAATATGTGTCACAATAGTCACAATAATATCTGCACATAAGAAAATGGCATTGTTAAATGATTATGCTTCAGTAACTACATCAAGCCTCACAAATTCATTGCAACATTTCCTCTTACCTTGGCATGATGCAAGTGCAGACAACAAGATCCTTTGGTTGCTCTTCCCTGTAAAACAAAAGATCAATGATATCAACTCACAGCAATCCAGATAAATTTTTGTCTTTTTTAAATTCTAGAATTAAAATACTAGCAAATTTGTAACCATTCTCGCAATTCGTAATTCATGGCGTAATTTCAAGAATTTATGCTGTTTGTAAACAATCACTTCTACAGTAAGCAGTTTAAACTTGATCAAGAAATTAAAACTAAAGACATGTCATATATCATCACTGAAGCCCTGGAATTTTAAACTGGCGTGGGGCGAGGAATGTTTTAGCTGTCTGTAAAACGTTTTTATCGACGCGGAGAGATAACATCAGAATCATTTAAGAATCAAATAAAACACAACAACAAAAAATGATCCAGCAGCATAAAGATTTCAAACAATAAAGCTCAGTAAACCTACGGCAAATGACTTACCTCAAGATTCTGTGCGACTAGTATCGTGCTGTCAACGATGCCGGTGATAAGAAAAGGGGGGCAGGGTTTGCAAGAAAAAATTATGAAACCCTAGCACAGCAGATTTCAATTTAAATGAGACTAACCAAGACGAATGTTCCTACAGTAGCCAAATCAATCTATTCACATTAAATCAAAAGCCAGATCTACATAAATCTGGGTTTTAGGGTTAAGGTGTTTTGCTCTGAGACATCTTTCCCGTTAAAAGCTCCAACATAATATAGCCTATCGGCTAAAGTAAAAAATGCATTTTGGTTAGAAGGTACTACTAGTCTGCTACCTACCATGTGACCTAATTTTAAGGTGTGTCCTCTTAAGACCCCCATTGAATCAATGTATTTGTAAAGGAAAACAATTTTTATAATTGTTGATTTGGTTAAACTAGTAATTGCACCTTGGTGTGGTACTCTACATTAATAATTTTGGTAGTAATTTCAATAAAATAAATAATTATAAATTAAATTTATTATAATAAAAATTTAATTATTATTTAAAAATCAACTAATTTAATTGTAATATTATAAAAAGTGTATGTCTTCTTTCTTTAATGTCAAAATGATAGATTATTTCTACTAGCTTTAACTACTCATGCCATGAAATATTATAATCATATAGCAATCGTAATTTTAATTATAATATAATAATTAATATCAATCATACTGTAATCATTTTTAAAGTAAAATATTGTACCAATAAAATTATTGTCTCCACAATAATATATTTGACACAAACACTTTTTAAATATAAATATACAAACAATATATTTTCTATATTCTTTTAAATTAACTTCGAAAATGTAAAAATTAAAAAATTTCTATTCATAATTGCAACTTACATACAAAATATTAAAATGTGTACTTCATCTAACTCATGCCTATAAATAATATAAATGTATGTTTAAAATTCTTACCAATTTCTTCTTAACAAAACGTATCATTATATTATTAAAAACTAAAATCAAAAACAAAAAATCTAAAACTAACTAAATTATTAAAATCTAAAAATAAAACAAACAAAAAACTAATCTAACTAATTAACCAAATGTAATTAATCAAACTAAATCTAATTAACAAAAAACTAAATCCACTTAATTAAAAATTAAATCTAATTAATTAAAAAACTAATTTGAAAAAACTAACTAAAAAATCTAGCTAAAAGACAAAACTACCTTAAAAATGAAATCGAATCACATAAACCTACATAAGCCTTAAAAGACTATAAAAATTAAAAGTCTCCCTAATTCTATTTTAACTTAGGGCCCGTTTGGACCACGGCATATCGGTCGTAATTCTGGTATATCGATTTCAGAATATGGTCTGTCATGTTTGTGTGCAACATCATAAGATGGAATTGGAATTTCGAAATTCCAATTTTACCCAAAAAATGGGCATTTCGTCTTCCACTTGAAAAGGTGGAATTGGAATATGGGCTCTAATTCCCATTTTCGAATGCCAATTTTTTGTGCCGTCGAGTCCACTATTTGCCATTAATAATATTTTGACATCTGAAATTTTTGTATCGACCGCCCATTTGATTCTGCGCGCGTGGTTTTTACAGTCTTATAGTCTTCGGATCACGGATGCGACTGTAAGACCAAGTGTTTTCATTCATCAATCCATTAATTCGCCTTACAATGTTTCATTTTCTTATCTTGTTGAAATTTCAAAGCACCTCATAAATTTAGATTTTACCCTAAAATCTTTCTCAGGGTGGAGAATTCTTTGGCCGTTAAAAATGGAGGATCAAATGCCCAGCGAAGATGATTTGGATTGAAGAGTCTCCGAACATACCATTCCATTATGGCGATTATGTTGTTGATGCAGGTGTAGGGGAAGCAACAGGATACGAAGATTTGATGGAGTATAATGGTGATGATGCTGGTGCAAAAGGCAGAGAACTCCAGGTAACCGTCTTGCTGAGGGGAGAAGCCCTTGGCTACTCTGAATAACCACGTCATCTTCTTAGTCATCTTTTGGGTGAACCAAATAGGTCATCCCATATTCCAGAAATCAATTTGAGGATTTGTATCTTCCAGAATTGCAGCATCTTCCAGAATTGACTATGTTTGGCATTTGATATTCCATGGTCCAAACGGGCCCTTAGGCTTTTCAATACGGAGGATTGACTTTCAAAATGGATAGCCTTCGTCTTTAAAACAGGTGGAATGCGTATTTAATGAAAATAAAGGCTTATGATAGTTGAACGGGCAATTCAAATCATTCTGATCATCTTGCACGTGTATAACTAATTTTAGACAGTTGATTTTTTTTCTAGCAACTTCTCTTTCATATAGTGAACCCCTTCCAGATAATTAATAAATTATTATATATTTATATTAAACTAGTAGTCGCACCTTAGGGTGTAATGGGTATGCCGAAGAGATATTTAAGGTGAATTAGGGTAAAAATTTGACCTGATTTGTTTTGCATATATTTGTGAAACTAATAAGGTCAATAGGCAAACTATTTAGGCAATGATGTTTAGCTACAAAATAACTATGCATTCACTTAACCCTAACCCTAATTAAAACCCCAACTTTAACTATCATAAGCCAAACTCTACATAACCCTAACCCTAATAATGACATAAATTGAAACCATTAACTTTAACATAAAACTAACCATAATCCTAAATCTAACTTGAAACCTAACCTCGACCCTAACTCTAAACAAAATCATAACCCTAACCATAATACTAACCATGATATAACCCTCTATCTTAACCATAATTGTAACCCTAAATCCTATTTGTAACTCTAACCCCAAACCAAACTCCAATCGTAACCCTAATTGTCATCCTAACCCCTAATTCTAACCCTAATGATAACACTGACAGTGATGTAAATCTTAACCCTAACCATGAGTGTATCTATAATCCTAATCCTGAATACTAACCCTAGTGAAAACTCTAACTCTAACCATGATACTAACCATCATGTGAAACCTAACCCTGACAATAATTATAATCCTAAACTCTAAACCCTAATCCTAAGCTCAATCCTACTACAAAGCACAACCCTAATATGGATCATAGAGTATGATTTGAAATGTTGATGCAAAAAATGATCCCCAATAATTAAATAAGAGAGAGGTCAATAGATAAATAGATAAGAGTGATAGAGCACCAAGATTTTAATTGAGGGTATGATAATTCACCTCTAATACCTCTTGAGTATATCCATTACACACTTAAAAAGGAAGTGAGACAGGTTGAAATTTACTTTATTATTGAAATTAAAGTAAAAATTCAAAATATAATTTTTTGACAAGGTAAAATTTTAATATGATAAATAATTATAAATAAATGAGGTTTAATAACTTGTAATTATAAATCAATTCAAATAAATAAATTAGTTTTAATCATTACTTCATTTTTTGTTTTCTATTTTAATATGATAAGTATTATACAAATAAGATTTTAATACTAAAAACTATTGTACAATAACATTTAAAAATAATTTTATATTAATCAATCTTTTTATTTTTACATAAAAATATGAAAAAAAATTCAAAATATTATTTATGTTATAAATATAATTTTAATAAGATAAATAATTATAAATTAAATTTATTACAATAAGACATAAATAGAAAAAAATGGCTCTGCTCTTCGGTGCGAATTCACGCATTTTTACTACTACTTCCCTGGATTCCCAATTGCATTTTTTTGATAAAACCAAATATGTTTCTTGGAATATTAAGTTCCCTTCGTCTATTCTGAACAAATCCACCTAGGCAAATCAGCATTCTTCCCCTAGATCTACTTCTAGGGCACCACCACGGGAGTTGCTTGATCCTACCCAGAACAGTCTATGGCTACCGACACATAAACAAAATGCTAAAAGGGCTAAGCAACATGATCAGAATCCTCAAGTACAATATTGCTCTCCTCATCAGGTGTCATTCGATATGCCACTCAACAACATGTTTGATCATCTTAGTTCTATGAATGAGCCCCTTTACTCTCCGCCCCATAAGCGATTATCGAGCTCTGTTTCAAAGAATAAGGTCACAAAGCATAACCCTAATGCTATCTGGCTAAACTCAGAAAAGTTTAAAGAAGGTTATTGTCCTAAAATCAGGAAAGTATCCCATATCGAAAATCAGAGCCAACAGGGTGTGAAGGTATACACGCCTCCTCATCGTAGTTATAATGGTATGTATAAACATCCCCCCATTGTTTCAGAATACAGCTTAACAAAAAATCAATTTGATAAGTTTTTGGCAGAAAAAGCTATAAATAGATCTAATGATTTACACCAACACTCATTAGTTAAGCATGGCAATATTTACTCCCCCCCACATAGGAGATCTGGTCCAGTAGGGAACGGCAAACATAAATGTGCAGACACCATCTAGTTTAACAATGTCCCTACATGCCCTAATCAAATTTACTCTAATATGGAAACCATTGATCTAGAACTTAAAGATGGTTTTATAGAAAGAATTCAGAGTGTGTGTGCAGGTTTTGGGATAATATGCAGATGGAACGGAGTCAGAGCCTCTATTAGCGAAATAGCAATATGGCTGAAATCTAAATGGCAACAAAAGGTAGTTGTTTCAATTCTTACTGAATATTTCATTTATTTAGATTTTAGTAACAAAGCACTTAAAAAATAGATACTATCAGAGGGCTGCCCTAAGTACAGAAATATAGCATTTACTATTTTTTATTGGACCCCATTTTTTAACCCTGAAAAACTTACTGACTTTATGGTGGAAAAAGTCATTCTCCTTAAAAACCTTCGTCTAGAGTGTACCTGGCAGGAAACTCTTAGAAAAATAGGAAATAGTATTGGCAAGTATATAGGGATGGTTAAAATTGAGCAAAATTGTGTTGAAAAGATTATTATAGTCAAAATGAATCTTCATAAAATGACAATCCCTCCTATCAAATTATGTTGTAAATGAAGCTTCGTGGTCATCAATCTCACTATTGTTGAAGATTTCTTAGAGAAAATGGAAGATATCCCTGTAAGTACTATCAGTCCAATAGAAAATCAGTCTTCCCCTTATTTCAATCTGGTTAATTTGGACATTAAGGTAGCTTTCCTTGAGAATAAGGGAGGGTTTGTTATTAAAAACAATCATGGTAAGAATGAGGACACTTCACCTATACCCACCATGCCTAGAAACCCTCAAAATATTATAGATACTTCATCGCCCAGCAGAAGTAATAAATCTAGTTACTCTATATCCCATCTAATCTCCCAGTCCTTAGGAATCTTAGAGGATGATTAGAATAAGAACAAGTATGCAGAACACAGCCCTGGCAAAGCCTCTATACTTGTATCTCCAAAAGTTAGAATACAAGCCATTGAAAGAGAAGTAAAACTAGTTGATGATATTTTGGGAGAGCTCAGGGAAGTACAGACATAAATCAGTGAGGAATTAGCACAATGGTCTAATGATGGAATATCCAAGTGTAACAACAAATCAACTAATAATCTTAATATTACAAATTCGATGCTAGCGATTCCTCTAGAAATTGAATCTGCCAGTACTGATTTAAAAATAGATAATAACCAGGAATTATTATTAGATGTAATTAACCATGAGAAAAAAACATGAATCAAAGATTACAATGGGTAAAGTCTCCATGATCAACAATGAACCAGCATATACTCGGAGCATAACAATAGAAAATAAGGTAACAGAGAGCTCACTAAGTACAAGAAATCAGGAGGAGGATATTATAACCGATATAGAAACTGAAGAACACAAATGTGAGAGAGAGGTTAAAGAAATTTCAGAATATCTAGGCGAAAAAGTTACAAGTGAATTAATGGATTTATTTATGGATGAGATTTGTGACAGAGAGGAATTAGCCCTCCAAAAGGAACTCCTAATAAAAAGTATCATGTCAAGAAAGAATGTAAAGGCAGATAAATTAAAAGTAATGCTCGAGCAACAACAAGAGATAGAACCTCAAGAAATTTGTGTTCCTTCCCTCTCAATGCCTATAGAACTAGAATCCCTCAACAAGGAGCTTGGAACTAATCCTAAAAATCTCCTAGAGGATTATGGAAAAGATATTATAGATCATGAAGATTCACTTATTAATATAGCAAAGGGGCAGGAAGAGTATGAGCAGAACGGCCTTTCAGAGAAGATTATTTTGAGCAATGATCAAATAGAAGATGAGCAAGATATTCTCAAATGTATGAATGGAATAACAAATAAAGATAGACAACTAGGTATTGCTATGAATAGGGAGGGTCTTTCCTATCTAATTACCCTTAAGACTAAGAAAAAATGAGGCAAAAAATCCATTAATGAATTAAGAACTTTAGTTGGTAATGCTGATAATCAACAAAAATTATCTGACATCTTGAATGCTGGGAAGGGGAAGAGCCTTCCCCAAGGGCAATGAAAATAACAACCTAGAATGTTAGGGGCCTGAATGCCCCTAACAAACAAAGATTAATTAAAAGATATCTTAACACATTTGAATCAGAAATAATAATATTATGGGAAACTAAGTTAAATAAGGAAGAAAACTTGAAGTTTAGTCTCAAATTAGGTATTTGGAAATCAGAAATAGTCCACTCAGCAGGAGCATCTCGTGGGCTAGTTGCCATATGGGATCCTAGGAAAGTAGTGATTGAGGTAGTCTCTAAAAATAATAACTGGCTTCTACTAACAGCTAATAGTTTAAAGACAAAATTAAAATTTAAACTCATTAATATATATGGTCCTGTCCTTAATGTAGAAAAGAGGAAAGTATGGCAGGAAGTTCAGAATCAATTGTCTCTCACTCCCAATGACATTCACATCTTAGGTGGAGATTTTAATGTAATTCTAGAAAGTAAAGAAAAATTTGGTGTCTCACAGTATATTTCATAGTCACAAAAAGATTTTAGCCAATGGGTCTTGGATAATAACTTAATCGATATTAGCACTAATAATGGCCTATTTACTTGGAACAAAAGAAGATTAGGCTTTAGCCACATTGCTGAAAGATTGGATAGATTCTTGATTAATGGAGATACTGGTAATTTTAATCATAATATAAGCGCAGAAGTCCTCCCCAACGCAGGGTCTGATCATTTTCTAGTAAGACTCTCTATTACGAAAAAACTATAAACCTCCTAGAAACCCATTCAAATTTGAATTCATGTGGTTTCAAGATGAGAAATTTATGTTTCTTCTAGAACAATGGTGGAAATAGATAAAAGTCTCTAGATCAAAGATGTATTGCCTAGTGGCTAAACTAAAGATTATTAAGCACAAGATCTTGGATTGGAACAAGGACAAATTTAATAATATTTTTGAACAAAAAAACAAAATCGAGTATGAAATTGGCTGCCTAAATAAACTAGTCATAGAACAAGGAATGAATGGAACAAGCTATATAACAGAAAAAGATCTTATGGCTAAACATGCGAAGATTTTATTAAAGGAAGAAATATATTGGAAACAAAAATCCAGAGAAACTTGGCTAAAAGAAGGGGATTGTAATACAAAAAAAATTCATAATAGCACTAACAATAAAATAAGTATAAATAGAATATCCAAAATACGAGACAATAATGGAAATCTTATAGATGATCCCAAACTCATTTTTGAACAATTCGTACACTTCTATCATACTCTTTTTAATAGTCATGATTTTGCTGATCTTAGAGCACAAAATGAAATGCTCACGTCTATCCCCAAATTAATTACTGATGCAGATAATAAATGGATGAACAGTAAATTTACCATTGAAGAAGTTAAAAAATCCTTATTCCAATTACATCCGTAGAAAGCTCCAGGACCAAATGGTTTTCAAGCAAGCTTCGTCCAAAAGTGTTAGCATTTTTTGGGAGAAGATATATGGCAAGCAGTGAAAGCCACCAGAAACTCTGGCTCACTATTAACCAAAATCAATAATACCTTCTTCACCCTTATCCCTAAGAAGAATGATTGTATAGAACCAGGGGACTTCCACCCTACATCCCTTTGTAACACCATTTATAAAATCCTCTCTAAATGTTTAGCAAATAGACTTAAAACCTTCCTTCCTTCGATTATCTTAGAAGAACAAACTGGCTTTGTCCCTAACCATTCAATCTTGGATGGAATCGTAATAGCCCAAGAAATAGTACATTCAACCCAATATAACAAAGAAGTGTGTATGCTTATTAAAATTGACATTCAAAAAGCTTACGATAAAGTAGATTGGAGATTTTTATGCAAATGCCTGGCAACATTTGGTTTCTCCAAACAATGGATTAATTTAATCTTCAACTATATATCTACACTCAAAATATCACTCCTAATCAACGGTACCCCCAAAGGTTTCTTTGAAATCTCCCACGGTATTAGACAAGGTGACCCACTCTCCCCCTTCCTTTATGTAATCATGGCTGAAGCTTTAGGTAGATCTATAACTAAGGCCCACATCGAAGGTAAAATCTCAGGAGTCAAAGTTATAGAACATGTCCCTAATATAACACACCAGCAATTTACTGATGACACTATACTTCCAGGAGTATCCAATTGTAGGGAAGCTAAAGCATTCAAAGATGTTCTGGATGTATATATGAAGGCATCAGGGCAAAGAGTGAATCCTAATAAATCTGAAGTTTTTTTCATTAATACCCCTCAAGTTAAAGCACGACAGATTTGCAATACCCTGGGTTATAAAATTGGCAAGTTTCCTTGTAAATACCTAGGGATCCCCCTAGATAAGGGAGTACATAGCACTAATTTATGGTAGCAAGTGTTGTCCAAAATCCAATCCAAAAAAGGTAACTGGAAAGGTAAATGGCTCACTAAAGCCGAGAGGGCTACAATGATTAAATCTGTATTGACAGCCATTCCCACACATCAAATGTTGATACTCCCTCTTCCAGTCAATGTCAAAGCTAGTTTAGACAAACTTCTTAGAGATTTCTACTGGCAAGGTTCGAAAAAGGAAAAAAAGTTAGCCCTCATTAGATGGGAAAATCTGTGTAAACCAATATCCCAGGGTGGATTAGGTATAAAAAATCTACAATGGCAAAATAAAGCACTAGGTGCCAAACTCATTTGGAGATTATACAAGGAATCAAATAGAAAATGGGCCACAATCCTTTTGCACAAATACATCCCAAATGCAGACCCCATCAATATTTTCAGATCACGGTCCCATGTTAAAGGATCTCGTATTTGGAATTTTATTAGAGAATCTAGAGAAGTTATTAACAACTTGCTCACGTGGGATATTGGAAAAGGGGACAAGGCCCTTTTTTGGGATGACTCTTAGGGTGGATTTACCCCCCTCACTAAGTTAGGTTTTACACAAGGATTCATGGATAAATGTAAAAACATTAAGTGCCCTTTCTTAAAGGATTATATCTCTCTCAAAGAGGATCTAGTTTGGAAAACAGTAAATGATTTTCCAATAGAGAATAAGGAAAGACAAAAACTCATAAATATCCTCAAAGATAGAGTAATTACTATAAAAAATAGAGAATATAAACTTATATGGGCTGGTTCAAATAATGGAATATATAATGTGAGGGATGGTTATAAAATAATTGTGCAGGAATATAACATGGATACCCTAGATATCCCACCGAACTTATGCTGGAACAAGGCATGCCTCCCTAAGGCAGGAATTTTCCTTTGGACAGTGATGCAAAAGAAAATTTTAACTATAGATAGATTAAGGAAGCTAGGTTTTGAAGGTCCCTCAAGATGCCCATTATGTGAATGTCAAGAAGAGGATGCCAACTACTTACTCATAAATTGTATATTTACTTAGAAATGTTGGAAATGGTTATGTAAGTGCCTAAATTGGCACTTAGCTATGCCTTTTGATCTAGTGGATTTTCTTAAAGCATGGCCCTCTCTAAATAAAGATAGCTTGTTCAAAGATATCTCGATAATCTCTCCCTCTATACTAGTGTGGGAAATCTGGAAAGAACGAAACTGAAGAATTTTTACAGATCAAAAGCTTGGTTGGAGATCGATTACTAACAAAATAGAAGTGTCAATTATTGAAGTAACTAATAATAGACCACGAGATAAGATTAGTCTTGAAAACTCTTTTAAACAATGGGATAATAATATTAGAAATCTCTGGCCTAGACTGGTAATCCCACCATTATATGGGAGAGGGGGTAACAAATCAAAGTTAGATAGAAGCACCTATAAATGGTCACCTCCTAAAGACGGATGGTATAAATTAAATTTCAATGGGGCTTCACGAGGCAACCCAGGTGTAGCAGGTATTGGTGGGATTATACACAATTGGAATGGAGAAATCGTCTCTAAATTTGCTAGACCCATTAAACCTACAACTAATAACATGGCAAAGTGTAAGGTTTTCTTAGAAGGAATCAAATTATGTAAACAACTAGGCCTCTCTAAAATAGAAATTGAAGGAGACTCCCAAATAATAATTAATGCAATCAGAACTAGAAAGACTCCAAATTGGAAACTCAACTCGAAAATAGAAGATATTGTTGATATCTTGGACACTATCCCCCAATTTGAAATTAAACACATTTATAGAGAAGGTAATATAGATGCGGATCAACTTGCTAATCAAGGTGCAAATGGAGATACTGTGTAGGCATAAACCTATTATAATTAGATAATCTTCAATTCTCCTCCATAGCCTAGTTAAGAATATTAACTGATTTCAAAAATATAAAATTTTCAACTTCCAGAATCTTTCAAAAGCATCTTGTATCATTAATTAAGATTAATAGCTAAAGCAAAAAATTGTAGTATTAAGTATCAAGGCTTGTTCAAATCTTCAAATATTACATGACCCAAAGCACTGGTACAAAATTGTAAAATTAGATTTCTAAAACTCAATCGGATTACAGATATACTTGACACTAGTCATAGTATGGTAAACTCTTAAGTACACCCCCTATTGAGTTTAGGATATCCTTACCCTCATAATTACTTAAGATCTAATATACCTCGTTAAAGTTAGATCTCAAGACTTATACAAGTATATTATCTTCTAATGATATAGACAAAGTAGATTCTAACTATTATATATACTTCTCTTCGAATAAAATGTATCTGGGTAAGAGACTCGATAGAAGTTTGCACTATTAGATATATGTATACTATTCACAACTTATGAGAACTTGACATACCTTAAATAGTCCCCTTAACTACTAGTCTATATTATGTAGTGGCCTCAAGATCCCATCTGTTTAGGAGCCCTGTGATACTAGCACTAATTGCTTGTATGGGACACTGTACTCCTGAGCTTCATCTCACCCAACTGGAGTAGCTCGGTCGATTTTAATCTTTAGCGTTAGGATCTTAAATGGTTTTCTTTAGATGGAGGTAAGTATAGAATTCGACAGTCCATTTGACTTATGTAGTCTAAAATTCTTATGGTCTTCCTCCTAACAAAGTAACTAATAATTTATGCAATCTTCGTCTAGCTATTCCACTAGATACTATGTGTTTTCTTGACTTTAGCCCCTGGCACTAGTTATAGACCCTAGGGGGTTCTCTTTTCATATAAGTTAGGTCAACCTCCTATTATCACTATATTAAATTTTTTCAACTTCATGCTAAAACTTTTGAAAAAATCTGGTTTATAGACTTGATGGTAAGGTTTTAAGGTTAAAACCCTAGGTTTTATGGGAGCCCTAGCTAGTTTTAGGCCTTGTTCTAATTTCGTGTTACTTTTTGGCTCCCTAACTCTCCAAATACGCATGTGTTATTTTTTACCCCTTTTTATTGACCACTTTACGTGTTATATTGTTAGGTTGTCAAACGGGACCCCTTTTTAATATTTCTCTCAAAGCCTAAGTTCCCCATAAATATTTTCCTAAGTACCTAACCCTTTAAAAATGAGTGGCTGTCATTAAATCTCAAGGCTCCCTATTGTCAGAGTTTCTGACATGTGATCTAGCGACGAGTGGACATCTGTCTCGACAGGCCCGTCTTCGCTATTGTGTTGGCGATTAAACCGAGTAGTGCATCAATGACTGTCGTTATACCGTTGGGTCAAGATGATTCCTTTTTAAGCATTGTGGTATAGCGACAAGCGTCTGATCAAGCTTTACTGACAGCAGCAGGATTTCTTACATGACAGTCTCAGTGGTGTGTTTTCTAGGTTGACACCTATCCTAGGTGACGTAACAATTGTGGGGTCAGACTTTTCAAAGGGTAAAGCATAGTTTGATCTTAAGGTTGTTGTTATACTACTGATAGAAGATGTGAAGTATTTAAGCTTCGCGGTATAATGATGACCGTTCGATGCTGTATGATGGACAAGATGGTGAGCGGGGCCTTAAACTGCCATGTCACTTTGACATGTGTATTTTTTATTGGTTGAAATGAGTATGATAGGGTGGTTGATAGGATATTTGATATTAAAGAAGAAATGGAGAGAGGGCCCACCCACCTATTCTTGTAAACGTGGCATCTTTTGATTCAACAGAAAGATAAGTGAAGTGTCATAGTAGGGCTGACCTTCTCAGATGGTTAATGTTCAATAAGCTCTTGCGGTTGTCAGTATACCATTGGGATAAAGTGCATGATCTTTAAGGTCGCAGTATAGCGACGACCGTTGATCTTGTTTAAAGATGAGGACTGAAAGGTGGGTCCTCTATCGCTAGGTCATGCTGACAAGTTCATTTTTTATTGGCTGAAGGCATAAATGACATGTCAAGTTGTCAGTATACTTGACACCGAGGGGAAAGTTAGGGTTTTCTGCCTACTGATCTATCTGACGTGGCATTTCCTGATTCGATAAAGTTTTCAAAGGGAAAGGTGGGGTCATTGCTTTGGGAAAAGATAAAGTGCTATGAGTTGGAAAGAATCCTGCAGTTGTCATTACACTGCTGAAGGAAGATGCTCGATTTCGATGCCCGCGCTTTAGCAACAAAATGACACCTATCCACTCTAATCAAGGTAAAGTTAAGTTGTTTCTTTCCCCACATGGTTAATTTGAACTGTTCTCATTGGATGGGAACTCGTTTGGGAAAAGTAAAAAGAGGGTTGCGTGGCTATTTTTGCTGGTCATCCGATGCGCCAAAAGGGAAACAATATCAACGGTTCGAATCCAAATTTTTGCTCTGTGACATTGTTCACGTCGTGTGAATGCTGAGGTCACCAATTTTCAGTAATAGCAGACTTAATGAGCTACGTATAGATGAATTGTAAACAATTAGCAACATTATATATCAAAATTTGATCGTTGTTTCTCTTTACCGCTCTCATAAGCATTTTGGTAAACTGGATTTTCCTTTGGAGCGATATCCAGCGAAGTTTTTTCAGGTGCCTGGTAGGTCAAATTTTTTTGAATTACATAATTGTTTGAAGTCTGTGAAGGAATTGTGGGAGGAATTATGTTGCTAGCTAATATTTTTAGGGATTTTTCTCGGGTATTTATATATTGTTCTAAAAAGACCTAGTTTAAAATGCCACCAAAGAGGGGACTTCTGGGAAGATAGAATATAAAAATAGGGGTGTCTTTGAAGACTTAATGCAATTGTTCCCACATTTAGATAATGGGGCAGCTAGATTGAAAGAATTGGTTCTGAGGAACCCTAGGGATTATGAAAATAGTGAGCTCCATGACAGAGGGAACTGGATGAAAGATGCTAGGGTAGGTGAAGATCATAATGGTCTTATTTTGTTTAAAGCAACATACTCACAGAGGAATTCTTCTGCCTCCCTGAACAACATTTGGCAATTTAACATTGGAAAGTTAATAATTCCTGGAGTTTTTATGGATGTAGAATTGTTAATTCAAATTGCTAAGTGCTATGATCTTGTGACAAAGTGTGTCAAGGATGTAAATGGAAATAACCTTATTAGTATCACAGAAGAGGAAATTAGGGAGGTTTTCTAATTAAATGACCCTTATGTTGGGTTGGAGAAAATAGATTTTATAGAATTTACAGAGATATATGAGGCCCAGAAGGATTATTTGATGGCAGGGCCTTTGAGGGATTTTTTAGATCAAATTGGACCAATGTGTGTTGTTAGCTCAAGCACACCAGAGCCCTTCAGGATGGATTTATTTAGTAAGAGAGCACAAGGTTTCTATAAGTCTTTGACTTTAATCCTAGGGCATGATGAGGCCACTCATATGCTAATTCCATATATGTGCATGATGGTGCAATCATTACATCCCCAATTAGCATTAATTTTTGACTTTGCCTCTCACTTGGCTAACCTAATCCATGAGGGATTAATGGGAATTAAGAACATGAAGGTTAGTAGGCCCTTTGGGTGGTATTCAATGTTTATGCATATGTTCTTGTACAAGGGTGAGTAGTTTTTCAACTCAACAGTAAATATTGTTAAGGAAAGAAATGGAGAAACCTTTCCAGTCCAATTGTGGACCACAACTTTATCATGGGACATAATTGATGCTAATTTCATTACCTTTGACATAGATTTTGCTTCAAGACTTAGGACACTGTTATTCTTTGACAATCCTATAATCCCAAGGGAGTTACTGAGATTAGTCAGACCGAAGGAATACTGTCAGGACATTACTATAGTCCATAATTTTGGGGATATCATTTTATATCCCGTGTCTATAGTTTTTAGAGTTTATGGTTGTAGAAAGGCACCTTACATTTTGCCCTACCAAGTTCCATTGAAGGTAGGATATGTTGAAATTCTGAGGCAGATTGGTGACCTATAAGAGAATGCCCTTACTAGTAAAGGAAGAGGGACCTTTTTCCATGATATTACAATTTCTCATCAGTATGTTATTACTAAGGGAGGATGGGTATACTTGAACCAGGTATTGCAGCCCTACAGAATGCCTATAGCTGTAGCAAGATGTGCAGATAATGAGGGTTTCCTATTAGGAATGTTTAGAGATAAGATTAGGTGTGCTCTTATGGAGCACCAGTTCAATTTCCCTGAGGACATAATAAGAAATGAGTTTGACCTCCAAACTCAAGAAATAAAAAAGGAAAAATGGGTGATCTACAAGAAGACTATAGATTTCATTAAAAAAATTGATAGAGCTTATGACCCATTGAAGGGCTTTGAGCCATGGGCACGAAAGGTAGAGGCTCTTATGGAGCATTTTGAAGGCATTATGCATGTAATAAATGAGAAGAGGGCTACTGTGAGCAAGACAGACCCTAATAGGGCTAGGCAGATTTTGAGCTAGCCAGGATATGTAAAATTGACCCCAAGGGGAGTCTACACAGTGCAGAAGAGAAGTGGGTACACTGTTCTCTTACCACCACAGCAAAGAAGTGAGGATATTCCTTCTACTTCTAGAGGAAAGAGGCCTATGAATGATCTAGCAATGCAAGGACCCTCTCCAAAGAGGCAAAGACAAGAGGGGTCAGGATCATAACAAAATGTGTACTCTCCCACTCAATCCCCCTTACATTTAGATGAACATGGGGTAGCAGAATAGTTGGTACAGATGAGGAATGAGGGAAACATTTTTGTTTCCAATGATGAGCTACAAGAAGGAATGTCAGAGGCACCTAAGGAGGTGGCCATGGATCTTACTATTATTGAATTTAAGGGTAAACAAATTGATCCTATCTTAAAACAAGCTAGTGATTCTTTTGTAGCTGATGATAAATTTGTTAGAACTAGGGCATTCTTCCAATTCTTGTGGAGAATGAAAATAAACCAGTTTAAGGAGATCTGTGAGAAGAAGAAGGAAAAGTTCCCTAATAAAGACATCACAGAGATAGAGACTGAGACCAAGGGAGAAATGATGAAGCAGTTTGAAAAGATTACTCCTGAGGAGGGGAGGGTTATGGTCCATACTACAGGGGTGTTGATTCTGCCAGAGTGGGATATTGTTGATGCAATAGTCTTTGATCAAGTCAGGAAGAGCAAGGTAAAGACTCTTGCTACTATAGAATAGGCCCAACAAGTTGCTAGGGGAATTGCTTTTTCAGAAGATCATGTAGCCTTGGTGATGCGGTCCCTTAAGAGGGAGGAAGACAAAGGAAAAAGAGAGGCCCTCTCCACAGAATGTGTAGGCAATTTATCGGTACAAAGAGTAGGTGAGACTTCTAGTGTAGAAGCTTCAAACCTAATTTTGGAAACTGCCAAATTCAATGTCAAAGTGGCAAAGAAAGATTCTCAAGAAAAAGAGGAGCTAAGGCTCAAATTTGAAACTGTCCTCAAGTCCTACAATGAGCTCAAGATAGAGCTAATTCAAAAAGATAGGTTGATTGCTGAGTTATCAGGACCACAAGATCACAGGTCACCACAACTGATGATAGCTGACAAACCTGTAGTGGCTTCATCCTCTAGTCCTATCATTGAGTTTCCACCATCCCCCTACCCAGAGACACATTTAGATGCAAGACTCAGTTGGGAAAAGCAACAATTGCTTGAGGAAACTAATCACTTCAAAAGGAAGAGGAAATAATTGGATAGGATAAGGGAAGAGTATGTGAAAGATAAGAGCCTATTGAAGCAAGAATATGAAGACAAGGTAACATAAGTTGTCATGCAGTTTGCTACAAACCTGAACCCCACTATCTTGTTTGATCATGCTAGAAGGTTAAAGGTGTTACTCACCTCATTGGATAAATACAGTGAGTTTGAACCAGTTTTAAAGAAATGGATTGAGAGATCTCCAAATGTGAGACTTTTCAGATTGTTGTCTAAATCTCAAAATGATCTTGATCCACTGATCAAGTTGTTGCACCAGAATGTGAAGAAGTTAGTGGAGCATGACATACTCTTAGGTGATTTTGAGAGAAAATCAAATCTGATGAAGAAGGAATTGACACTTCCTAGTTGTGACTTGATCCCAAGGGTTTTCAGGAAGAATGGTGAGCTCAAAGAATTAATCAAATGGCGAGCACAAATTGATGATGATTTCTCTGCTAGGATGACTAGCATTTTGACCCTAGAGAACACTTTATTCTTTATTCATACTATTGAGACTTTGATTTCTGCTAAATCTAAGTTTGATTTTATTCAACGGGAGGTTAGTCAATTAGAAGTCAGGTGGGGATAGTTGTCTGTCAAAAATGCAGAATTTGCAAGTTTTGAGTTCCCAAGTGAAGAGGTGTACAATAGGTGGAGGTATTAGTACATACCTCATGTAGAAAAAGTAAATACTCCGCCAGCATCTTGAAAAAAGTAAAGGTAGTTGCTTTTTGAGCCATCAGGGTTGTTGAGATGCAGAAAGGCATTTATTGCAGGATTGACAGCAGAGATATTACAAGCAGATTTGTTAAAAGAAGCCAAGGACAACATTGAAGACATAAAGCGAGGTGACTCATCTACAAATATCTCACCTATTTGATCAGTGTATCTATTGTAAACCCAATAGGGTTGTTGTAAAGTTTTTAGGTTAGGAATTTTGTAAACCCTAGAATGATCGATAACTTGTTGCATTTCCTTGTATATAAAGGATTTTCCACAATCATTCTAAGCATAGAGAGTTTAGGTGTTAAAAAGATAGAGATTCTAAAACCCTAGCCCTCAGTCGAGGATTGTAACTTTTTGTATCATTTTTATCAAAGAAATAGAGAAGTACAGGTTGATGCTGCTATTTTGTAAGCTTACTGTTCATAATATGATGTATACAACGTTCAAGGTTATACTTAATACAAATCTCAAATCTTTGTCTCTCCTTTGAGTTTATTCTGTGAATCTTTAAATCTTTCTGAGATCTATATGTATGTATTTGACTTTGAGTTTTGATCTAGGATTGGATTAAATATTGCTCAGGGTGGGATACATGTTTACTGAATCTATTTGAGGATTTTCTATAAGTAGGAAAGAGTTGGGGTGTTTGTATTTATGTTTAAAGACCAGTTCTTTTCAAAACATCTTTGTATTCATTCTGTCTTCTGATATTTTGCCCAATGGATAGGGCACTGGCCTGTATTTTCCTATCTTTTCTTTGTGGGGAATGATCAAGATCTTGTAATCCTAAAAAAACATAAAATCAATACCAGTCTTTTACTTTTATTTACTTTACATAAGTTGTTCTACCTAGTGATGGAGAGTCAATGAATAATAGGTTGTTATTTAGTACTTTCTCACTGTCATCTATTGTAAGATCTAGTATTAAGTGAAGAATAGAGTTGAATTTATTGGATCAGGTGTACCCGCCTTGGTTTTGTAGAGCCAAAAGTGAAGAGGGCAGTCTTGTCCCTATAGTTGGTCCAATTGCTTATAGATTTCCCATATTTGGAATTAACCACTCCTTAACATTAGTCATAAGCATATTGGTATCTCTTGGAGTGTAAAATCTTTTGAAGAACCAACACATCCTCACATAGTTAGATATATTGCCAAATCTTTATAAAAATCTATGTAATTAGCATAGAAAAAAAATCCAATCCCTACAAAGTATTCTATGGTAGAGTGTAGATTTAATGATTTATCCTTGAACTCTAATTGAATGTTTTCGATATTGCCTTAAACCTTCAATACTAGGAGTCATTTGCCTATTTCAGTATAATCTATAAATAATAATTCACTTAATTAATAAATAATTTTCTCGAGCACTCATTACATTCTTACTCTCTTGTAAAGGTGAGAACTTTCTAGATGATCTAGAACAACCCTGTCTCTTTAGGAGTAATACATAATGATTATAATAGAAGATCGTGCTCAAGCTATAAAATCATGTAACAAAACAAGGTAATAGTGATGATAGTAGGCCAGATGTACATGTGTCAATATCATGACTATATACATAGTTACCCTTTGATTTACTTCTCCCCAGCCTCTTAGATTTCATCTCCCGAAAAGTTTGAGCTTCCCTCTGAAATGGATTCGAGACTAATAACCTTTGCATCCAAAGGGAGTCAAGCAATGGCATTCAAAGGGTGTATCTTTCCAGAAAGATGGAATCAAATCCTAAATCCTCTATCAAATTTAGCAAGAAGGGCGATTGAGAGAGCCTTGGGAGATTACCATTTCGATAATGAATTTACATTCAGGACCAATGGCGTGGTCATTAGACAATTCATAACTATCTCAGTCTTTGCAGGTAAAATTAAAGATGACATTATCCAGGTTGCTAGATCCATCTTTAATGAAGATCTGCTCAAAGGTTTAGAAAAGATGGGTTTTTGCATAGACAACCAACTCACGATACCATACTCGGAAATCACCATGAAAATGGAGTTGTCTAAGCTAGAAGCAATACCACAATCTCAATGCATACCTATGATGTCCTTCAAAGACGAAGAATGTTTCGATACCCACTGGCCTGAGATGCTTAGGAATTTGGATTTCCTCTACAACGAAATCCTTCTTGGTGGAATGGACTTAATTGGAATTCTTAACTATTGGAGAAGTGAGGGTTTCAACATCCCAGGAGACTTGGACAATGAAGATGTAGCAAACCTTCATGTTATGGCTCCTAAGATCTCCAGGTGCACTCATCATTCAAAGAAGATGGTTGCTGAAAAAGAATACATTGTGGTGATGAGGAAGTGCAAGAATATCTAGAATTGTAGGATGATCCAGAAAGGGGGAAACATATGATTTGTGGGGTTAAATATCTTTTCATAGATTTAAAGTATATAGCATAGCTACAAAACATTTACTAGACGATGTTGGATAAATAGTACTATTCAGGATTTTATTACTAAGGTCAATAGGGTATAATGAAGTTAATGCAAACTATTACTAGCTACAATATTATGCTTGTACTTAGTATAGTGTAAATATAAAACTATATGTTTTAATACGATAGAATTCTTTTAATTCCTCATAGATTATGGAAAATATTACTACATTTATTTTCTTCACAGACTATGTATAACTCAGTTTCGAATTATCATGATATTTTTCTTCCTTACCCTCGTAGGACCAAATTTAAACTACCCCATAAACTTCATGTTAATAGCCCTACTGATATACCAAATGCTCAGTGAAATTGTAGTGGAAGAATTAATTGTAGCCCCATTTATTTTAGGAAAACTCCTCGCATTCCTCCTTTAGCAGATGTAGTAATTTTCTTTGATTAGCCCTAGAAACCCAAACGCCATGGCTATAAAAGATTTTGTATTATAAATAGCACCCCTACTTATACCTAAAGCCCCCATAATACTGATAATTTTGCATCTAAATCTCCCTCTTTATTGCAGGAAAGCATGGATACCCCAATTATGCTTACCTGCAATAGGAGCCAAATGGCCTTTGATGGAAGGATCATGTCTAAATAGGTTAAGAAGGTGTTGATTAACAAGCATGCCCTCATCATCAGAGCTTCCCTACACATCTTAGGACCAAAATTCCTTGATAATATGGATAGGTATGGAGTCCTATCCAACATCACATCCATGTTTGTAGATGTCTTATTCTTTTGGGGGTGTCCTAAATAGGAGATTTGGAGACTATGTTACAAGACCTTCAAATGTAGATATCTTGGCAATCTAGATCTATCCCTCTATAATATTAGAAAGGGCCTTACTATAGTGAGACCTAAATTCTACAATTCGGTATCCACAAAAGGAAATCCCCTTACTTCTTTCCCCATCATAACATTCGAGAACCTGGATGCTTTCAAGGATAGAGAAGCTATTGTTAAAAGAAATATTAACTTTTTGCTCCACTATCTCCATATCTGGAAGCCCATGAAGGAAAATTGGTTTTATGAGTATTGGCATCTTGATGAGGTTGGTTTTGCAGACAAGGATTGCTTTTCGGATTCAGAGTTAGACAATCTAGTCGAACTTTGGCTGGAGGAAGGGAAACCTCACAAGAAAAGAAAAATTCGAAGCTCCGACTCAGATAGCTCAGATTCACAAACCAGGAACAACAAAAGTAATTGAATTTATGTAAATCCCTCACGTCTGGACTCATGTAGATATTATCTTTTAAATTTTGACATATTTAAGAAACTTATTTTATCTAGAATATCCTTTCTATTTAAAGGCACCAGTAGCTTTTAACACTCGAGCTATATGCACTAAAGAGCATCTTAATGAAGATTGGCAATAAGGAATATTACAGTAGCAATTGTCAATAACACTCAGTACAATATGAAATATCAGACATATTAGAAACATACCTCGAAACAACATAATCTGCATAGACTCTTCACATTCTGAGAAAGTCTTTAAACTTGGTTAATTTAAACATTATTTTACTTTCAATTAATTTCATGTTATTTTTTGGGTAAGATTAATCGATCTTAGCAACTACTTCTCAGGACAGAATATTGACTCACTAATTAAAGTAAGATCTAAATCTATGCTACAAACATAGACACCCCCGGTAGTAAATAAGCTCCTATCACTTACTAACTTCATAAGTAAAGTTAGATTAGTTGAGTTAGCCTCTATATAGTAGACATAAGCTATCAACATCCTTATTACAGGTTTATAATGAGGTTCTTAGGAGCCACGACTCCAACCGACTCAATTAAAACTCTTCATATCATATTTCAGATGTCCTTTAGAATGGAGATTTATTCCATATTTAATAATCTCTTTCTACTATGGTGCTTCTCAAATCCAAGGAACTGATTAAGGCATATCAAAATAGAAATTGAGATTTATGAATAAATCATTTATTACTAGATATAGATGAATCTGGCTATTTGTATATCTTAGTGTATCTTATGGTGTTAACAGAAGTATTATAGCACTGTGGCAATCAAATGTTTGAGTTTTGATGTTTGTTATCTTTTGCATGAATATGAATTATGCTCTTGTCTCTCATATGAAAATGGCATCTCAAATTTGTACTAGTAAAAAGTCATAAAGCTATTATGAATATGCTTTTGAAATATTTTGGCATATTCAAATTGGGATTCTCCATAAGTTAAGTTTATTTGGGCTGATACATATTTTTCATATTTTAATAATCTAGAGGTATTGCCCCCTCATGACAAATGGGTTGATTTTGATTTCTTTACCTAAGTACAGATCTAGCTATATATTATAGTTCTCTGGTTTGTTCAACATCTAGCCCAATGCATAGTTCATGGTTTTGTGTAGCCCCTTTGCATGCTCCCACTTCTAAGTTATTAGCTTTAGATTAAAGATATTATTATATCACTTATTTGTATTCCTTACCCCCTTGTCATAAACATTTCAACAAAGTTTTCTTTGAGATTTGAATTTATAAATATTTCTGGAGATTCAACACCAATAAACATGTTTCCTATCACTAGATCTTGGTTATAATGGATATTAATTTTAGAATGAATAAAAAGTACTATTCAGAATCATTATGCACCGGCTTGCCATATGAAACTTTTTTAGCATAAGGGGCAATTCTTCTAGCATCTAGAGGATTAACTTAATTTTTATTGAGTAAAGGTTAAGAACTAACATTGGGTTTAAGCTAGTTTTACAAAGAAGTATACTTCTCATAATAGCATGATGGTAGTCCTTTTGGTCTTGTCCAAGAATGTGGGCATCAAATACTACATCTTTTTAGAACCTGGCGATACAAATACAGGTAAAGTTTTCCTCCTTTAAATATTTGTCTCTACCATTTAAATGTATTTGTCCTTTCTCTCCTATTTATTATTTATAATCTTCGGTACAACAAATTTTTATTATGGTTTTACTAACAAATATCTTAGTCAAAGCTCAGATATTTCAGGTTCTATAATTTATGTGATATTTTGAGGAGTCTCTGGTAGGGCGGGACAACCAGGACACAATCCCATATGATCGACAAATAACCTCACAAAATCTTGACCTTATTAGGTTCTAAGCTTTTCAGAAGGAAAGCTAAATTGAAAAAACATTACATAATAGATTAGATTTGAGTCAACATGAACATGGTGTGTAAAAATTATAATATGAATTTGGTCATGGAGGGTATGCCCTCCTTATTTTTCTTATGTAGCAAATTCGGACTACGGTCCCAGGCAAGGTTGGAGGTTTTCTCGACCCCGCTCTTTCCTACCAGTGCCTGCACTAAGCGGGGTTTTTGTATCTTTTTATGGTTAATAAACTTTTGGCTTCAGCCTTTTACCGATCAAAAATAAAATAAAATTTATTACAATAAAGTTTTAATTATTATTTAAAATTCAATAACAACAAGTGAAACAAGTTGCCCAAATTGACCTGTAAAATATACAACTACGAATTAAAATAAATATAATTTTAAAAATTTATTAGAAGTATTTAGCATACTCCTAATGAAAAAAAAGTAAATAATTTAATTAGTAGTTCACAAATGTTATTAAGCCAATAGGCTTTATAGTGGGAGCTTTTGCTCCCGTAACCCTCATTTTTGGCCAGGAATGTGTCATCTTGTCTTCTTGCATGATAGCTTCCTCTGGCAACTACCATGAAAACTTGCTAGTTACCTCCTTGAAGAGTTGTCATCCTCTACTACAACTGTCACCGATGACTGATGGCTGAAGACATCTCTTCTTCATAGTACCTATCTTTGTCAAGTCTCTCTTTCACTTGTCACCTTCTCCACAATACCTATCTCCTTTACTCAACATCATTCCTTCTATCTGCTTTAGTCGACGTCATTCCTTTACATTTGTGCCTTTCAAATGATGGTCACTGCTTTGCAAACTGATTCAACCTGATGTATATATACAACATTGGACATTCATGGATAATTTATATTTGTGCTCGGTATTTCTTTTGTTCATTTGGTGTGACAGGTAAATTTTATCTCATTTCTGCCTCTTCTATGGTTCAACTTTTTGAGGGTTTGACTGCATCTATCTTCAGCAAGCTTTAGCTTTTTAATAGGTTTTTGTTACACACTGACATTGATTTATTCTATTAAGAGGGTGTTGTGTATGGGGTTGTGTTTTTGTGTTTCATTTTTGTTGGTATGTTTGTTGATGTTGCTTCTATCTATAGTAATTATTAGGGTTGTACTTTATGCTTTCCAATGTACAAGATGCTCAGTCAAGCATAATGGCCTCTACAGATTCTCAACGAGGGAGAAATATCATTGCCTCTGTTGACTATCAGCAAGGGGAAAATACTAGTGTGGTAGGTACACCTTCCTTTCCCTGTCAAATTATTTAGGCTGGGATGAAATAGGCATAAGATTTGGTGTTTCATTTTCCAATATGTAATTGCTATAAAGTGTTTACAACATTTTCAATAAATCCATATTTTCTTCACATCATGCAATAAGAGTTGGATGATGCACTTACAACCACATTTGCTAGAAACTTTCTAAAGCCTTTTTAACAAATATGTTTTGTGCATATACTACAAGCATCTCTGATGGTAATAGGTCCTTTTGCTAAATGTTTGTACTTTGTACCTTTTCCTAAAGCTCTCACATTTGCACAAGTGGGAAAGACATTGGCAAATAATTTGGTTTTATGCTTGTTAATTGCATTTTCTCAAAGTTTCTAAAGTGTTTTTAATAAATTCATTTTCTTCATACCCTACAACCACTTCATTTTAAGAGGTGACGTCTCTTTGAGGCATTATGTCAAATAGTGCATGTGCCTTGTCGGTGCTCTAAATTTTACATAGGCACTCTATCAAATAGTTCACGTGCCTTATTTTGTGCTTCCCGACTTTGTAGTTCATGTGCCTTGTTTTGTGCTTCAACATTTTCCATAGTGTTATGCTAGATGGTTGTCCACGCCTAGTTACAAAGCTCTTGTTTCAGCATAGGAAAGGGAGGGATGACATTGGACCTCATAAAGTGGAGCCTATTTGCATAAAAAAAAGAAAAAAAAAACTCAAAATCTATTATGAGTTTGTATCTTTGTTACAAAGGAAACCTTGTTACAACACTTATGTATTTTGATAATTATTCTTTTTTGGAAATCAATTTGGAGCTATATCTTTGTTACAAATAGGCAATGTACTCATGCAAATTTTTAGATTTAAGTACTTTTGAAACCATCACAAATAGTTCTCATTTTGAAAGTAACTCATTTTATATGAGGATTTTAGTAGAATAAATTTGTTGTCTCAGTTCAAACCTCAAAAAAAGTTTCATTTGATTTTCATAATTAGTGGTTGGAGTTGTTTTTAATTAGGTTTTCTTCCTTTGAAGGGATCTTCCAATCACACCAATTCGGTTACATAATAGTCCCTAAATGAAACTTCTAGCACTATCATTAATCTACTGTTATTATTAGTTTCAATGCCTCAAAATTGATGTACAGTCACCGCACTTATTTTAATCATTGTTGACTTTGAGTTCTTTCATTATTAGCTTTTCATTGGTAATGTCGTAAAAAAATTATTATAGAGTGATTAAAATATCATGTCCACAATAGACTTTATGTATGACCATAATGTAGCATTGTTGTAGGCCCCTAGAATGGTCATAGTGTTGACTAAAAATGCAATATGGTCCATCAATGTTGGAGATGAGATCTCTAATCCAAATCTCTAAATCCTCTCCTTTAAGAATTTAGCATTTACCCAAGATGACCACAAGAGGTATAGGATTTTGTTGTCTGATGGGAGACACATGCAACACACCATGCTACCAGAAAGATACAATAACTTGTTCTTCTTTGGAGAGTTGAAGATAGGAACCATTGTCTCCTTGACAAGCTATGTATGCAGAACCAATGGATTCAAGGTACACTTTTCCATTCCCTGTTTCAACTTCCCCACACCTCCTTTATTTTATACTACTAATATAGGTCATCCCTCTACCTAAACCTTATCTTTTTCAATAGGATGATCATCATCTTCACCTTAGAATTCATCCATAGGGACTACAAGTTTCTTGGGACTCCAAAGTACCTATTCATCTCACAATAAGACCATATGAAAGAAGATCAAACAAATGCCACACCCAATTGATACCAGAGTCTCACATCCACCCAAGCCACAAAATTTAGCATTCATCTACTGGAAGGACTCAAGTCCTACCTAAAAACATTACTCCTATTAAGGACTTGAATCCATTCCAAAACATAAGGACAATCAAAGGGTGAATCATGACTAAAAAGTAGATGCGACAATTTAAGAATCAAGGAGGTAGTAGCCAAGTCTTTAGCTTTGATATAATAGATGATGAAGGCACATAAACTCGAATAGTTTGCTTCAATGAAATTTCAAAATTACACTATGATAGAGTTGAAGTAGGGGCTATGTATACCATTACTAGGGGCTTAATGAAAAATGCAAATAGCATGTATAACAAGCTAAACAACTGCTTGGAGATAACTTTAGACCAATCATCACAATTGAAATGTTGTGCCGACCCTATATTGATTACAACACATCGAATACCATTTTAGGTAAATTGTTGAAATTGCAAACATAACCAACAATTCTTTAGTAGACATTATTGGTTTGGTGTCCAGTGTTGGCCAAATCTCAACAATCCGTAGGCAGGATGAAAGTGAGGTCCTATGAAGGAGCATCAGGCTAGCATACATGTCGTCATCAACCATTAAGGTAAATTTATGAGGATCAATTTGTCAAAAAGAGGAAGAGGAGTTGAAAACCTTGAAGGCTACCCAAATGGTTGTTCTACTTTCTATCAATAATGGGTGTGTTTCTGACTTCAAGTCATAAATACCATAGCAAGCACAATATTAATTATAGACCCTCACATGCCTAAATTTGATTCCTTGTGCTCTAAGGTGGATGTAGGACAAATAGACATACCTTTACCATCACCAAGTCTTCCAAAAATCAGTGGGACAAACAATAGGGTCACAATAGGAACTATCTTGGAATATTGTATGGAAATCACAACCCCCTTGGAAGCTATTACCAAAGCAACAATCCCACTCATTAGGATTGATTATTTCTGTTACCCAGCATGCCCATTGATTGATGGGAGACCAAGGTCTAGTTGGTACTACAGTGTTGGCCTGACTCTGCTGGGAGATCCTTTCTTTGGATCTCTTAGGGCATTCACCACCCTAAACCAAAGTAAGTCACTAAGAAATTACTCCCTCTCCAAGACCCAATCCCCACTAATAAGTTATTCTTCTCTCCCACTGAATCTACATAGGTAGATCCACTCTACTCATTCAACTAATGCCTTTACTGCATTGTCCTTACTTACTTACCCTAGCCGGACTATCACCGAGCTCTCTTAGGATAAGGTCTCTAGGTTCAAATTTGTTGCTTATCCTACCAAAAATAAGAAAAATAAAACTATGTACAAAGGGCTCCTCTCGAGTTCCATCTAGGCACATGACTTCCACCATGGATTTAGGAACCTCAAGGAGCCATTCAATATTTATAACCCAGAATGGTTAAAGAACTCACAACTTATAAATAAAAACAAAATGAATTAAGCTACTAGCATGCACACTAAATCACAAAGCTTCAAAATCAACTAAGTACACAACTTGCAACTTTTCATCAACTGGAAATAACAAAAACCATTCTAAAAATCCAACTGTTATCTCTCCTCCTTCTCATCATTCTTACCAAAACCCTTTGCTTTTTATAAAGGAGGATGAGGACATCATAAATAGCTACCCCATCATTGAGACAGTCTTAATTTCCCACTCTATCAAAAGCATCTTGTCAGGAATTGTTATGACTGACCATACTGTCCATTATAGATAAGATCTTGCCTTTCACAGTCATTACAATTGGTTTTACCAAGAAGAAGCAATATAAACTTCGTCGTAGTACCGAGCACCATGGGTACCGAGTAGTAGCATTACCGAGTACCAATCTCATTGAGTACCTGTATTATCGAGCACCTCTTATCGAGCGTCAGTATTACCGAGCACCAATCTTATTGAGCACTAGTAATACTGAGCAACAATATTATCGAGTAGTTTCAATAAATACCAAGCAACTTATCTAAGGTGCTTGATGCCTTGGTTGGATTTATAGAGGCTTACAAACTACCTCTAATACACAACAGAACTGAAAGCAAATATCTAAGCACTAGAGTGTTTATTCATCGACTTGACCCATTTTGTGCTTGGTCATCATAGGAGTGAATGGATAAACAGTTTACAAACCAACTTAAAGTAAATCTAAAAGTTCTTAAGGGTCCTTAACCCTATTTCTCTAGGTGCTCCTGCACCATACTCCCCCAAATGAGAAAAATCAACTTCTAGGTGATTGGATGAGGTCGGGGTTAATGACCAACTTCTTGAATTCAGTCTCCTGCACCCATGTAGCCTTGGATTCATCTTGCCCTTGCCACTTAACTAGATATTCCATGTAAGTCTTTGTTCTAGTCTGCTTGGAAAATCTTGAATTCAGGATCTTCTCTGCCTTGGACTTTGGAGTAACTAGAAGTTTTAGTGCCTTGAGATCTTCTACAGTTGCTAATAAATCAAGACCTTCTCTTGGAATTTGTCCCTTGTAGGACACAAGATGTGCCACATTAAAGACTAGAGATAAACCCATATTAGTGGGAAGGTCAACTTTGTAAGCATTAGACCCATACTTCACCAAAATTGCACAAGGGTCTATCTTCCTCATCCGAAGCTTACTCCAAACACCTTTTTGTAGTCTTTCTTTGTTTAGGTGCACCATGACTAAATCTCCAACTTCAAACTGAACATCTCTTTTCATTTCATCTACCTTCTGCTTGGTGTGAGTTGTACTCTCTACTAGTGTCTTCTTCATAGTATCATGGACTTCTTTCATGGATTGAGAAAAATCTTCTGCATAGCCACTCTTCTCTATATGATTTACAAGATCCCTAAGTTCACATATACCCCCAAGATGGATCCCATACACTATTGCAAAAGGGATTTTTCTAGTGGATCTATTGATTGTATCATTATAAGAAAATTATGCATGTGTAAGTAACTGATCCCATGATTGTCCATATTGTTTTATGAGACATCTCAAAATATTTCCCAAACTTTGATTCACTACTTTAGTTTGACCATCAATCTATGGATGATATGCTGAGCTAAAGGAAAAGTTTGTACCGAGCTTCTGCCACAAGGTTTTCCAAAAATGACTCATAAACTTAGAGTCTCTGTCTAGTAAAATGCTTAAGGGTAATCTATGTATCCTTACTACTTCTCTAAAGAAAAGATGTGCTATATAGCATGCATCATGTGTGGTTTTGCATGGTATAAAGTGAGCCATTTTACTAAATCTATCCACAATCACAAAAATATTGTCCATTCCCTGCTTGGTCTTAGGAAGTCCAACCACAAAATCCATGCTGATACATTCCCAAGGTCTATCTGGGATTGGAAGTGGTTGACACAATCCTACATTGGATGAAGTCCCCTTGGCCTTTTGACATAATATACAAGTTTCTACATATTTCTAAATATCCTTGTTCATTCTCGGCCAATAATAGTACCTCTATACCAATTCTAAAGTTTTATGCACCCCAAAATATCCACTCAATGACCCATTATGTTTCTCTTGTATTAATTTCTCTCTTATTGAACCTTTTGGTACATAGAGTTGTCCCCCTTTAAATAGAAGACCTTCTTGTAGGGTGAAATCAGAATACTCACTATGAAAGTGGTTTTGAAAATCTTGACATACCTTATAGGCTGCTAAAAAATATTTATTTGCTGGGTACAAATCCTTGAAGCTATCTATGCCAATGCTTCTTAGCTGAATTTCTTACACTGTGAGAAATCTCCTACTCAATGCATCTGCTACCTTATTATGTACTCCCTTCTTGTGTTTGATGGTGAAGGTGTAGGCTTGGATATACTCTACCCATTTCATGTGCTTGTGGCTTAGTTTATCTTGTGAATTCATAAAACTTAAAGCCTAATTGTCGGTAAAGACTACAAATTCTTTGGGAAGTAGATAATGTCTCCATTTCCTTAGCACTTTCACTAGTGCATATAGTTCTAGATCATATGAGGAATACTTCCTCTTTGCATCATTCAATTTTTCACTATGAAAAGTGACTGGTTTTCCCTCTTGACTCAAAACTGCACCTATGGCAACATTGCTAGCATCACATTCCACAGTGAACAACTTGTCAAAAATGGGAAGTGTTAGGATAGGTTGAGTCGCTATTCTCTACCTTGAATTCTTAAATCCTTCATCAGCCTACTTATTCCATTGGAACTTTGCTTTCATACCCCCTTTTATGGTATCTAAGACAGGTGCACTGATTTCACTAAATTGCTTGATGAACTTCCTGTAGAACTGTGCCAATCCATGGAAGATCCTTACTTTTGTGGCTGATTTAGGTGTAGGACAATTCAAAATTGCTTCCACCTTGCCGATATCCATCTCCAAGTTACCTTTTGAGATAACAAAAACCAAGTATATGAGCTCTTGCTTCATGAACTCACTCTTTTCTGAATTGATTGCTAACTTCTCTTCATGAAACCTTTGCATTACCATTTGTAGATGTTTGAGATGATCCCCTTTGGTTTTGTTCTATACTATAATACCATCTAAGTATAGTACAACCCATTTTCCAATGAAGTCTTTCAATACTTCATTCATCAACCTCATAAATGTGGTCAAGGCGTTAGACAACCCAAAAGGCATTACAAGCCACTCATAGAGTCCCTCAGTAGTCTTAAAAGAAGTCTTCCACTCATCCCCACTTTTTATTCTTATCTGATGATACACACTCTTAAGATCTATCTTGGAGTAATACTCAACTCCTCCTAAGCAATCCATCAAATCCTCTATCCTAGGGATTGAGAATCTATACCAAATAGTGATTCTATTTATGGCCCTAGAATCTATACACAACCTCCAAGTACCATTCTTCTTTGGAGCTAGGATGGTAGTAACAACACATGGGCTTATGCTCCTTCTGATTAGTCCTTGATCCAATAGCTCTTGAATTTGGCTAGCTATCTCTACATTCTGTTGTGGGGTCATTTTATAGGCAGCCTTATTGGGAAGTGAGGCTCTTGGGATGAAGTCAATCTGATGGCTAATAGACCTCTTAGGTGGCATACTAGTTGGTCAACCATCGCTAATGATGTCTTGGTATTGACTCAACAACTCTTTGACTTCTAAGGGCAACTCTTCCCTCTTGTCCCCTTTGTCACTCTTTAGATTCAGAACCAAAGCGAAGCCTACTCCATCTTCTTCCTCTAATGTTTGTAAGAACTCTTTCTCACCTACTAACAATATGTTAGGACCCCCTTTCTTCACTTGACCTTCTTCCAAGATTGACTGTATCTTGAAGGCCACTCCATCTTTCCTAAAGGAATAGGAGTTTTCAGCTCCATTATGTACTACAGCTCAGTCAAACTACCAAGGTCTACCCAACAATAAATGACAAGAATCCATGGGTAGGAAATCACACAAAATGTTGTCCTTATACCTCCCTATGGAAAATTCTACCAAATCTTTCTCATTAACTAGCACATGTTGATCTTTATTCAGCCAAGTAACTCGATAAGGGTTAGTATGAGCAATCCTTTTCAATTTTAACTTTTCTACGACTTCCATAGAAACTATGTTATCAGTAGAACCAGAGTATATGATAACTTTGAAAACCTTACCTAGCACCTTGCACTTGACTCGAAATAGAGATCTTCTTTGGCTTGGCTCCTCTTTGATGGGTTCCTTGAGGAGTGCTATTTGGATCATCAAGTTTTCTCCTATCTCAGAATGTAGGGCTATTTCTATCATCTTGCTGCTAGAAGATTCTTCTTGCACTTAATGTGTCCTCTTCTTACCTCCTTGTGATGTAGAACTCTTCTCGAGCCATCTATAGGCTGGATGCCCAAACTGTTGACAGTTATAACACTTCATTGAAGAGAATTAAGATCCTCTTCCTTGATTATTGTTCTTCTTCCTTAGTTGTAACCTCCTCTTGTGTTACTGGATTCTCCTTGATTCTCATTGGGCTTGGACTCACTCTAATTTTTAGCTTCAAATTTTCTTCCACCAAATCCTCCTCTGTGACTTTTATTGTCCCTTCCCCTTCCTCTACTATTTGTATCTTGCTTCTTTTTAAACTTCTCCTCCACTTTGAGAGCGAGATGATCACATTGATGTACTATCTTGGGACTTAAGAGCCTGAGCTCCTCTTGGATACTCCACTTGAGTCCATTCAGATACCTAGCCACTTTTAGGCTTTCCTCTTCCATTACATGTGATCTCAAACATAACTTGTGAAACTCTTTGGTATAGGTATTGACCTCTAGATATTTTTGTCTCAGATTCTGTCTCCTCTTGTGTAACTGTACTACATAATCCTCAGGGAGATATATTTCCCTTATCTTAGCCACCATGCCTTACCAACTGGTTATGGGGTTCTTTCCTTCTTTGGTCCTTTCATCTTGGACAAACTTCCACCAAGTGAGAGCAGTTCCTCTCAATCTTGTCTTGGCTATTCTGACCTTCTGAGCCTCTATCATATTATCATAGTTAAAATGATTTTCCAGTCCTTCTATCCATTCCATGACTACTTCTGGTTCCATTTTTTTGCTGAATAGAGGCACACCTTCCAAGGAATTATTATTCATTGCCTTTAATGCCCTCAAGAATGACTCTTCTTGAAGCACAGGGTCGGGTTCTGGCACTATGTCTTCCTCAGCCACTGTCTTGTCTTTTTCGTCAGCTTCTCTCATTCTTTCACTAATTGTTGTAGTTCTTAGCTGCACTTCTTCTAACATGGTTGCCATTTCGGCCAACTATTCTTTCAGGAGTCTATTCTCCTCTTTTTTCTCTTCCACGTCTTTTTCTAGTTCCACGTTGGTCACCATTTTGAATGAATCGACAGACGCTTCTGCAGATAACACCCAAACAACACACGCCCAACACTTTGTAGGGCTTTGATACCAATTTGATGGGAGACCAGGGTCTAGTTTCTACTACAGTGTTGGCCTAATTCTAGTCGGAGATCCTTCCTTTGGATCTCTTAGGGCATTCACCACCCTAAACCAAAGTAAGCCACTAAGAACTTACTCCCTCTTGAAGACCTAGTCTCCATTGACAAGTTATTCTTTTCTCCCATTGAATCTAAACTGGTAGATCCAGTCTACTCATTCAACTAATGCCTTTACAACATCATCTTTTCTTACTTACCCTAGCTGAACTATCACTGACCTCACCTAAGGGTAAGGTCTCTAGGTTCAAATTTGTTTCTTCTCCTACCAAAAATAAGAAAAAGAAAACTATGTACAAGGGCTCCTCTCGAGTTCATCCAGGCACATGACTTTCACCATGGATTCAAGAACCTCGAGGAGCCATTCAATATTTACAACCCATAATAGGTAAATAAATCACAACTTGCAAATAGAAACAAAATGAATTAAGCTACTAGCATGCACAGTAAATCACAAAGCTTCAAAATCAACTAATTACACAATCTGAAACTTTTCATTAATTGGAAATAACAAAAACCATTCTAAAAATCCAACTGTTATCTCTCCTCATTCTCCTCATTCTTACAAAAACCCTTCCCTTTTATAAAGGAGGACTGGGATGTCATAAATAGCCACCCCATCATTGGGACAGTCTTAATTTCCCACTCTATTGAAAGCATCTTATCAGGAACCATTATGACTGACCATACTATCCATTACAGATAAGATCTTGCCTTTCACGGCCGTTACAACTGGTTTTATCGAGTAGCAACAATGTAAACTTTGCCATAGTATCGAGCACCATGGGTACTGAGTAGTAGCATTACCAAGTACCAGTCTCATTGAGCACTTGTATTACCGAGCACCTCTTACTGAGCATTGGTAGTACCGAGTGCTAGTCTTACTGAGCACTAGTAATACCAAGCAACAATATTATTGAGCAACTTATCTAAGGTTCTTGATGCCTTGATTGAATTTCTAGAGGCTTACAAACTACCTCTAACACACAATAGAACTAAAAGCAAACATCTAAGCACTAGAGTGTTTATTCACCAACTTGACCCATTTTGTACTTGGTCATCACATGAGTGAATGAATAAACACTTTACAAAGCAACTTAAAGAAAATCTAAAAGTTCTTAAGGGTTCTTAACCCTAGTTCTCTAGGTGCTCCTACACCACTAATTGCCAATGGAAAATAGTGCAAGAAAAAATTACTCCAAAATGAAGATGACATCTGAAACTTCCCTAGATGCATCATGAATATACTAGATTGCAACTACAACTATCTGTTGCAAATCAAGCTACAAGATCACACATGCGCTATGTGGGTTGTTGCTTTTGATGAGGTCGCAAGAGAACTACTAAAGATGCCCACAAAAGAACTTTATATGTTGCAATATGACATAAACACTTAGACACCACCTAAAGGTATCATCAAGAAAGTACTTTCCAATCAGTTCATATTTACACTCTCAATCAGAAAGGACAACAACAACGAAGAAGGAAGGCTACAAACAACTATCACCAAAGCTACAAAAATAGAATTCAAGAGTGAATGTGAGACTTTGCTTACTACAATTTTTGAGATGTCTACCTCTTGACAGAGCATCTCTGAACCAGCCATGTCCTTTGTATAGATTGTTCACATCGTACATACAAGTGAAAATGTATAATAGTGTTGTACTGGAAACATTTCCATAGATTAAACATTGGCTATTTTGGTACATGTACATTTTATGTTTATGAGTCATTGATTGTAGACGGACAACATGTTTTTGCGAGCAATTTTTATAGATTTTAATTTAAACCCCTATAATGCATGTTTTACATTTTGCAACTGAGTAATATCTCTTTTCAAATGGTCCTCCAAGTTTCTCTTTGAAGATTTATGATCTGCAACTCAAGGAAAATTGTTAAATTAGTTAGTCATGTGATGTTGGAGAACATAATCACCATAAAACAAATCAATCAATTGTGCATACACTCTTTAGAAAGGTTTGAAATATCCGAACTAGCACTAGTAGAGTTTGACAAATAAATGACTACCTGACTAAAAATTTTAGTCACCTGACTAAAACTTTTAGTCACATGACTAAAACTGATCAAATTCTACTAATTATTTGCAATTCACAAGTATAAATGACTAATTTAGTCATCAGGTAAACTCACAAGGTCATACAACTAAAAAATGACTAAATAAATGACCAAATAAATGACTAAACAATTAGTCACTACTAATTAGTCACCCAAATAAAAATGACTAAATAAATGACCAAATAAATGACTATATAATTAGCCATCCAAACAAAAATGAATAAATGAATGATTATTACTCCTTTATAATAACATTTGATAATATCATAGACTTATATACTTAGAAGTTCCATTTCACCAGTAATTCTTGTTCATCAATAGGCTTATTGCATGAGCAATCCATCTAAACATGTCTCGTGCCAGAAATATGGCTTTCAAGTGATTTCAAAATTGATCGATAAACAATATTTAGAGATAGAATCACAAGGAATAGAAATCATTAAACAAATGTTTACTCATGGTTTATTGTTTCAAAGTAGTTATTTCTAGAAGCAATTGGATTCAATTTACAATATGGATTGTAGAAACGTAATGGTTCAGTCTACTAAAAATGATGTTTTTTCCCTTAAAGAAAAAGAACATTCACTAGTAGAATTTGACAAATAAATGACTACATGACTATAAATTTTAGTCGTATGACTAAAAATGATTTTAATTATATTTTTTTTTTGTAATTCACAAGTATAAATGATTATTTTAGTCATTGGGTAAAATCACAACTAAATAATTAGTTAGGCAAATAGAAAAGACTAATTAAATAACTAAATAAATGACTATTACTCCTCTATTCATCTAAGCATTTTGCAAGCATTAATATAGAGGTGCATGTTCATAGTTGTAGGAAGTGAAGTGTTTAAAAGTATTCCAAAAGTTTAAGACCTTCAAGATATAACTAATATTTTATCTTAAAAATTGAAATTATTAATTTAATTATCTTAAATTTAAAATTAAACTATTTAATTATCTTAAATTAAAAATGAAGGCAACAAAAACTATTATCTATATTTTTCTCGAGTCAAAAATTGGCCTTAGAGAGAGTCCTAGGTCCCCTTAGATGGGCTTGATGACTCGAGATGATATAAATCACTTGAAATGCTTAGTCTATGTTGTTGAATAAAGGGATAAAAAATAATTTCTTTTGTAGTTTTATTAAAAGTTCCCAAAGATTTAGAAGAAGAATAAGATCAAAATAATTTCCAGTTTGGTAATTGGAGGGAAAAAAACAAGATTATGCTTTCTTGCATTGACACAAACATAGGAGTGGAGTTTGAAGGACGAAACCCTACGATTGAGCCCGAGCTTGGTCTTGCAAGCTTCCACAAGGAAAGATTGGCAGCTAGCATGGAGAAAACAAGATTTCCAATAAGTTTTCATTAGTCATATATGGATTTTCACTAGTCTAACATCAAATAACACATACCATAAGAATTCCAACAAATAGAAGTATCCAAATGACATGCACACATACCATTAAGTATATATAACCCTTCCATTACATAATCTCTATTATTACTATGTTTTCAAAATATAAATTCATCAAATGATATTTTTATCAGTATATACACAAGAATCTACAAGTATTTATAATAATGTCTATGTTTTTTCATACATAGTAACATATTTTTTTTCCAAAAATTATTGAAAACTTCAGAGATTATTAAAAACACACAAGTCTTCTTTCAAACTAAAATTAAATATTTCATGCTTTTAATCTGCTATAAACAAATTGTATAAATTTTTGAAGAGATGAAATAATTTAACTTTGGATCTTCTATTAACAAATTAAATGAAATCGTTAGGGAATGAAAAGATTTTTAAAATGGCGTTGATACCAACACATGTTCAAGACCATAAACAACATACAAAACATAGAATAAAGTCAATATATAAAACCAATCAACATAAAGTATAACTGATTAAAATTTTACTAGGCAGCTCGCACTTGTATATGTCAACTTCCACTACTACATAGGAAGGTGTTTTAAGACATTTGTTTAGTCTTAAAAACATAAAATGTTATTTTAATTATTTTAAGTTAAAAATTAATATTTTTTAATTGTCTTAAATTTAAAATTAAGACAAAACCAAACACGCATTTTCCAAAATGAAAAAGAACATGCATTTTCATTTTCATGGTGCGCACGGTGGCCAAGCGAAAAGGGTAGAGGAATGGTCGGCAAGTGAATTATTAGCATGTTTTTGGAGCCAAAATTTGCATCCTTCTCCAGCATTGTTTCCTACCTATGGAAAAAAATATGAAAACATTTACAACAAACTCTGCTACTTTATTTGAGAGAATACCTTTAGCAATGAAATGATTTGGGGTCTGTTAGAGGGGTTTTTATTGTGTGTGTGAAAATTGTACCTAGCTATAAACACAACACTTCAGTAAAACATTAGAGGTTAGAAAAATTGAAATATATAGATAATTGAAAAGCTAAGCTAACCAGGTGATTTACTACCTTCTAGTAGGTGTGAGTATGGATTCTCAGATCGGACCGAGATCAGTGACAATGCAACACCTAAACGAAGGATTTAATGCTAAAAGATGATCGTGGAATGAATGCAAATTAATCCAGATTTTTGATATTTCTATGCAATAAGATGAAAATTGGTATGCAAATAGTCTAGATGAATGATCTAACAACAATATACTAAATGAATATGAAAGCTCAAAAGCAATAATGAAAGTCTCACAATAGCCTTGATTCACAAAATATTGATTCTTCAAATGCAAATTCGCCAAAGTAATCGTGCAAATTCAAACGCTTGAGTGGTGGTCTAAGATTCAAGATTCGAGGGTCTAAGATTCAAGATTTGGGGGTCATTTGTGAAGAGCTGAGCCTTGATTATATAGAAATCTAGGGCTTGAGGATGCATTGAGAGAAGCCATAAATCACTCTTGATAGACTCAGGTCGATTTTTGAGTTAACAAGAATTAAGAATAGATTAACTCACAAAATCATGCAAAAGTGAGTAAGAACAACTTTTTAACTTGAATCAGAAGTTTAGATCAGCTTTGAACTCAAAATTGATGTTGAGTTTCGAAAAGATAACAATTTGACTTGATTTTTTGATTTGAAGTTTAACTAGCTCTTTCAAAATTGTGCATGGATAATTATGAATTAATAAATAAATAAAGTGATTTATCCTCAACTTAATTAATTTTTGAGTTAAAATAACTGATTTGTAGGTTAATCAATTATTTAATCAAACTTTATTCAAAAACTATATTATTAAATATTGACAATTAGCTTTAATTAATTAAATAAGAATTTAATCAATTATTCGAAGGATTTATTTATTTATTGTCAAAATTAAATAATACAATTTAGGAATACATGCAATTAAATCCAATTAAATGAGTAAGTGGCAGAATTAAATCTAATTAATTAAATATCGAGAATATTCAATTAATCAAACTTTAGGATAAATAGGATTTATCGCCAAATAATATTTAATTAAAGATAATTAGGATAAACTAGGAATATTCCTCAATGTAGATTTTGGATAATCAATTAGGTTTGATAAGCTGATGTGCCAATGTACCTTAGGTTAGGACTTTGATGTTGATTTCGATCGAATTGTTGATGTAGAAAGTTAATGAACATATAACCCATTTTTGGGGTATTACATTTTGCCCCTCTTTGGATCACTGTGCGAAGCATAGTGGTTCAAAGAATATTCTATTTTTGATGTTGAAACTGATTTGAAAGATAAACTAATTCTGAGATAGAAACTGATTGAAAGATTTGAAAAAGCTAATTTAGGTCCTGGTTGACCAAGAATCATGATGATGTTAACTATAGCAATGGTGAACCGGTGATTATGAAAAAGTATCAAAATGTCTGATTCTAAACCTTATGATTATGAAGAAGTGAGTAACCTAATTCCAGATCTGAATGTCCAAAAGAATCGTAGTGGTATCACATCCAAACCCTTCAGTTATGAAGAACCAAGGAAATAACACTAATGAACTAATGGTTATGTAAAGCTGATACAGTTTACAAGATTAATTAGGATACCAGATTGATATGGATCTTGATGAATCTGATATGCCCCAAGCGACGAGGTCTTTTGATGAATCAAAAACTAGACGTGGTTGTTGTCTTGATTACTGAGAAAAGATTTGATTTACAGATTTGACTGATGTGCAATATCATGCCCCCTTCGCGATGAAAATCAAAATATGACAAGAGAAGTCAGCGTTAAATAGTTTAGAAGCATGTTAATTGATTTTAGAAGTGGTTATACATGTTCGAGAACACGTTCTGCATCGTTTGGAGGTCTTGGAGACTATGTTTGACTAGGTTTGACCATGAGTTGACCATGGTTGAGCAAGTTGAAATTTTGATAGTTTGATGTTAGATAATCAGTCAAGTTGAATTCTAGATTTCTGTGATGATTGAAGGTTGTGTATGCAAGCAGTCGCCCGTCCTGGGTCTGAAAATTTTAATTCGTGATTTTGACTTTGATAGCTCACATGAGCTCATTCTTTTGTACCTTGTGCCAGTAGTGTACCCTTGACTATTTTGAGTTATATGATATATATGAGATCGAGATTTTGGTTATGACTTCATGTGTACTTGTCATTGTTGTGATTTGATTTATGATGATATCATGTGATGTAAATGCTATGAGTAGTGTAGAATATATATAATATGCAATGCAATGATTTCTTTCTAATGTATGGATTTATGCAAATGTGATTGATGGATGAAAATGTATGATTTGTTTATGCTTATGGATGCATATGTATGTAATGCAAATGATGAAATGATCTATGATATGTAATGCAACGATTCACATGATGTATTTTTGCAGGTTTTGATGAAGACAAGTATTCGGTCATATGTCAAAAGGATGTCTAACCCAGGATAGTGACTACTTGCGGATCGGTGAAGAGACCTTCATGTGAGACTTAGTCTTTGTGACAATGTTAAACTCTAATTTGAAGAATCATTTAAGTGTTAAGCTGATTGAGGCTATTGTGAGATCAATGCAAAGTGCAAAATGCAAAATGAAATGCAAACCTAAGACCTAGGACCTAGTCACTGATCATGTGTCGGTCATTTTCATCATTGAATTTTTATTTGGTAACTAGATAAATCAATACACCTTTCACTAGTTAGGAAACTATGAATATATGAATATTGATTTTTGCACCAAAGTCAATACAATGCCCACTAGCTAGACAACCATGGACATATGAATATTGATTTTGTTTTTGGAATGTCGGATTAGATATAAGCACCAAGGCATAAATGCCAGGATGACCTGAATATCATGTCCATTTTGATATAGCAATTTGTATAAGCATCAAAACATAAATGTCGTGATGATTTGATTACACCTTGTAGAACAAACACACCAAATAATTTGTAGAATTCATTCTTGTCTCCAATGTGAATTACCCGTAGTGACCCTTTACCGTTCACATCCTTGGATAATAGCCATTCACAGTAAGATTGAGAAATCATTCAAAAGATGTAAGCTAGATAAAACTTCCATGAATTTGCTGGGTATCAATGGTTGAGGTACTCATGGCCATCCAATACGAGATAGAGGCTCTTACAGACGGACACCATTTCAATCCAGAATTTCCAAAGTTATTAGATTTTCACTCAAAGCAGAAAACAAAGAAAAGATTATGCCCCTAGTCATCACTCTCTAAATCCTGTAGAGGAAATCATCAAAGAGCTTGAGTGAACACAATATGCAAAAATCTCAATGCGAATCAGTAAGCATACAAGGAGATAAAAGCATGTGTAGCAAAGATTGTTTTCATTTTTTTGTTGATGTTTGTTTGTGTTGTTGTAGATGCAAAATCCTTTCTGGAGTGGAGATAGACTTGACTAACTCAGATGTAGCTTCAAAGGACTATGGATGGATATGACACGTCTAAGATATTGAGGACTATAGGATATGACTTTGATGCCCCCAAGTTTGTACATTGATAGGAGACAGACACTTTTGCCAATTGGTGTACAGACTGATTTTATTGAAACAAGGATATATACAAACAAAAGTAGACTGAAAGCTGGGAAAGACCAAGATTGCACTAATAGATGGACCATTTTGAACAAGTTGCACCCGTTTACTGGGTTTTCACCATCTTGGTAGAGATTCTATTTTTGCTACCAAGGCGCCTGTTTCCAAGTTTTCACGAAGGCACTTTTTCTTTTTCTCATTTTTTTATATTTTTCATTTTTTTTCAGGACATTTTGCAAAGACTGAATGCCTTAGGCATATAATTTCTTCAGATGGAGAATGTTGATTGGTTCTCAGAGTTGTTCTCCATCAGTCATTGAGAATTGATAGGCTCCAGAGCCAAAAGTAGCAGTAATGACAAAGGGACCCAGCCAGTTGGGTTCGAACTTCCCCTTGCAGTCTCGATGTGATTGAATTTTAGGATTTTCTCTCAAGACTAGATCACCAACCTAAAATTCCTGGTGTCTAATCTTCTTGTTGTAACCTCTAGACATTCTTTTCTGATACACTCTGAGATGATCATACGCTGCTTGTTTGCACTCATCTAGTAGTTCAAGTTCTTGTAACCTAGACACTTTGTAGTCATCATTAGTTACGAGTCCATGCATTCTGATTCTCAGTGATGGGATTTTAACCTCAATAGGCAGTACCGCTTCAGACCCATAAACTAAGGTGAATGGTGTAGCCCCAGTGGACATTCTGATACTTGTTCTATAGGCCCAAAGAGCTGGATTGATCATGAGATGCCAGTCTCTTCTTGTTTTATTAATTGTTCGATGCAAGATTTTCAAGAGATTTTTGTTTGAAGCCTCAACTTGTCCATTCCCTTGAGGATAGTAGATAGATGACCAATGTTGGGTTATCTTGAATTTAGCACATAATTCATCTAGATCTTTGTTTTTGAATTGTCCACCATTATCTGTGACTATAGAGTGTGGGATTCCATATCGGCATATGATATAGTTCAAGATGAACATTGATATTTGCTTGTCGATTGCTTGAGTCAAAGGGACTGCTTCTACCCATTTTGTAAAATAGTCTGTAGCTATGATTATATGGGCATACCCATTAGAAGAATGAGGATGGATGGCTCTGATGAGATTGAACGCCCATTGTTGAAAAGACCATTGTGTAGTAGAGGGGATAAGATCTCGCCCTGGTGCATGAATCAAGTTTCCATGGACTTGACATTTTTGACAATTCTTTGCATACTTGATAGCCTCTTTTTCCATTTCCGGCCAATAGTACCCATCCCTAATAAGTTTTTGAGCTATTGTTAAACCATTTGAGTGTGATCCACATATTCCATCATGGACCTCTTCCAATGCGTGTTGAGACTTGTTAGGTTCTAAACATCTAAGAAGAGTACCGTCTAGACTTCCTTTGTATAGATCATTGCCAATGATAGCATACTGAGATGCATTTTGGATTAGGTTTCATTTCTCATATCAGTTGAAGGATTTAGGAATGATTTGGTCTTGGAGGTAGGAAAATAGGTTTTTGTATCGGGAAGAGTCACGACCTACTACAGTGCAAATCATCTGGGTTTCTGGGCAATCATATGCTGGGAATGACAGTGCTTCCACTAGGAACTCGTAATGAAGTTCATGTTCGGGTTGCTGTAGTAGAGATAATAGCATTTCCATAGCATTAGCAGCCTTATTCTCCAATCTAGGTATTTTCTCAAAGGTGATAGATATGAAATATTTCTCGAGATCATCTAACCATGCACTTATAAGGAACTAGCTTTTCATCCTTTGTTTGATAAACATCATTGACTTGGTGGATTACTAGTTGTGAGTCTCCATGAACATGTAACTCTGTTACCCACCCCTTAATTGCTAGCTTCATGCCATTAAGAAGGGATTCATATTCAGCAATTTTGTTTGTGCAAGGGAACTTTAGTTTGAATTCTTTTGGTATAGAATATCCCCGAGGTGTGATGAACAAGATGCTAGCTTCGGATCCATTCTACATATAGGAGCCATCAAAGAACAATTGCCATTCTCTAGAAGAAAGATTCATGATAGATGCATCTAGGAACTCCATTTGCATTGGTGTATCATCATACATAGGTGCATCAACCAATTGGTCAGAAATGACTTGACGTTTGATAGCTTTTCTTTCAACATATTCAAAGTTGAATTCACTTAAGAGCATTACCCATTTAGCTAGTCTACCTGTTAGGGCCGCTTTGCTTAGTAGGTATTTTAGTGGATCAATCTTGGCTACCAAGTGTGTGGTATGAGCTAACATGTAATGTCTCAGTTTTTGTGATGCAAAGATCACAACAAGACAAACTTTTTCAATAATTGAATAGTTTTTCTCATAGGCCACCAGTGTTTGACTCATGTAGTAGATTGCTCTTTCTTTCTTATCATCATCGTGTTGAGCTAGCAATGCCCCCAGTGATATATCAGTAGCAGAGACATACATGATCAATGAATTCCCTTGAATAGGAGGCATCAAGATTGGAGGATTTGATAAGTACTGCTTGATATGGTTGAAATTCCTCTCACACTCTTCATTCCATGCAAATGTCACACCTTTATGTAATGTCTTTGTAAAAGGTTGTGATATATCAGTTAATTGAGATATGAAGCACTAGATAGATTGCACTCTCCCTTGTAGAGTTCTCATTTGTGATAGTTTTTGGAGGTTGCATCTCCATTATGGCCTTAACCTGAGTAGGGTCAACTTCAATTCCCTTCTTTGATACAATATAGCCTAAGAGTTTTCTGGAAGTTATGCCAAAAGCACATTTCTTAGGATTTAGTCTAAGACTGAATTTCTCCATTTTGTCTAGTATCTTGCTCAAGTCATTTAGATGTTTTGTTTTGATCATATATTTAGCCAAAGTTTCGTTAACATAGTCCTCCATGGTTCTATGCATCATGTCATGAAAGATTGATGTCATGGCTCTTTGATATGTAGCACCTGCATTTTTGAGCCCGAATGGTATGACATTCCAATAGAAGGTACCCCATGCACATATGAAAGTAGTTTTCTCTTGATCCTTTGGACCGATTTTGATTTGATTGTATTCAGAGAAATCATCCATTAAGGAATACATCTCAAAACCCACGGTCATGTCCATTATCATGTCAATGTTAGGTAGTGGAAAATCATCCTCTAGGCATGCTCTATTCACATCTCTAAAATCCATGCATACTCTAATTGATTTGTCTAGCTTTGAAATAGGTACAATGTTAGAGATCCACTTTGCATAGTCAATGACTTGGATAAACCCAACTTTAATAGTTTCTCTAGCTCAGCTTTGAGGAGAAGTGCTACTCGTGGGTGCATTTTTCTCAACTTTTTTTTGACAGGTTTCATGCCTAGAGAGATGGAAAGATGGTGCATTATAAGATCAGGATCCAAGCCTGGCATATCTGAGTATTTCCATGCAAAGTTGATCTTCTTCTCTGTCAAGAATGTTGTGAATTTTTGTTTCTCTTCCTCTGATAGGGATTGTGCTACATGGATTAGTTGTGGCTCTTCTGCTATACCCAAATTGATAGATTGAATGGGCTCAACTAGCACTAGAGATCTTCCCTGCAAATGACTCAGGAGGACATCAAATATCTCATCTGTGGGCACCTCAGAGAGGTTTTCACCTTCGGATACGTCTTTTGTTTTTACTATTTCTGGTTCTGAGACTGCCACAAAGTGGTTTTCACCCTCATAACTCTTTTTCTTTTTACTTTTGTTCTTTTGAATGAGATATTTGATGTCTGACTCTGTCATGCTAACGCTTGGTTTGCTGATGGAAGTCATCATGGGCTCAACGAAATTAAGGTAGCATGCAAGGGCATAGTCTGATTTGAATGTATAGAGGTCTTGGCTAGGATTTTTGGACATTTGGTCTATTAGCTCTGGATATCAGATAGTAAGCTCGGGAAGGGATTGGCTAACCATGTTAACACCCATGATATTGGTATCATTGGCAATGATCTGACTCATGAAATCCAAGGTGATACTATAACTCGAGATGGTCAGTTCATTAAAAGTTTCAAAGACATTATCAGAGTCCACTTCGGGAATAGGTGGATCAGACTCATTAAGTTCATTACTTTGCTCTAGACTTACATTGGGTGTGGGTGCATATTGGTGAATGACATCCACATGTTTTTCTATAATGAGTTCATCTTCTTCAAGAATGACTCCCCATTCATAGTCATTAGATTCATTCTCTGATTCTGGGCTTCTGGGAAATCTGAGCACATGGGTGAAATCTAGTCGAATTCCCCAAGATGGATTTCCTTTGGATTCTAATTTGAATTCATACTCATGTGAGTCTATTTTAGAATCACTAGTTTGTTCTTCTTGGTTAGATTCAAGATCAGTCAATTCTTGTGCGGTGACTTGTCTTTGTGTAGCTGTAGGTTCTTGTGTTTCTACAACATTGATTCTTTTGATTGGATCATCTTCAGCTTTGAGAAGATCGATGATTTCTTGAGATAGGTGTGCATAAGGAATAAGTTCAGAGCCATCTGACTCATCACTATCTAATTGTTGGTTTTTTGCTTCCTCTTTGTTCTTAGTCTCTTGTTCGATTTGTTCTATGACATGAGAGGAGTTACCCTTGAGATAGAAGGGTTTCTTTCTATAGCCTAGGCCTATTGTGTCTTTGTTTGGCCTACCAGTATGTGAAATGATATGTTTTCTTCTTACTCCTAGAGGTCCTTTACCTGGATATCCCATCTTAGCAATTAATTTTATCCCCTGGTCCATATGATCTAGAAGGGACTTTTGGTGTCTTAGAGTCACATACTTGAATAGTTTGGGCTTGAGATTCATCTTTGTAGAGCCATGCAAGCACAACTTCATCCTCTTCATATTCTTGTTTGGGTTCTTGTTCTGCAACAAAATTCCCTTTGTTGGTAGCAAGAGGTTCTTTAGATCCTGACTTTGGCTGTTTTAAGGGATATCCATAAGACTTTGGCAAGATAGGGAGAGATGTCAAAGATAAGATTGGATCTGTAGTATATTCTCCCATGCCATTCTCTTTGATTTTGACTCCTTTTGCAATTTCCTCCAGTTTTGATGTAGACGCCATGTCTATTTATGTAATGAAAGATTCTCTATTATTTGGGACAAGCTTGTCTACACCTACCTTTAATGTATTGCAAGTAGAAGAGATATCAACTGGAATGGTTACTTCTACTCCATCATAAGGAAATTTGACACATTGGTGATATGTAGAAGGAATAGCTCACAGCTCGTGTATCCAGGGTCTCCCTAGAAGGATGTTGTAAGCCAAAGGTAGATCAAGAACTTAACATGTAATATCCCTGATGACTGGTCTTGTTCTGATCGGTAGCACAATGGTTCCTTTAGAAGATCTTTCTTGTTCGTCATATGCTTTGATAGTTATTTTCTTCTTAGGATCAATGGCATTTTCAGATAATCCCAATTATGTAATCAAGTTGTAAGAACAAATGTTTAGGCCAACGCCCCCATCTATCAACACATGTTTGACTCTATGGTTCTGGATCGAGACCTCTATGTGCAAAGGCTGGTTATGCAGATGACTCAAGGAATTATCATCTTCCTCTGAAATAGAAATGTATTGTGGGGATGTCAAATGACCAACCATACTTTGGAATCTGTCAAGATCTAGATCATCAGGAACCTTGGAACTAAGAAGAGCTTTATCAAGAATAGCTCTATGAGCAGGGGATATTCGAAGCAAATCGAACATTGAGATTTTTGCATTAGTATGCTAGAGTTGTTGAATAATGTTGTAAGATGTGGGTCTCATGTCTTTAGGAGCTTTAGAGGCAACCCTCTATTTAGAAGTAGATGATAGATTAAAAGGCATCTTGGGGACATTTGAAGAATCAGATAGTTGTCCTTGCAGATGTATCTAAGCTTGTGATCGAGTAACTATGTTTGCTGAATGATTATCTCTTCGTACAATGGTAATAACATTGCAATGTTCAGACACACAAGGTTCCACCATGTTTATGACAATATTGTTACCAGAGTATGCATAATTAACCTTAGCACCCATATCAGGTTGAGAAGACGAATCTCCTTGATTGTGTTTCGGAAATGGTTCCATGAATGCTATATGGTCATTATTACTTTTGTGATTGTCAATAAAAATCTCTCCAACATCAATCTTATCTTGTATTAGATGCTTTAAGCATTGACAGTTACTAGTTTTATGACCCTTATGTCAATGGTAGTCACATAAATTGTTCTCTTTCCACCATTTTGGTTTAGGTTCAGGATCATATGTTCTAGGCTTAGGTAGAAAGATGATTTTATTGGCTAATAGAGTCTTCATGGTGGACTCCAAAGATTCTCCAAGAGGAGTGAACTTTCATTTAGGATCAATAGACCAAGGTTTGTATTCTTTTGTCTTTTGAGATGATTCAGGTACCTTTAGTTCTGAAGCTTTGATGGCTTGGGTACCAACAGTTAGATTGAAAACTGGTGCCTTAGACAAGGCACGGATAGTATTGACAATGCCATCTGTGATGATGCCTTTGTTCTTGTTCCAGTTTTTGTTTTTGTCTTTAGAATTAGATTCAGATTCATACTTATCCTTTTGAAGTGAGATATCTCCTTTTTTCACAAGTACTTTCTCAAATTTGATCGCATTATCTACCATCTTATCAAAAGATGTATGATTTTGCATTTGTAAAGGGTAGTTAAGCTCTGGAATAAGATTGTTGATGAAAATTTCTAGTTTCTCTATTTTTGGAATGGGTCTAGCATATAGAGAAAATTTCTTCCTCCATCATTTGAGGAATGTCAGGAATGGTTCTCTTGGATATTGTTTGAGATTGCATATGTCGATCATAGTGACAGGATGCTACATGTTATAGGAGTATTGTTGATAGAATAGTTTGATTAACTCCTCAAAAGTTTTGATTATAGGAGGCATTCTTGAGAACCAATGAATAGATGCTCCTCCCAAAGATCATGGGAAAAGATGCATTAGATAGGTCGGTTCATGCATGAACTCCATAGATTGCATACATAATTCCCTTACATGGTCTTGAGGATTAGAGTTGTCGTCATATTTGTCGTATTTAGGCATTTCCACTTGATTTAGGAATGGTGGCATGTACAAGTATTTATCAAATGGAAAAGGACATAGAGCCTCCATGGAGAACTCTTTGGGTTCCTTCTCTTTCTCTATTTTGTTGAGCTTGACCTGCATGGCGTGCATCTGTTTCATCATAGCAGTTATAGGAGTTTCTTCCTCTTGAGTAATGATATCTTTGACATTAAAGTTTGGAGGAAGTTTAGCTCCTTGTTGAGCTGGCTTTAGGAAGTATGCCTCTCTGTCTTCCTTTAAGAAATGTTTCATCATGCGTTTGAAGTTATCATTGTTCTGATATTGGGAAACTTTGGTAGGGGTAAGCTCTTGGTCTCCACCATGGTTGAAGTGATGACCTTGGGATGCTTGGCCTTGAGACATGGTGGTGTTATGAGGACTATTGGGAATGGATTGATGAGGGGTTGATTGATGAGAGGTTGCTTGATTTCCTGTGTAAATCAAGGCAGGAGGGGTGACGTAACCACCTTTCAAGAAAAGATTTCCAAGAGCATCTTCGCCAAATTTGGTAGTGTCGTAGGGTTGATGAAATGTTTCAGCAATCATAGAAGATGTGACCAAGGGGAATTTGGGTTTTTCTCCTTACTTTCATTATGATGAGGCTCTGGTTTCCACCATTAACCTTAGGTGAATTAAAAGAGTGAGATGAAGACAATTGAAGATTGATGTGATTCAAGAAGATCGGGTGACACAACCTTGTCAAGATTGAAGTTGTTTGAAGATTGATTGGATGTAAATGAAATATACTATGCCCTAGTTGTATGGGTAGATGCCCAAAAGATGGTGGACATGAGCTCACAACACTTAGCCATTTTGTTGAAGATTGAATTGAAGATGATGTTGATAAGGTTTTGACACTAGAAGAATGTGATTTAGATTGAAAGATTAGAAGGCTGGATCAAACTCAAGAGACCACTATAGGCAAATAGATTGGATTTTCTAATTTAGCTCTGCTCTATTCTTGACATAGTGAATATTTTGACAGAATCTGGAAGTAGGCTGTAAAAACTGGATTTTTGACAATTTTAGCAAGTTTTTGACAATTTTTCAAAATTCTCATACGAGTTTATCTAGGCTCGTATGACACTGGGTAAGCCCTGGCATGAAAATTGACAAGACTCATATGACAGTTGATGCCAGTATTGGATTTATGTTTGATTTTGCTGATAAAACTTGTACGACAATGTGTCGGTTCCTGTACGACAATATAGGGGTTCTGAAATGACACTTGCTAAAAACTCGTATGACTTTCTAAGGTTGTGGGTGAATTTTGACTCTAGAAAGGATTTTTGCTTCAAATTTTGAATTTGTTTAGTTTTTAGGATCTATTTGCTTGCAAGATTTTCTCTGTTTAGGTTTGCAGATTTAGGTAATAGTTCAGATTTGTTCATTTGCAATAACCAAGTAGATAACAAGAACGTAGAATAGTAAGCAAGTGATTTCAAGCACGTCTAAAAATAATGAGCAAGGGAAAAGGCAACCTTGCACATGAGCAACCAAGTGATTTATTGATCTAACCCTAGGAGTTCTATTTGTGGATGTTCAAAAAGAGTTTTTCAATGACACACATATTCCTAGAAAATGAAAATTGGCCTTACTAGGGTTTGTAGTAATGGTCTGACTCTACAAATTTTATGAGTTTAAGAGGGTGAACTCCAATCCCAGCACACTGAGGTTTTGACACAGTCTAAGAATTTAATTAATCAGGAGCTGCTATGGAGATCTGAAAGCCCAATAAGAGACCACACTTGTGGAGATTTCTTCCACATAGACATTTATATAGTGGCTGCTGCTACCATGGCTATTACCACTTGAGGTTCCATCCATGTGGTTGACCCAATTAAGGGAGTGTCCACTACGGTTAACTCTCTCTAAGGGTGAATCACAAAAGATACCACATGGGGACTTGGTCTAGATCTAAGGATCTGAGTTTCTGATACTACCCAAAAAGGGAGTAGAGCATAATCTTCTAGCCTTTTCACTTTTACCACAATCACATATTATAAATTAATCCGACACTCTAAGACTGAAATCACCTCACCAAGGCCTGTGATGTCAACAACTATGTCTATCGATCTCTTAGGAGGGAGAATGCATCGATCAAAAGTTGAGGACCAAACCAAATGGAATGTGAGATAATCACAGTATCCTCCCTACCTACGAGGGGATCTATCTTTAAGAAGAGCTTCGCATGTGTGAACAAGCGAATGAAACCCACTCTCTCAAGATCATCCACAAATAGTGTTCATAGGGCCTATTTACTATGTGTAATAGATATGCAAAAAGAAAATCTATGTTCATTTTATAGCCCAAAAGTGAAGTCTGATTTATGAAAGCTGAAAAAGACACTCAAACTTGACACAAGAGAGTTCGTTTTATGTCCCCAAAACTGAAGTGTTATTAGATGTAAAAGAATACCTGAATTCCTTGCAATGCACTTAATAGATTTTACCTATTTTAGCAATTTTTGTTGTGCTTTTCCAATTAGAATCAGTAGATACCAATCAGAAATAGTAGATTTCAATTGTTAGGGTTAGCCGTTAGTCCAAATCTGAAATCAAATCTGGAAAACTGTCTGAAAATCTGAAACAACAATTGAATTATGGTGTCAAAACTCGTATGACACTGGGTTACCTCTCATATGATAATCCAAATCTCATATGACAGTGGGTGACCTCTGGCACGATAGTCTGGAAACTCATACGATAGTGGGTATCTACTCGCACGACATAGAAATCTCCAAATGACAATCTATAATAGATGATACGAGCCTCAAAAATGTTGAATGTCATATGACATGCAAAGGGTCCTGGTATGACGTTCTGATAAAACTCTTACGAAAATTGTATGAACAAAGAATAAAATCACATAATCGGCCAAAAAATGATAGAAAACTGATAGAAAATGTTAGAATCAGAATGGAAACTTGTTTCAGGGCCCCACGGTGGGCACTAGAAATGTGTGTGTGAAAATTGTACCTAGCTGTAAACACAACACTTCAGTAAAACATTAGAGGTTAGCAAAATTGAAATATATAGATAATTGAAAAGCTAAGCTAACTAGATGATTTACTACCTTCTAGTAGGTGCGAGTATGGATTCTCAAATCGGACCAAGATTAGTGACAATGCAACACCTAAATGAAGGATTTAATGCTAAAAGATGATCGTGGAATGAATGCAAATTAATCCAGATTTTTGATATTTCTATGTAATAAGATGAAAATTGGTATGCAAATAGTCTAGATGAATGATCTAACAATGATATACTAAATGAATATGAAAGCTCAAAAGCAATAATTAAAGTCTCACAAAAGCCTTGATTCACAAAAGATTTATTCTTCAAATGCAAATTCACCAGAGTAATCATGCAAATTCGAGCACTTGAGCGGGGCTCTAAGATTCAAGATTCAGGGGTCATTTGTGAAGAGTTGAGCCTTGATTATATAGAAATCTAGGGCTTGAGGATGCATTGAGAGAAGCCATAAATCACTCTTGATAGACTCAGGTCAATTTTTGAGTTAACAAGAATTAAGAATAGATTAACTCACAAAATCATGCAAAAGTGAGTAAGAACAACTTTTTAACTTGAATCAGAAGTTTAGATCAGCTTTGAACTCAAAATTGATGTTGAGTTTCAAAAAGATAACAATTTGACTTGATTTTTTGATTTGAAGTTTAATTGGCTCTTTCAAAATTGTGCATGGATAATTATGAATTAATAAATAAATAAAGTGATTTATCCTTAACTTAACTAATTTTTGAGTTAAAATAACTGATTTGTGGGTTAATCAATTATTTAATAGAACTTTATTCAAAAACTATATTATTAAATATCAATAATTAGCTTTAATTAATCAAATAAGAATTTAATCAATTATTCAAAGGATTTTTGATTGATTGTCAAAATTAAATAATACAATTTAGGAATAAATGCAATTAAATTCAATTAAATGATTAAGTGGCAGAATTAAATCTAGTTAATTAAATATCAAGAATATTCAATTAATCAAACTTTAGGATAAATAGGATTTATCACCAAATAATATTTAATTAAAGATAATTAGGATAAACTAAGAATATTCAAGGAATATTCCCCGATGTAGATTTCAAATAATCAATTAGGTTTGATAAGCTGATGTGCCGATGTGCCTTAGGTTATGACTTTGATGTCGATTTCGATCGAATTGTTGATGTAGAAAGTTAATGAACATATAGCCCATTTTTGGGGTATTACATTTATCAGGTAATACAAGAAAATATGGCTATTTGATTTAAATATTGTCTTTTTGTTTTTTCAATGCCTATTATTTGAATGGATTTGATAATGTTTATGTACAGGATAAGAGGAGCTTCAATTTTAGGGTTAAGAATTTCAACATTTCGGCCACATAACCCCAAGGTGGATTCACGCCTTCCTTCTTTAGGGTTATAATTAATTTAAATTTTTTAGGGATTATGGAATTTATTGAGATTATGATTATAATTTCAATCGATTAAACATTTATAGAATAGATATTTCTTATTTTTTAATTTTTGAAAATAGATCAATACAGTGCATTGGCAATTGGTCCTCGCTGTACATGGTAGTCAACAAATGAATTATTTATTTGTAACCTTAACCCTCTTATAGTCTAAGGAAATTGGGGAACTTACTCCTGTTGAGGCAATAAAATGAGAGATAAAGCTCTTCTTTCTCATGTTCGATCTTGGTTTTTGAGCCTCAACTCTTAAAGCTCTTCTTTCTCATGTTTGATCTTGCGTTTTGAGCCTCAACTCTTAAAGTATTATTTGATTAGTAACAAGTATTATGGACGTTTGTTTTGTGTCTTAGCATTTTAAGAGGGTGAATCAAAAGGTTTTTAGAGTCTTTTAGGAGACTTTTTGTATTCAAAGATGGAAATGTTTGTCCTATTTTTTCTTTTTCATGTGGCTTCATCTCAATCTTCACATTCTCCTAATGCCAAGGTGCTTCTATCCCTTATATTTTCCATTATTGATCCATCTGGGTTTCTAGATGGCTGGACAAAGGAAAATTCTAGCCACTATTGCTCATGGGCTAGCGTTCAATGTGATTCTTTTGATCATATCATCGGCCTGAATATCTCAAACTTGAATCTTTTTGTCTAAATTGTGCCTCAAATAGGTCATTTCTATAGTCTCAACAATGTCATTGTAATAATCAACAATTTCATAGGTCCAATCCCTTCAAACATCGCCAATGTTGTAGGTCTAAAATCCTTTAAATTTTCCCACAATATGTTTTTTGGGAATTTTCTATCCAATTTCTCCATATTGAAGGCCACGAAGATTTTGGAAGCTTTCAACAATAACTTAATAGGACCCTTGTCAATTCTTCTTTTCCAACTTCTGAGTGACGGATCAATCTAGTGAACAACTCAATTCTTCTTTTTTAATTTCTTCATAAATCATCAAGTAAATGAAGTCTACAGGTTACCAATGAGGAGTTCTCAAATAAATGAGAAAGATAACACGTCAATAGTAGTTAGGTTAATGACAGTTAAATTTTTTATCATTTAATTTTTATAGTTTAAAATTATCAACTGCCTAAATTATAGCAAAGTTCCCATGCAAGGGGATTCTTAAATTTTGTATGTACAACTGCTTAGAAAAATTTGAAGCAATTTGTTTTGGGTGGCCTCTAATAATTTTCTTATTGCTGATTTCCTTCACTTGAGACATGAAACTCATAAAACATAGAGATATATCTGGAGAAAATTTTGGAAGGAAGATCTAATCTCCAGCCACATGGATAAAGAATCAATGCATAAAAAATATCATCTTCATCATTTCAGCCACCCTTTTTGTTCATAGCCATGATTTCCCATCATTGAAAGATAAATGGAAAATCCAAAATTGAAAGGTCATTACAATTGTTTAAGGATAAAATTGAATAAAATATATCATTAAATTGAAGAGCCTCACTTAATTCTGATAATTCCTTTGCCCTTATGAGGCAATGGGTGCCATTTCCCTGTCCTCCATAAAAAAAATCATGTGTCCAAGTGAATAATAATTCTTCCATGAAAGAACATATGCTAATTTGACTCTTTCAACCACTAGAGGTGTGCATGTTCTCATTGAGTTCCTAAACATTCTTCAACAATTTAATGTTGATTTAATCTCTATCATGCTTTTTAGGGTGCCATTTTCCTCCTGACCAGTCCACATGTGTAACAAACCTATTTGAAATTCCATCTGGACCATCATTTGAGAAAGATATATATATAGGAAGGTGTGAACATAATGCTCATCAGGATAGCAATTGTGTGTCTCTGCACCTAGCTTGCAAAATTGCTTAAATTTTGAGTAATAATCTAAGTCTACTATTAAACAAAATTTGCTACTATGAGAAGTGCATGTTTTCTTTTAACTATGAACCACTGAGCTCCCTTTCTCCATCCAGTGATGTATATTTTTGAAAAAAATGGTACTGTATACCTGCCTCTTCCACTGGGTCGTGGATCATCGAAGTAGTCAACAAAGATGACATTATGTCCCATCACATAATTGTACATAAAGTCAATACTATGAAAGGTTTCATAGCTTTCAAAGAGAAGGAAAAAAATGTTGTTTGTTCTCATTTTGTAATGTATTAATAAGAAGCCTCCTCTTGACATAAACCATGGTTATTTTTTCCCAATCAAACTTCTGGCTGTTGATATCAGAATCAAGAAAAACAAGGCTCTTCCATGTCATCTTAAGTGCAATTCAATTAGAAGTGTGGGTATAAATAGAGTACTTGCCCTCATGCCCCGCAACTAACTTTTTTTTTATAGCCTTTCAAAAGGCAATGGACCCGAGGTGAGGAACATGAATGCAATTCTTTTGCATCTTGCTCGAGCTTGAAGGCAAGTTCAATATATTTACTGCCATAACATGAGCTGATGTTTTTTGCTTCAGTCATCTGTCACTTCCATTTACTATGGCCATGGCACTTGAGCCCTTGGCCAAACCTCATTGCCACATTTTTCAATTATGTATGTAAAGAATATGAAGTGTCATTAGAGGAAACTGTTGGAAAGAACTAGCACATTCATCTTCTTTTAGTTACATATCTGATGTGGTAGTCATAATAATTTTTAAGTGTTTGCAATATGCTTCTTGCTTCAAATTCATGGCCACTTTTCTTTTACACGCACTATTTTTCTCACAAATATGAGATCATTTATTACATTATTTTTCAAATTCCACACAAAAACCAAAGCCAAAATGATGCAAACCACCTCCAAGGTATCCTTTGCTTGATAGCGGCTAAGCATGTGCAAATGAATGAATATTTCTTGAGCCTAGGTTCATTCTTGGGATTTTACCATTACATTAATCTCTACATGATTTGTAATGTGGCATCCATCTTGAATTGAAATACCAAAAAATTGCTTTTAAACAAGGATAGTAAACATATTTCTTGCTTGTAGATGCACCTAAAATGATAAAAAATGGCTCTGATACCACTGATCTAAATTATTTTGTCAATTCAGAGGACAATACCAAAAGAAGAAATAGTGGTATTGTAAACACATAATAAACAATATGAAAACTTCTATTTATTTATAATATTAAAAAAAAATCTAGATAATTTTAGACAATCTCATAAGTGAGATGAATGGCTATGAATCAATCTAATTTGGGAAAACTCATGGAGGAGTTGTATGCTCGAGTTCATAGAAGTTTTTGGCACTTTTTTCTCTTTCGAGATAAGTAGGTGAACACAACTGGTAATACAATGAGTGTTGCTGATCTTATGCATTCTATAAATTTTCCTAGTCCTGAATCATGTAGAATTCATGCAACATACATTTTTGATGGGGCATCTTCAAGATTAGTATTGAAAAACATGATACATGTTCCAGGATTGTAACATAAACAAACACAATACAGTAAAAAATTTTTGAAATCCCTGAGGAAAGAAGAGGTGTACTTCAGAATAATCCTACATTACAACCAACTGTAAGTAATGCAAAAATGAAAAAGAAATTAGTTGGATTTAAAAACCATACACATTAGGGTCAAAGGAGCACCAATAGATATGGAAAAATTCAAGGCATTTCCTTTCTAACAATGAGAAAATAGAAATAGAATCCTCCATACACATTGTCACAATATAGAAAACTGCTTCTATCTCTAAGAAGGATACATGTTGCTTAACCATCTTGACAAAATGTTTAGTTTATTAAATTGATCTTAATGCAAAAACTCTGTGGTGCAAAGAACCTAATGCTTGGAAGACTACCAAGGGGGGTCACTTGATTGACCTTGAGTAAATGAAGGCACTAAATACTACAAGGACCTAAGAGGTCTCAAACCATTGTAAATGACCTCATTCAAATGCAATATGGTCAATATAGTGAAAATTTGCCACGATGAGGCAAATATGGCATAATAGGGTCACTATGTAATACGAAATCAGACTTATTATTTTGAAAGGTTTTAAGGGTATATGTAGGGTTGTGTTATTTGTTAAAGGTCATTAGAAGACCATCATTAAATAGATTAGGGGTCATTTGGGTCTAGTTGTCAAGTTAACAACTTAGTTGTCAACTTGACAACATTCTATGCATCTATTGTAGTTGCAGAATTATAGGACAGTCAGTTTGTAACTGTTTTTAGTTAGTTTTGGGTTGGTTATTGGTAAAGAGAGTCTTTTAAAAAAAAGATTTAAAAAAAATAAAGTTCGATCCAAGAGAGAGCAAGTGGTGATAACTTAGTTGGTAACAATAAAGATTAGTTTTTTTGACAGCAAAATGGATTCTGTCCATGGAATAGTGATAGCTTGATGTTGCTAAACAATTAATTTCTATGTTTATTTTGGATGATTTTAGAAGTATGTACATTGATACACTATATATCCTTCATGTTTTTTAATGGTAACATTGAGTTTCCTTAAGGTTTTAAGACAAACTCTACTTGTTCTAATTGTTGTCTGTTCTTGCTCTGTATTTTGGACAGTTTGGTGTTATTTAGTGTATCTTTGTGAAACATCCCAAGTCCTCCCTCTTGAGAGTTTACTGTAGATTGAGGAATGTATCTATGAAGTTTTTTATTAGTCTTCAAGAGTTTTTTTTGCAGAGGAAAGGTCAGAGGGAATGGTAATCGGGTATCTTGGAAGGATATGACTATCTCATAAATATAGTCCCAGTACGAGCACCATATCTCAAAGGTTAAATGTTGGATCTTTTTACATTTTTTATATGTTGGAGGGAACCTAATGTTTCCCATCCTCACTGGAGGGATTTTTATAATAATGTCAGGTTCAAAAGTTATAGTTAACTAGGTACAGGTCTATGTATAGGACAATGACATAACAGTTTGTGTTGAATTTCTTCCATGAATGTGTTAAGGGAATTTTGTGAAGGAGACAAGGGTTTGGTATGGAAGTGTGGTGTGTCTCCAAGGTGTCTCAATTAGTGGTAGCTAAATTCCTTGTTTTGACCATTGATAGGTCTAGTTAAGTGGGTTGGGTCCTTGGAATTGTTCCATGATTGAGGGAACTTTAAGTCTTGCTACAAGGCTATGGAGTGATCATAAGGCTCCTTATAAGATTGAATATTAGAACCAATTTCTTACACATCACTCTGGGGTATGTTTTGGTGCATCTTTAAAAACTGCTACAAAATTATGCATTGCCTGTGGAATGGTTGAAAAAACTAGCTGTGCAAGGGTTGTAGCAAAAGTTCCAAAGAAAGATGCATTAGAAGGGAGAAAATTATGTTCATTGAAAGTTGTTTATTAGAATTTTGTAATGTGCACCTATTTATCAGAACTTAGAATAGTATCAGTTATGTGAATTTTCTATTTATGTTACATCTGATTGAAGGTTGTTTATTTAATTGGAGTTTTGAATCTAATTATTATTTTTGAATTGATTATGATTTGAGCCATCAAACCCAAGTTTGTGTATATACATTTTGTATTCAACTTGAAGAATATAATTTCAAATTCATTTTGTCATAATAGCCATGGTGACAGTGATAATGCTTTTCTTTCATACATGTTTCCTTTAGAGGTATCTATTCATGATCATTGTTAGGAGCATTTATTCATGCCTAAGGCTACTCCTAGCCACTTATTCAATGCTTGTATACTCCAACTACCTTATGATTGTCAATCCCCCCTATGGTACTTTTTCCCCTTTGTTCTCAGTGACATATCTTTTTTCCTTAAGATGGTCCTATATGTTTTTTATCATTGTTACTATGTTGCATTTTTATTATTCTCTTTCTCATATCTCTTCTGAAAGTAGTGAATTTTGATTTAATCTCTCTATTTAGAAATTGGTTTCTTATTTACTATCCAATGATTTTTCCAAATATTCTCTGTGAGTATTATGCCCTTGAAGAGCTATGTCCATAAATAATTGTTCTTGGTTACGGTTGTTATGGCTTCTTGTGATGCATTCTATCCCTTTGTTTTATAAATTATCACATTAAAAAATAAACCACAAACCAAACCCTTTCTAGCTTAAGCTTTACAAGTGCAATTTATAATAAAGCAAATCTCATAGGATTTAGATACTTGCAAATAATCTCCACATCCCCAACCTTAAATAAACATATCCTAAAATAACTTGGTGCATAACTTAAATTTTTTTCCATGTTGATCAAGATTGATATTGTTTCATACAAGCAAAGCATTACAAAGTTCCTAGGGCTTAATGAACTGTTTAGATCAACTTCCAATTATGTTTACACTCACAACTCAAAAAAATAGCTAGGTAAGATCACTTCATTTAAATCATACTTCAAACAATGGACAACGATGTTTAAAAACCCAATTATAAATTATATTTCTGATTGTAATTATCAAATCTGAGTCTATGGAGTCTTCACAATCATTACATTGCTGATTGCAACCATAATCTCTTCAGAGATGATGAAATCAACTGGAGATTCAGTGAGGGTTTCTTACACATCATAATAGTCTAACTTGATGAGAACAATTCACTTACAACTGGAGGAATGTGAATATTTTTTTGACTTGTGGATTACTGATTTGAACAATTAGTTGCCTGTAGATGTTTGGTCCAGATGTAGATCAATCTGAGGATAACTTCTATTATGTGGATCCATCTATGCTTCAAAACTAAAACCTCCTTATTTGTGGTATTGTGTAGTGTAAGGTTTGCAAATCTAGCGCCACTACAGTTCTAGACCATTTGTAAACCCTAGGGCACTTCCGTAATGCTAGCAGATTTGAGATCTAGAGTTGATTGAGCCCTCAAGATCAAATTTGACAGAATTGTGGAGGGTTGTGCTGATTTCTTCAAACACTAATTTTCCCTCACAAACTATGACATTTTAATCTCCTTATGTATACTGTTGTATACGAATTGTTGCACATGAAGATGTGTTAGGGTCCCACAATTAAATTTTCCCAAATCCTCATCATCTCTTCTTATGTAGCACTCACCCCTAAAAACTTTGAAGTAAACAATGTAGACCTGGTATTAACATGATAACTAAAGAAAAATAGGCAAAGGATTGCTTCATTGAATTGAACATGATTTGGAAGGACATAGTGTTCTTTGAGATGCTTGAATATAAGATTTGTTTTATAGAATAGATCATTAACATTTATATAAAAAAAAATCTATACAAGTGAAGATTTGCCCATTTTCATTCATATGCCCAGCTTGACTAAGAAGGTCAATCATGGAGGCATAATGTTGTGTTTGTGGTGTGATGCCATAATCAAGAAATATTGAATTAAACAAGTAATGGCCTTCATTCACTAATCTAGCACAACTATAGGCAAATAGAACAACAACAAAGATTACATGGTTTGGCTTCAAGCCTTAATGACAACATTTTCTCATAGATTTTTAGAGCATCCTTTCCACAACCATTTTGGGCATATGCTTTGATTATAGAGGTCCATAAAAAAACATCTCGACTAGGCATTTTTGTGAACACAAGGTATGCATCCTCTATGATCCCACATTTAAAATACATAATAATAAGGGCATTATGCATAGATAAATAATCACCTAATTTTGATCTAATTTCAAGGGCATGTACTTGGTTTCCCTATCCTAAAGATGATATGTTGTAACATGCACTTAAAATACTAGCCAAACTGAACTCATTTGGCATTATGCCCACCTCTCTCATATGAAAAAAAAGTTGAAGTACCTCCTCATTATTCCCACCCTCCACATACACTCTAACTATTGTAGTCCAAGAGACAACATCTCTCTCTAGAATACTATCAAACACTTTCTTTGCATCATCCAGGCTCTAGGATTTGGCATACATGTTAACTAGAGCATTGCCAACATACTTGTTTGACTTCAACCCACTTCTTATTATTGAGGCATGGATTTTCTTACCTTGTTCTAATGTTGAAAGGGTAGAGCATGCATTAAGAATGGTAGGAAAAGTGAAGTGGTCAACTTTCACACATCTATGCATTTGATAAAATAAAATTAGAGCCTCATCCGAAAACCCATGTTGGATATCATTGTAGTGCAAGACACCTCACTAGTACATTTGAGCCCTTTTTCTGATGGCCAACCATCAAAATTCTAACCATATACCATTGATCAAGTGATACCATCTGTTGTTGCAATTTTGCAGTTGGAAAAAATGACAGTTTTGATGGGTGTCATAATTATGACAACCATGGTTGTCGCAAAAAGGGGGTGCCAACATGGAAAACCTGTCGTCGGACCTATTTGTGGCCATCGTAATTGGTACGCTTATTCATTGCAAAAAATACAAATGACAGTGACCCATCAGAATCTTTCGATAGGTCGTCATCGTTTGTAGTTTGTTTGCCGATGGAGATGCTATTAATGTGATGAATATTCGTCGAAAGTTTATGATGGATATCCATCGTTTGTAGTTTTTTATGACAACGATGTTGTACATGCGATAGATACCCATTGGAAATTTATGATGGATATCCATCATTTTTAGTTTTTTACCAATAATGATGCTATACATGTGACGACTGGATGTTAGATGTTTTCAACAGATAACCATCATTGTTGCGATGAAAATCACTCTTTTTAAAAATATATATATTTGTCGATCAAGTTGGTATCGATTCAGAATGGTGTTCTTGCGGATCTGGTTCCTGCTCATGATTTGGTTATGGATCATTCAAAGATGACTTTGCATTAGATTCAGTAGTGGCTCATGGATTATTGAGTTGAGTCTAGAGACTTGGATTTGGAATGGATCTTACCGAATCGAGATTTGTGACAACGACTGCTCTAGCACAAGAAGCTAGTGCGATGATCAGAGATGCATTCTTCCTGATGTATTTATGGGATATATGTAGACCTAATTGCATTCAGATCTGATTTGAGTGACTTCTTGACTTCTTTGGTCTGAATTGGATGTGCTTTGTTCCTATGGAGTGTAGCAGTCACTTGGTGCATTGATCGGCTTGAAGACAAAATCGAGCTACTCTGTGTTGTTGTTAAGATCGGGTTGTGACGGATCAATGGGATTGTCTACCATTTTAGCCATAGTTTCAAATGAGTTAGATGTGATGTCGAGAGAGTGATGTGCAGAACTTGCACATTGGAGATTCATAGATCACTATGGCGTCCGTGATAACTTGGGAGAAGTCTTCTTCTTGGTGAACCAAGCTGAGAGACTTAGATTATAGAAGGTGGGTCATTTGATATGACTTATGAGACATTGGATGCCTCTTCATAGTGGGTTCACGGTGTGGTCTATGGTGTTTCTTTGCGACTGGATTCTTGGCAGAGATCTATTGATTTGGTAGCCATTGAGATGGATCGATATATATTTGTCGTATGTGGATTGATATCTTAAATTATTGAGATTCTCTTTGTTTCAAAAATAGTTTAACATTCTCTACTTAACAAGGCCAACCATGTGAAGGTGGAAGCTCATCTGACCCCTCCTAGGAGCCTCTTATGACCCTTTACGACATTTTAAGACCTCTAATATGTATTCTTAGGGATTTTAAAGGGTCGTAAAGGGTCATAAAGGGTCCTAGGACACAATAACTAAGAAACATAAATGTAGGCATCATGGTCATAATTTTTTGGAAACACAACATAATTGAGTGGTATACCTAGATGATGGAATGCAACTACTCCTCCAGTTCCAAGTCTACACTGTAGTAAACAAAACCCATAGATAAAGAATAAATTTAAAAAGCGAAGGAGGAGGGCTATAATGACCAAAATAATATAGGGACCCTATATTATTTTGGTCATTACGACCCTCCTCCTCTCTCTAAATTTATTCCTTATCTATGGATTTTGGATCCTGTAGTGTAAACTTAGAACTAGAGGAGTGATAGTTGTGTTGCATCATCTAGGTATACCATTCAATTATGTTGCGTCTCCAAAAAAATGTGACCATGATGCCTGCATTTATGTTTCTCAGCTGTTGTGATATCTACATTTATGTTTCTCATTTTTTGTGTTTATGTGCATGTTATTTATGTGTATCTCCTAGAAATTCTAAAAAAAAATTTAGTATCTACAATAGCCCTCTGTTAACCACATTTATGCATATGGTCCCAAAAAAGTAGTGCACAAACTACACAAAGAAGGCATCGCAGAAATATGATTTCTGCTTTCGCTATTGAAGCAATCTTGGTGGCATTAGCTACCTCTCAAGCCTTGTACAAGTTGCACTCATTTCCTACATCGGATATATATGTAGATGGGGTAGATGTAAATGTGGTTTCATCAACCCATCGAAAGTATTGACATCCACTATTTCCCTGCAATGCCAAATGTACATCAGTTCTTCATAAAATGATTAGTTGTCACATTATTTTTAAACATAAAATATAATTACGTATCCAGACCTTTTTCCTATTTGGGAAAACCTAAAATTGACGCCCAAGATTACTTGTTGTGTGTGGCGTCTTCAACATGCATGGGTCAACACCACATTGACACATAGGCACATTGACCGAAGTCATCGACATTATATTGACAGATATTGCATTATCATTATTTTTTTCATTCATACTAATTATAATTACAATAAAAGGAAACATACTAATGTAGACTTGCACATTTTTTGGCTAAGTCAAAGTCTTTGGTTTAAATCACTAGACACTCAAAACAAAATGACAAACTAAAGACAACCATGCAATAAAAATAGATTACTAAGCAATTTAGAATTAGCTCACTCCATTGCAGGGAATAAAGAGAATCCCTTATGATTTAACATCATTGATGTGCAAGGAAATAGAAAATTAGCAAAAGCAACTCTCATGAGATAGTATTTAGATTAAATACATTTATATAAAAAATACCCCAGAAAATTATAAAGAAAGGTAATTTGCTTAATCATGTCACTAATTTGTGCATGTCTAAATACTGGTGTCTTTCAAGTGCTTTGATTCTTGTCATGCCCACTACAAATGAGAATAGTCTTAACTAGTGAGGTTGTTTAAGCATATAGAGATTAAATACACTCTTTTAGAATGAAATTTCTCTTAACAAAAGATCAAAGATATATAAGTAGGACATACAAAACAAGGTGAATAAGAGTAGTACATATAAAACAATCATTAGAACATGCCAAACATGTGGCATAATTATACATTTCATTCATGTCATTGATATTCTTCTTCATCCATCTCATCATCAAGATCATTGTCATTGATGACATCATCACCACCACTATCATCATTGTCATCATCATCATCACCATCATAATCATCATCATCATCGTCCTCATTATCATCCTCATCAGTAGCAACATCATCATCATCTTCTTCTTCATATTCTTCTTTGACTAGCTCTCAATCGTGAACATCATCTACATCATCTTCCACTTCTTCATCTTCCTCGGTATCTTCTTCCATCGCATTATACTTTATTAGCCTTCCTCTTAGATCATGTCTAGCAATAAATGACCAATCCAATTTATGTGGAACCTCTGAGTAAAATACTCGCTCACATTGGCTTGGAAGAACATAGGACTCTTCTCCAACTGGCTCAAACAACCTTGTATTAATCATTGGAAATCCATTGTCATATTCAATAACAGTTCTATCAGGATTATTTTTATTGAGTTGTAGTCTATACCATTTCACAATGAAGAGAACTAATTTGAAGGAATTAAAGTCACAGTCAAGTATATCAACCAAAATACCATAGTATCAATTTTGTGACTCTCAAGGATGTAAGTCATTTCTAGATGGAATATTAGTCACCTGGAACACTTCACTTATCCCAGAATCACAAGTTCTCTTCGTGTCATCCAACTTTTTGATGCAAAATTTATAACCATTGCAAAACATAGCCTTGTGGTGTTTCACCTGCAATAATGTCAAACATGTATAAATTATTGCATCACGAGTTGAAAAACATACGGTTGATTAATTAACAAATTTATAAGTACCTGGTGATCTCTTAAACCATATGGTAAATCTATTTCCTTTTGTGTAACATTGGGATCCATTACGATGAGCTTGTATAACCAATGAAGACACAGATTCCCATGTTAATCTATGACCATCATGTTGACATCGTTCAATCCATACCATCATCCAATCTTGATTATTTACAATAAACAAATGTATTGCATCCCACTCTTTAGCAGTTGTACACAAATAAATAGATGACTCACAAAATATTTATTTTGAAGATTAAGAATTAATTTACTACAATAACATCTCATAATTTATTACCTTTCAATTTCTTAAATCTACCATTGCCCACCAAGTACTCCCCTTAAATTTTTTTAATTGAGTCAAGATCCCAAATGTAATTTATATGGGTCTTTACTGCAAGATTAGGAAGATATTGAGTAACGTACACCATCATTTGGTATACCATATATCCCTCAACCATAGAACCCTTGGGATGTGCTTTTTGTCATACCAAACCTTTCAAAAATTTCAAGTGTCTCTCAACCATCCACATTGACCTAGCATGTACAGGTCCACACAATTTAATCTCCTCAACTTGGTGTATGAGGTAGTGTTCTTGTGCATTGAAAAAATTTGGAGGTAAACACTTTTTCATTTCACACATTAATCGACAAATTCATTTCTTCTAATATTTTATATCTTCTTTATGAATTTCTTTAGATGACAACCACCTATAAGGGATTCAAGACATAAATATATAAATATGAGACTTTACAATATATTACTTGTTTGATATTATTGTTTGATATATTGAACAAATATCATTGCTTACCTCATGTATTTTCCAAGATCATATATCACTTGTTTGATATTATTGTCAAAGTTCTCTGGGAGAGATTGGGGTAAAAAATACTGCAACAATTGTCAACTGATCATTTCATATAATTAAAGTTGAATGCAATTACACAAAAATATTGTAAATACAAAAGACTACGACTTACCTTGATGAAAGTATGCCAATCATGTGTTTTCATCCTTGACCCAAAATCATTTTTCTTTGATATGAGATTGCTTATATCCACAGTAAATCTTGTTGGAAATCAAATTTTTTGGATCACTTCTTTTATGGCATTACTTTGTTGCTCTATTAATAACCAAGGAAGAGCACTTGCATTAATCCAGTCTCTATTGCTATTTGATTCAATGATATATTTCATTACATGATTAGAATCATGAATGTCACTATAAATTTTGTCAAGTTTTTCTTTGTCACGCCTTCCATCCAATATTTTCCACAATGTCTCTATTACATTCTTTCCAATGTGCATAGTATCAAACAAATGCACAATTTGTAGTTGCTCATAGTATGGCAGCCTACTAAATTCTCTGGGATAACATTTTAGTCCCTTTAAAGCTGGTCAGTGATGCCTTCATGACCTTCAAGATCATCAACTACATAATTAGCCAACAAAACACAATCAAAATATATAATTTTCAAACATCAACCATTAGGTGGAATGATATTACCTCGAATTCTGTTATATTCCAACTATCATAGGTGAGGTGTTATTCTTCGGGGCTTTGATGTAGTCTCTTTTTTCCCATTGAAAAGATGTCTTTCTGCACTTTGATACTTATGATTTCTAGGGAGAAACTGCCTATACTCATAAAACACCTACTTTCTTAAACTTTTGAAATGATGACATTTCATCTTTGGACCACACATTAGACATGCAAATTTTCCCTTTGTTTGAAGACCTACAAGATAATGGTACAATTGGATTAAATATGTATATTTTTAGAATTTGAATTATCGCGTACAACTAGAATTCACCATAACATACCACATAAATGTGTCAACCCTGGAGCATCATGAATTGTCCACACAAGCATTGCATGGAATTGAAATTGTCTTTGTCCAATTGGTCTAGAGATGTCATACACAGTGAAACCATTTTATAACACCAACAAATTGTCGATAAGAGGCATAATATATACATTCATATCTTTCACTTGGTACTTACCTAGTTGAATTAACAACATCAGATAATTATTATGGCCATTTCACTCCAAAAATTAATTATATGTACATAACTATAAAATAATAAGATACCTAGAACAATCATTGCCAACATAATGTGCTCCCTCTTTATTAACATCCATGGAGGAAGGTTATTGTTTATAACAAAAATAGGTCACACTGAGTAAATGGATCTCATCTCTCCATGCGGATTGACACCATTTGATGCCAGAGAAAGCCCGAGATTTGAAGGTTCGTGTGGCCACTTTTCCTCTATGTCCATAAATGATGAGCCATCCATAGGCATTCGAATAATGCCATCTTGACTCTTGCTGCATGCATGGTAATCCATAAATTGTGCCAAACTATTGCACCTAAATAATCATTTTAGATGTGGAATAATGAGGATGTGATGAAGAACCTTGCGAGACACCTTTTTTGTCATTTGATCATCTCGATATCTGCTTGTATGACATTTAGGACATTTTGTTACATTTTCATGTTCTTTATAATAAATAATATGATCATCGGGACAAGTATCTATTGTTTGATACTCCATTCCAATATGTTTCATAGTGGCACATAATTCTCCGTACGAGTGAGGGAAAATATTTGATGGTGGTAATAGAAAGTCACCTATCAATCTACAACAATTAATATAAGTTGTTACTATAAATAATCTTAATGGTACATGTTTCACCTTTTATAGACTATAATGACATATATGACAAACCTTAGCATACATGACATTGCTATGTTGGATAAACCATTCATAACCTTCAAATTCACCAACAACAATACAATAGAGAGAAGAGTAGATTGGGAGCCTTTGTAAAGGGCCATGTCCATCTTCTCAAGTAGAGGTATATCATGGATGTCATCAATGTCATCCTCATCATAATCATTATCATTATCATCAGCAGCAGCAACACCAGTACCAAATGTGTCAATGATTAATGCATTCATACCATCATCTTCAAATGTGTTTTCTGGCGCATGATCATCATCTTCCATGGGAATGATCTTCAACTTCAATACTCACACCTCCATGTTCCTCTATATTCACATTGGGGAGATCGACCTATATAAAAATGATGATAATCAAAACCCCCTTTAATGTGATAATTAAACCTTCTTCCATGGTTCATAGTCATATTAATTGTGAAAACAATATAAAAAATAACTTACCATTGGATTATAATCAAACCCCCCTTCAATGTGACCATTCTCCCTACAATGTCACTTTGTTGTTTTGATTTTGATTCTTCTTGTTTTTAAGCCGTTACAACTCTTTCATGGACAATAACATTTGTCATCGCCTTCTCTTTGAAAGTTAGACAACAATCTAACAATTGTCTCTCTATTTTGATCAAATTCCCTTGTATTATCTAACATGATCCTTAATGTGTATATCTATAAAACAAATTGGAGATGCCTCCTTTCATTAGCTTCATGTCACCTTCTCATAGCTTCTCATTTTCTAATAGATTTCACCAAAGGCTTTGTAGGAATGGAATGGATATATGATAGTTTGATATCAAATTCTATGTCCTTATTTGATCTAATAGCATCAATATAAAAAATAAAACACCGACCAATAAAATAGGGACATGAAGTGCTCAAACAATGAGCTCATAAAACAATATATTTAGTCTTAATTAAATCTTATAGAACAACATATATTGTGTGAAGTGTTTGATCTCTCTTTATTTATTTTGTTGTTGATATTCACTATGTGGTACTCCCCGTTTATGATCATTTCATGAGGAAATGTCTTGATAGCTTGTGGGCTACAAGCCAGGGTATCATGCATTATTTATGAGCTCACTATTTGAGCACCGAAAAATCAAATAGGGACATGAGGTGCTCAAACAATGAGCTCATAAACAATGCATGATAAGGTAGTTGTAGGTAGTTATCTCTTTTATAATTATGGAGGAGTGAATGGTAATGATCAATGAGGTTGCTTCTATTAGATCATACATGATCACACTTACTATTTTGAATTTGAGCTCGGGCATCATGCAATGTTATTGCTGTCATTTCATGCTTGTTGTTGTTGTGCACCATATATTATTTTATACACTCTTTATTTCATTGAGACCGTGAGCTTGGCATTTGTAATGTATTTTCTGTTATTAGATCAATGCTACCATGTTGTTGAGGCTGTAGATGCATTGAATCACCACTGCCATTCTATTTTGATAGAAACAATATAAAAAATAGAGCACCATCTAATCAAATAGGGATATCAGTAAGACATTTAATGCATTATTACTTCATCATGATGATAAAAATTTCATTGGCTCAAAGCACATAAAAATTCAAAACAATAGGATATCTTAATCTTTATGAGCTCAAATTCAAAACTGTAACTGTATTATTTTATTACTGATGTCCCTACTTGATGTCCCTATTTGATCTAATAGCATCAATATAACAAAAAAAGCACCGACCAATCAAATAGGGACATGAGGTGCTCAACAGTGAGCTCATAAAATAATATATTTAGTCTTAATAAAATATTATAAAATGACATATATTGTGTGAAGTGTTTGATATCTCTTTATTTGTTTTGTTGTTGATATTCACTATGTGGTACTCCCTGTTTATGATCATTTCATGAGGAAATATCTTGATGGCTTGTGGGCTGCAAGCTAGGGCATCATGCATTATTTATGAGCTCATTGTTTGAGCACCAAACAATCAAATAGGGATATGAGGTGCTCAAATAGTGAGCTCATAAATAATGCATGATGCCCTAGTTGTAGGTAGTTATCTCTTCTATAATGATGGAGTGAAAGGTAATGATCAATGAGGTTGCTGCTATTAGATCATACATTAATACACTTATTGTTTTGAATTTGAGCTCGAGCATCATGCAATGTTATTTCTATCATTGCATGCTTGCTACTGTTGTGCACCATATATTGTTTTATACACATAGAACAATAGGTTTGAGGACTTAGACTTATGTTCAATCTTTAGTACTGGTTTGGGGAACTAATTACTAGATGAGTGACTACAATACCCTAGTTTGCATTATTAGATAATCTTGTTTAATTTGTGTTGATTTCATGCAAAGATACATATAAAGGAAAATAAATTTTTGCATCTAAAGATTACATGTATATATATGAAAAATAACTTGTATATACTATACAAGGAAAATAACTTTCAGAAAAAAATGCAAGAGTACAAGCATACATAAGAGGATGAACATAAACAATAAGGGTGCCATACATTGTCTGAAGTGATGAATTTTTGACCTGGGTATGAATCTAGTGTGCCCCTGTGTGATCTAGAACCTGCAAAGAAAAGAGAGATGGGGGTTAGATAAAAAATATCTAAGCAATGAATGACATCCTATTACTGATCCTCATCTACAATTATGCATGTGCATAGTCAAGCCATACACTTCTGAAAAAAAAACCAAGCTCACAGTCTCAATGAAATAAATAGTGTATAAAACAATATATGGTGCACAACAAAAGCAAGCATGTAATGACAACAGTAACATTGTATGATGCTTGAGCTCAAATTCAAAATAGTAAGTGTATTAATGTATGATCTAATAGCAACAACCTCATTGACCATTACCTTTCACTCCTCCATCATTATAGAAGAGATAACTACCTACAACTATATTTCATAATTCATCCTTTGAAGTATATATATATATATATATATATATATATATATATATATCAAGTATAATTATGAGTTTACATCATATATTTAGTCTTAATAAAATTTTATAAAACAACATAAAACTAACCCAAATTACTTTGTCTTAATAAAATCTTAATAAAACAATATCTTTAGTCTTAATAAAATAACACACTTACTATTTTAAATTTGAGCTCAAGCATCATGCATTGTTTATGAGCTCACTGTTTGATTACCAACCAATCAAATAGGGACATGAGGTGCTCAAACAATGAGCTCATAAACAATGCATGATGCCCTAGCTTGCAGCCTGCAAGCCATCAAAATATTTCCTCATGAAATGATCATAAATGAGGAGTACCACATAGTGAATATCAACAAAAAATAAATAAAGAGAGATCAAACACTTCACACAATGCCTTGAAGTTAATAGAAATGATGCCCTAGCTCTCAAAGCTTGCGGGTCATCAAGCATTCCAAATGAAAAGATGTAAACAATGAGCTCATGAACAATGTATGATGCCCTAGCTTGTAGCCCGCGAGCCATCAAGATATTTCCTCATGAAATGATCATAAACGGGGAGTACCACATAGTGAATATCAAAACCAAAACAAATAAAGAGAGATCAAACACTTCACACAATATATGTTGTTTTATAAGATTTTATTAAGACTAAATATATTGTTTTATGAGCTCACTATTTGAGCACCTCATGTCCCTATTTGATTGGTCGATGCTTTGTTTGTTATATTGATGCTATTAGGTCAAATAGGGACATCAGTAATAAAATAGGGACATCAAATAGGGACATCAGTAATAAAATAATACACTTACTATTTTGAATTTGAGTTCATAAAGATTAAGATATCCCTATTTTATTACTGATGTCCCTATTTACATCTTTTCATCAAATGACCCCAAAACATCAAGAATGGTCCTATATGGTCACTAATAGCCAACTTTCAAAAGAATATGAATGAATGCAAACATACATAAGTGGATGAACATAAATAATGAAGGTACCAAACATTGCCTGAAGTAATGAAGTGTTGACCCAGGGTTCAATCCAGTATGCTCTTGTATGATCCAAAACTTGCAAGGAAGGAAAAGATGGGGTTAGATCCAAAGGATCTAAGCAATGCCTGACACCCTATTATTGATCTTCATTTACAATTATGCATGTGCATAGTCAAGCCATACACTTCTAAAATGAACTATGCTACATAACATGTGCACTCAGGAAACATATGCATGCAGTGAGTAAATCAAGACCAAAATGGAGCAAAAAGTATGATGTCAAATGCATTATCAAGCAACACCTCATGGGCTGTGAGTCAGCATGGTATATATGTTGTTTATACAAGATCAGTAAAAGGACATCTACAACCTCAACAACATGGCAATATTAATCCAATAACAGGAAATACATTACAAATGCCAAGCTCACGGTCTCAATGAAATAAATAGTGTATAAAACAATATATGATGCCCCAGCTCAAATTCAAAATAGTAAGTATATTAATATATGTATGATCTAATAGCAACAACCTCATTGATTATTACCTTTGACTCCTCTGTCATTATAGAAGAGATAACCACCTACAACTATATTTCATAATTCCTCATTTGAAGTAAGTTAGTTTAAAATGTAGAAAGTATACAAACTCACCAATTTAATCCCAAAATTTCATAACATTGCATTCTTGTTGCTGTTATGGTGCACAACAGTAGCAAGCATGCAATGAAAACAATAACATTGTATGATGCCTGAGCTCAAATTCAAAATAGTAAGTGTATTATTTTATTACTGATGTCCCTATTTGATCTAATAGCATCAATATAACAAACATAGCACCGACCAATCAAATAGGGACATTAGGTGCTCAAACAGTGAGCTCATAAACAATGCATGATGCCCTAGCTTGCAGCCCATGAGCCATCAAGACATTTGCTCATGAAATGATCATAAATGGGAGTACCACATAGTGAATATCAACAACAAAACAAATAAAGAGAGATCAAACACTTCACACAATGTATGTTGTTTTATAAGATTTTATTACTTGACTAAATATATATATATATATATATATATATATATATATATATATATATATATATATATATATATATATATATATATATGACAAGCTTTTCAAAAGTGTATCATAATTAAAGGCATGTGAATTCATATTGTACTTAATCTGAATGCCACTGTGTAATGTTTTTACTTACGATATTTTGAGACCCCTCTCCATTTTAAACTAACCTATGACTTCAACATATGAACACTGAAGTGTTCATATGTTGAACTCAAGGTGTTGAATCCATCAGATCAATAAGAAAATGTCTGGAGACCATCTAATTAGAAAACCCTCATTTCTAGGGCTTGAAGAGGATTATGGGGCTTTTGGGTTTAAACTATTCAAGGATGAAAATCAATTGCAGAAATCTCTAATTGGATTCCAAACATAAGACTGTCTAGGGTTTGGAGGATTGGGTCAAAGTCTGGTGTATACTTCCTTTGTAAAATGACCTCATTGTAGGCCTAAAAAATAGGTACAATGCTGAGACAGTGTTTAGTCTGGTGTACACTTAATTTGAGCTATTAGGTGTCCTTAGGCCATTTTGGGGTAAAACCTTGCAAGTCTTGTATTTCCCTTATAAATTTCCAAAGACCTTGAAATCCAAAACATCCCTCTGCATCACTTTTTGATCCTAATGTACAAAACAAAGGGCAGTTTGTGAGGGAGCAAGTTGTGATGGTAATGAATTCACTAAGTTTGTATTATTCTCTTGAAACTTGTGCAATTCATTATGATGTTGGGGTATGGTGTGGTAAGCACAAGTATGGGTGTGTGTTAATGTGATTCAAAAGCTATTATGCAAGATTGTTTTATTATTGAGATAAGGATATCTTAATTCTACAAGAATAAATGTTTTGAGAAATATTTGAATTTAATTTTGACAATAACATGAGGAGTGATAAATTTCAAGCTTCAACGAGACTTCATACCATGCAGTGTTCATAGAATATGTTCAATGCATTATTTACGCTTGTATTGGTGGGAAAGCTCTTGAAAACATGTAAAAGAGATTGCATTCAACCAGGTTTTTTACATGACACATGTAGTTTACCTCCAGCCTAAATCAACATTGTGTACAAATTTGTGGATGGTGCGTGGTATGAAGCCTCGTTGAAGCTTGAAAATGATAGCATTATGATGCTAAGGTATGGTGTGGTAAGCACAAATATAGTTTCTCGTAAGCTGCTATTGGTATAGTTTTTTTTTTTTTCAATAGTTTTAGAATCTAGCTTCTCCTATACTTACATGTATGTATACATTTTGGGCTTGGCTTTAATGTCATGTAAATTTGAGTGAAATGGTAATAATATTTAAGAGAAACAAGTATGGCATTTTAAACAAGTATGCATATACATTATATAACAGGAGGAGTGATATATTTTAATGGAAACACTTAATGAGAAGGATGCCTATATAAAAGGAGGAGTGATATATTTTAATGACAGTGGACATAGAAATTGCAGTGAAACTCTATAATTTATTATTGTAAGTGGACATAGAAATTACAGTGTAAGTAGTAGGATGATTGTAAGTGGACATAGAAATTGCAGTGAAACTCTGTAATTTATTATGGCTCAGTGTTGTATATCTATAGTCAATGTCTATTTAAACTTTAGGATGATACTTATATGATGACTTAAGTAAATTGTTCTTACCTTGAGACTAGTACACCATGGGATTAGAGGATGGTTGTTATAATAGCAACTGTGTGTCTGTGGGATACTTTTATATTTTGTATTAAATGATGATACATATGTGTTTCTTCCTTTTACAACAGTTTATATTCTGATACTTATATCTTGAATTGTCAAATGACCAATGAGTGATAATTTCAAAAGTGCATCATAATTAAAGGCATGTGAATTCATATTGTACTTAATCTGAATGCCACTGTGTAATGTTTTTACTTATGATATTTCGAGACCCCTTTCCATTTTAAAATAACCTATGAATTCAAAGGAGGAATTATGAAATATAGTTGTAGGTAGTTATCTCTTCTATAATGATGGAGGAGTCAAAGGTAATGATCAATGAGGTTGCTGCTATTAGATCATACATTAATACACTTATTGTTTTGACAACAATAACATTGCATGATGCCAGAGCTCAAATTCAAAATAGTAAGTGTATTATTTTATTATTACTATCCATATTTTATTACTAATGTCCCTATTTGATCTAATAGCATCAATATAACAAACAAAGCACCGACCAATCAAATAGGGACATGAGGTGCTCAAACAGTGAGCTCATAAACAATGCATGATGCCTTAGCTTGTAGCCCGCAAGCCATCAAGATATTTTCTCATGAAATGATCATAAATGGGGAGTACCACATAGTTAATATCAACAACAAAACAAATAAAGAGAGATCAAACACTTCACACAATGCCTTGAAGGTAATAGCAACGATACCCTAGCTCTCAAAGCTCGCGAGTCATCGAGCATTCCAAATGCAAAGATGTAAACAATGCTAGTATTAACATTCATATTTTGCCATTAAATCAAAAAATTCCATCAAAATGAAATTGAGTTAATGAGAATACAAAGATTGAATTCCTACCTCAAGTCATGGCTGCCATATAAATATCAAATGCTAAGGAACTATGTTATAAAATTTCATGCCAAATTTGAAGGCATGAAATTTTATAACTGTACATATATTTTCTTCGACTCCCCCACATTGTAAAATCAATGCTAAGGAGAAAAAAAAATGATGTCAAAAAGTATAAAATTTCATGCCTTGAAATTTTATAACATAGTTCCTTAGCAGCTGCCATATAAAGAGCAGTGCAAGGTGGTAACTTTCTCATTTTACCACAGTTATGGCCCTCTTTTACCATGCTTTATGAGCTTTATATATTTTTTTAAGTGAAGACAAAGATCATCTTAATTTTTTATCTTTAAATTTTATTCATTTTATGATTTTAAAAATTGAAATAAAAAATATAAACTTTTAAGAAACTTTTACATCTTTTCATCAAATGTCCCAAAAATATCAATAATCGTCATATATGGTCGCTAATAGGCAACTTTCAGAAGAATATGAATGAATGAAAACATATGTAAGTGGATGAACATAAATAATGAAGGTAACATACATTTCTCAAAGTAATGAAGTTTTGATACATGAGAATTTTGGGTTCCTGAAGATCTTTCTTAGTCTTGGAGGAATTCCCTGTCAAAGGGATACAATACTTTGTTCTAGGCAATTTTTTGATTTTTTGTATTGCGATGATCTGTGGAGATCTCTGGCATGTGTGATGAAAAGGGTTTGTTCCTTGATGTATGTGGAGGCTATGTCTAAGATTTCATCTCTTGAGGTGACATGGTTTGGGAGAACTTGGATAGACCATTTCAAAGTTAGAGTTGTTTTACTTGTCGTCGGAGTTGTATTTCCTACATTCTGGGTGCTGATTGGGTGGTGTGTAGCCATTGATCCTTAATGAATCAACCCTTTCTCTCTTAGGTAATTTAAGAGGACCTAAATTAATATCATCTCCTAAGAGAACAAGTCCTAATTCATTATGAGTAAAAAGTTATGACCATTTTTCTTGGGTACCTATTTTCAGCCTGTTTACACGCAAAACGTGGAGTGTTTCATCTTCACGGTTCTGTGTGATGAGATGGGGCCTTGCGTAGTTAAGGAAATGTTATTAGGTCATGTGTGGACCTAAATATAAAGGTGTATTAAGTTTTGATCATTCTTTCATTAGTTTTGGTTTAATCTTACAGACTGTACCTATATTGTAATTAAATGCTTGACTAGCTGACTTGTGGCTTAGCTGGCTATATATTGAGAGCTTGGGTTGATGTAGATCATAATGATAATAATCAAGAGGAAAGATGTAGGAGATAGGATTATATAGTAGTTGAGATCATGGAGTAGAAGCAGATTTGCAAATCTTGGAGTTTGTAGAAGAACTAGTGGCCTGCGGGCTTAGGACAACAAGGGGTTGCTTGGTGGCTTGCGAGCACAAGTTTAGATCCTATCTTGGTTGTTCCTATCAGAGTCTGCCTGTTGTAGATCTGAAATAACTGGTGGTTCCTTGGATCTTGTGAGATCTTGCTGATACTTTTTAATTTTATTGTAATAGGCCGTAACCCAGAAGGCCTTACAACCGGGTATGTTAATGGAAATTCTATTTTGAAACATTATCTTGTTGAATTCCATTGTGCTTGTCATTGTTATAATTGTTAGTGTAGGTTTGGACCATCCATCATTGGATCTTCCATCCCTGTCCTGCATCAAGTGGTATCAAATCTTGAAGATCCTGAGTGTGTGGATAGAGCGCCGAAGGTGAGGTAGTTTGCACTAGGACCTTGGATTGAAGATGCCTCTAAGGAGAGCAGATTTGATGTGAGAGATGAAGATTTTCTTGAGTGAATAGATCACTGAATTGAGGCAGGTTGTGAATATGGATAATAGATCACCGAGTGTGTGGAGGCAACTAGAATCTTACAATCAGATCACCGAGTAGAGGCAATTGCACTTTGAAAGGAACTTGATGGATAAGTTGGGTTAGTTTTGGCCTAAATTCAATCTGAGGATTGAAGAGATGATGAGGTCTTGTTGGAAGAAAGTTGTCTGGCTGATTAAGAGGATTATTTGGAGAAGAAGACACTTTGATGTTAAGGAAGAGGTGAAGGATGACTTCACTGAAGATGATAAGGTATGTGTTGGTTTTCATGAGAAGATGGATGGATCTGGAATGAGAATTACATAACATCTAGTTGGGCTTGATCAGATTGCTATTGGTGAAGAGTTACTTGTTGCTGAACACCTTTGTGATGGTGGTGTTTTCAAATTTCTTTTGTTCAATGTTATGGTGCTGATATTATTTGCTGGTTATGGACTTGAATTGCTGGTTGACAATAATGAGTCTTGTGATGAGATACAGAGATAGGATGCTGATAATGAGGGATTTCATATTGATGTAGATCTAACTTTGGATGTAATTTTTGGGGAGTTGGATACTCTTGTTTTTGAGATGGGTTGTGGTGATTAGTAGCATGCTGATTGGATTGTTGAGATTCATACAATCTTGATGTTTGAATGGATGAAGCATAGATGGTTGATTTTTTGATTTATTCTCTTGTCCTTGATGGATTGGAAGCCTTTGGTGAAGATGAAGTTGATTGTAGATAATTGTTTTGAGATTAAAGTAAGGGACATACTTTCTATTTACTTGGGTAGTCTGATGTAGGAGCATTTTGGGTTCCTGAAGATCTTTCTTAGTCTTGGAGGAATTCCCTGTCAGAGGGATACAATACTTTGTTTTGGGCAGTTTTCTTATTTTCTATGTTGCGATGATCTGTGGAGATCTATAGCATGTGTGATGAAAAGGGTTTATTCCTTGATGTATGTAGAGGCTATGTATAAGATCACATCTCTTGAGGTGGTATGGTTCAGGAGAACTTGGATAGACCATTTCAAAGTTAGAGTTGTTTTACTTGCCATCAGAGCTGTATTTCCTACATTCTGGGTGTTGATTGGGTGGTGTGTAGCCATTGATCCTTAATGAATCAGCCCTTGCACTCTTAGGTAATTTAAGAGCACCTAAACTAATATCATATCCTAAGAGTGCAAGTCCTAATTCATTATGAGTAAAAAGTTATGACCATTTTTCTTGGGTACCTATTTTCATCCTATTTACACGCGAAATGTGGAGTGTTTCATCTTGCATGGCTTCGTGTGATGAGATGGGGCCTTGCATAATTAAGGAAATGTTCTTGGGTCATGTGTGGACCTAAATGTAAAGGCGCATTAACTTTTGATCATTCTTGGATTAGTTTTGGTTTAATTTTCCAGTCTGGACCTATATTGTAATTAAATGCTTGATTGGCCGACTTGTGGCTTAGCTAGCTATACATTGAGATCTTGGGTTGATGTAGATCATAATGATAATGATCAAGAGGAAAGATGTAGGGGATAGGATGATATAGTAGTTGAGATCATGGAGTAGAAGTAGATTTGTGAATCTGGGAGTTTGTAGCAGAACTAGTGGCCTACGGGCTTAGGACAACAAGGGGTTGCTTGGTGGCTTGCGAGCACAAGTTTAGATCCTATCAGAGGCTTCCTATTATAGATCTGAACTAGTTGGTGGTTCCTTGGATCTTGTGAGATCTTGCTGATACTTTGTAATTTCATTGTAATAGGCCAAAATTCAGAAGGCCTTACAGCCAGGCATGTTAATGGAAATTCTATTTTGAAACATTATCTTGTTGAATTCCACTATGCTTGTTGTTGTTATAATTGGCAGTGTAGGTTTGGACCATCCATCATTGGATCTTTCATCCCTGCCCTACATCAAGTGTTGACCCAGGGTTCAATCCAGTATGCTCTTGTATGATCCAAAACTTGCAAGGAAGGAAAATATGGGGTTATATCCAAAGGATCTAAGCAATGCCTGACACCCTATTACTAATCCTCATATACAATTATGCATGTGCATAGTCAAGCCATACACAAACTCAAAAACATGGTAGCATTGATCCAATAACAGAAAATACATTACAAATGCCAAGCTCATGATCTTAATGAAATAAATAGTGTATAAAATAATATATGGTGCACAACAGCAACAAGCATGCAATGATGACAATAACATTGCATGATGCTCGAGCTCAAATTCAAAATAGTAAGTGTATTAATGAATGATCTAATAGCAAAAATGTCATTGGTCATTACCTTTTACTCTTCCATCATTATAGAAGACATAACTACCTACAACTATATTTCATAATTCCTCCTTTGAAGTCATAGGTTAGTTTAACTATTGGACAATGAGCTGATAGGAGTTTTGAATAGATTTGAATAAAAACTAAGAGTATTGAATCATTGTTTACAATTACTTTTGATGTAATATTTGTGTGAAGAATAAAAACAAAATGGTGAACGAGTGTATTTGACAAAGATAAATATGACACATTTTGTTGGGCTGATTGGGTTGGCCTGGTACCATTTACATGGCCTAGCCATATATTAAATAGTGAGCTCATGAACAATGCCGGTATTAAACAGTGAGCTCATGAACAATGTATGATGCCCTAGTTTACAGTCCATGAGCCATCAAGACATTTCCTCATGAAATGATCATAAATGGGGAGTACCACATAGTGAATATCAATAGAAAAACAAATAAAGAGAGATCAAACACTTCACACAATGCCTTGAAGGTAATAGACATGATACCCTAGCTCTCAAAGCTCATAGGTCATCAAGCATTCCAAATGAAAAGATGTAAATAATGCCAGTATTAAACAGTGAGCTCATGAACAATGTATGATGCCCTAGCTTGTAGTCCATGGGCCATCAAGGCATTTCCTTGTGAAATGATCATAAACAAGGAGTACCACATAGTGAATATCAACAACAAAACAAATAAAGAGAGATCAAACACTTCACACAATGCCTTGAAGGTAATAGAAATGATGCCCTAGCTCTCAAACCTCGTGGGTCATCAAGCATTCCAAATGAAAAGATGTAAACAATGCCAGTATTCAATAGTGAGCTCATAAACAATGTATGATGCCCTAGCTTGCAGTTCGCAAGCCACCAAGACATTTCCTCATGAAATGATCATAAATAGGGAGTACCACATAGTGAATATCAACAACAAAAAAAATAAAGAGAGATCAAATACTTCACACAATGCCTTGAAGGTAATAGCAATGATGCCCTAGCTCTCAAAGCTCGTGGGTCATCGAGCATTCCAAATGCTAAGATGTAAACAATGCCACTATTAACATTCATATTGTACCATTAAATCAACAAATGCCATAAAAATGAAATTGAGTTAATGAGAAGACAAAGCTCGAATGCCTACCTCAAGTGCTAGTGCCCTCTTCCCATACAGTGTCAGCCTCTTTGTGCATGCCAAACTCGAATTCCCTCTTCGCACCACGCAAAAGTGCAGTGCTGTCTTCGCGACAACTCTTCGAATTCACAAAAATTACAAATGACACTTTTTTTTTGTTTATAACCAAATGGGTGTCACAATTATGATGTCATCATCGCTATTACAACACCGTCGGGGGCACTTGCAAAAAAAACACAAAAAACAAACACAAATTGTAGTGGCGTTGCAAATTAGCATCAAAATTCTACCCCAAATATTGTAGTGCCTCCACTAATCCTTGAACCTCACCCACCATTTTCAAGGTGTCTTCTAGGCTTCTACATTTTGAATACATCACCACAAGAAAAATCCCTACAAAAAGGATGGATTGATTTCATGGATATCCATACCCTATTCCAGAGATCCCATTTTGACACAAGAAGGGAGGATGCTGACAAAGGTGGTAGATTTTAACTTTACACTTGCCAACTGCATTTTCTTGAAAGTTTCTAAATCCTTTCAAAAATTCCATTTTGTATATATCTTGTAATGATGGGATTCCATGTGACCACATTTCTTCAAGGCATTCTATCAAGAAGTTCACATGCCTTGTCTATGCTTCCACATTTTTCATACATATCTAATAAAATTCTAATAGTTGTACTTGCCTCAAAATTCCTCTTTTTGAGCTTCCAACTGATCTTGGAACTGATTTGCATAATTTTCCATTTAGATTGATATAAAGAGCGAGTTAGGAACTTGTATTTGATCTTTGAGTTCACTAAGTTTCAAATCATTTGTGCTTATTGTTTTCAATATCTGTTTCGATGTATGTGTCTATCACAAAGACAAATCTATCATAGGGACAATGTATGCCACTTCCCTTGAACAAGGTATATCACTATCTTAATTTATGATCTTTCCATTGTATTATGACAGTCATATACCCCCTGCACTTCAAAATAGAGATATGTTGTAAGCTCAGTGTCATACTTTAATATTATTCCTTGCTATTATGAATCCTTTATAACCTCAAATGACTGCTCTTTTCTTTGTAACTGATCTTGTCTTCATTTCCATGTACTAGTACTCTTCTAGGCACTTAGATCTTGGCATTATTTTGATCTTTTATTGTTCCTTTATGAATAAAGTGTATGATTGCCCTTACCCTTCAAATACCTATGCTTAATTAAAAGGCATTTTTTGTTAGTAATTATGTGTCACCAAACATATATGTAAGTACATATGCATAAAATTCAAAATGTACGTACACAAAACACCTAGGAATAGATAAGATTCTACACAAACTAGTGTCATTCTATAGAATGACAGTGCTCTTGACAAGCCCTGAATGAGTACTTGACTCAAGAACATGAGTGTTCCAATAGTCAAGCTATTTTGAAATGTAGGATTTATGCATTATGAGATGTTATGGTGGAAAAAGAAACCTTGTAGTTGTTGTGATTAACTAAATGATAATCAAGAGCATCAAAGTTTCATTTAAGATCCAATCCAAAGCTCTCTCAAGTCCTACTTACCATTGTGGAAGGGGGATTTTCATAAGATATTATTGTTGGGAATGAGTCCGAAATGTGGTAGCATATTATAAGGCATGTGAGCTATTTGAAAAAATGCCTCAAAGAGATGTTGTCTCATGGAATGCAATGATTGGAGGATATACACAAACTGGAATTGTTGTATGTGCATGGTTGACCTTGTTGGCCATGTTGGCTATCTTGAGTAAATAGTAAAATTTATCATTAAGATGCTGGCTAAAAATGTGGTGGTTGTGTTGATGTGTTTCCTTGGTTCTTGTAGATCACAAATTAATATAGGATTTAGGATTATTTTATAGAAACATTGCTTTTTTATTTGGATCCTAAAAATGTTATTGTTTATGTTCTTCTCTCAAACATTAATGCAGAAATGGGCACATGTGATGAGGTTCAAATGGTAAGTATTTTTAAATTTTTTTGTATCAAATGGTAAATAGATTTATGAAAGAGGAATTAAGAATGTTTTTGGGTGCATTGGATTGGATTGAAGACCTTGAAATGGTATGTGTTTTTTGTGTAGGAGACCGAGAAATCCACAAACATAAGAGATATATGCAAAGTTGGACAAATTGGCTTGGGATATGAGGGTAGTTGGGTCTTTCTCGAAGCAAATTTGAAGCACTTTTTTGTACTTTGCAAGTGGGTATGTTACATTTCTTCCTTATAGTGTTTTTAATTTCTTCAACAATGTTTAATTTTGTTATTACAACAACAATAGGGTGTTATCAAACCTGCAAATGATCTGAAAATTATTGTCAATCTGATATAATCATCTTCTAGTGTATTGATTTTATGTTTGGATGTGTTATAAGGTGTTGACTTAGTGTTTGATTGAGACATGTTGGGCATAGGGTTGTGGTGTTTTATATTATAACAGTGAATGAAAGTAGTGCTAATGAGATTGATCTTTATTTATTGTTGATACTTACCCTACTGAATAAGTGGAAGAGTTGTTAGTCCCCTCCTTTTAGCAGGAGATTATTTTTTTCACCAAACTTTCTCGCATTAATGTATTTTTTGGGAAATGTGTAGACCTTGTTAAAATAAGCTCTTCTTCAACACTTAAGTGATTTTTTTTGAAATTGGTTGCTTTATTTCATTACCAGTGATAGTGCTGATAGGTAAACTAAACAACTATTTATCTGCCCTTGTCTGATTTAAACTCTTGATCATTGTGTTGGTAATGTTATCGTTGTTTTGAATTTCTTGTAATCCATATTATTGGATTCACTTTGATCACTAATTTTTTCATGCTTGTGTTGTTCTCCATGACTTCTCTAGTGGGGGTTTGTATTGAGCATCATATCTTCTTGCAATATCATTGTTATAAAGCCACTTCATTACACATTTTTTTTTCACTGCTCCCTAATTGTTGATTGATTTCTATTTCTCAATGAGACATTGAGATCATTTCCTTTACTACCAATCACTTTGACATCTATTGTATTTTGGATAAAAAATCACTGGTTCTACTAATTTGAAATTTGACTTTGACCACTTTTCTTCATTGTCATTGTATTTCTCTCCTTAATAGTATTGTCCCCATTTCATGCTTTGGTTGGAGACTCATGAATCCCTTACGAATTTATGACCTTTCTTCATAATTTTGGTGCTCTTGGAGAATTAAAAATCTATTCTTATCCATTCATGCTATATGCTTACAAGGGAAATGCACACATGATTGTTCCTCATGTAAAAACTATTGTTCCTTCTCAATGTAAACTTCACTGCTTTTTCAATGAATCTCCATCCTTCTTCACCATATTTTCCTTCTTGCAAATAGCCATTCCTCCACCAAAGCTACCCCTAAATAATGATTGTTGTTACATTGTTATGATCATCCTCTTTTTTGTTCTAGTAATTATCCCTTTTAAGTATCACTATCATCACAATGCATGGAGGCTACTCTCTCATCTTGTGAATTTAGTTCTTGTTTGTAATGAAACTAATATCCTCTTGATCACAATATGTGGCTTCTTGATTGAGCTTTGTTGTATTTTATTTAGATCTGCTCCATTTTCCTCTTGTATTGATTAATCTATAAGTTTTGTTACAAAATAGAATTATCTTTTCTTTCAAATTTTTGAACTTTTGTATAATTTTTGTTAAATGTGGTGTATGAAATATTGTTTTAAAAGATAATATTTATAGAAAGTATCCAGTCTCCATACATATATTTAACCAATCAGAAAATTTTAGAATGAGGGATTCATCCCATAAGGATTGTTGAGGGTTATGAAATGGCATCAAAGATGGCATTAGTGACAACTTTTCTTCCAAATCAATTCTCTAATGTCTGATCCTATTGTATCTGGAACTGGTTTCTTTAGATTTAGTTGCAAAGACTTCCTTCTATTAATCTTATATTGTAATATCCCTTGTACTTTGATAATTCCTCTTAGTTCCAAGACATTTTGGTAAAACAATTTACTTACAAAATAGAAATACTATTTCTATTACAATATTAAGCAAGAAGGATTTAGAATAGAGGTAACCCAATACCTATTCTTGAAGTGCATATGCTATTAAGATATGTACTTTTTTTGTTTGTTTAAAAATAACTTTGTATACATACTATGATTTCTTTATCTATTTATTTAATATTATTTATTATTGTATCAAGAATGTTGATTTGTTCTATTATATATAGAACCATGTCACATCAATAAAATTTCTAACTCTTAAACTATGTAGATCCTAACAATAGATAGCTTAGAAATTAAAGAGAACTCAAGTTTCATTTAGAGGGGAAAGGGCCAAAGGAACTTGCTTATTCAAAAACCCATTCAATGATCTGAAGAAAACACTATAACTTGCATGCCAATTATCCAAGAATTTTTCATCATTACTAGCTTAGTTGTTGTCCATTCAGGTTAGAGGTTTTAGCTATTTTATATCTAGTTGTAGTTGATGAATGTTGAGAAGATTTTTTCCTGGGTTATCTTGACATCGGGGTAGATCATTATTAATATAGATATATTAAAAGAAATATTTTTGGAGTTGAATGCATTCTAATAGTTGTTATAGCACTTGTTGATTTAATATCCAATATTTTTGATAATATTGTACTAATAGTTGCTACTTTAAAGTTGTTAGTGTTGATGATGAATACCTATAATTGAATGAAATGTATTTCCTATATCTAAAAAGTGAAGAATCATGTCATGTCACATAGTCACACCAAGAATACATGACTTAGTACAAATGTATGGGTCTTAGTTTTTTTTTGGGCCCTTTTGGAAGAGATTGATATTGCCTATGATAATCATCATATTTTGTATTATTTTTACCATTTCTATAATATTAGAAATGAAAGAAATTAACAAAATGTTAGTATTTTATTGAATTTGTTTGGAAAAAGTTTTGTTTGAGATGAAACATTATCCTTAAGCTTTTAAATGCAGAAAGTATCATATGGTAAGTTACAAAGGCTACAATAGAGACTTGGCTACTAGTTGTTGTTTTATTGGAGTTATGCATATGATGATGTTGGCAAAATGGTTAGTGCTCCCCTCAGGATTCGTGACATGGCTTAACTACCTCATGTGTCTTCTATAATTCTAGTGGTTGTATCAGGCATTAATAGGTTGATCTTTTGGTGCAACAACAACTACTACTTGTAACAAGTAGTATTAGAGCTTGGTCATAGGTTCGAATCCCCTCGAGTAACACTGAGGGGGAGATTGTTGGCAAAATAGTCAGCGCTCCCCTCAAGATTCGTGACATGGCTTAACCACCTCCTATGTCTTCTATAAGTCTAGTGGTTTCATCGGGCATTAACAGGTCGATCTTTTGGTGCAACGACAACTACTACTTGTAACAGATGAGACACTATATTTGATATATAGAAAATACTTGTATACATGGTATGATTATTCTTTAAAGGGTACTAGCTCAATGGAAGAGCACCTACTTTACAAGTAGGAGGATGGTGGTTCGATTCCATCGTGCCCTAATATGACTAAATTAATGACTAAATATATGACTAAAAAATGACTAAATAAATGACTAAATCAATGACCAAATATATGACTAAATATATGACTAAAAAAATGACTAAATAAATGACTAAATAAATGATTAAATAAATGACCAAATAAATGACCAAATAAATGACTAAATAAATGACTAAATAAATGACTAAATAAATGACTAAATAAATGACTAAATCAATGACCAAATAAATGACCAAATAAATGACTAGTGTATAGGTTAAAAAAAATTATTTTTTAATTGTAGGATTTTGTTTTTAGTGGTTCAAGGATGTTAATCATGTTCAAAAAGATTTGTAAACAACTTGGTTTGATCATTATTTTCTCCAGTTATAGTTATTAGTAAGGTTGTTGTAATGACTTGAAAAAGTCAAACTTTTTCAAGTTTTTAATGGGTTTGAAATGCTAACACGTGCTCACAAATGTGATCAATTTGTGATCATTATTTTTTTTAATATTAAAGATAGTGTACAAAAAATTGGTACATTTTAAGGAGAGCTACTACCCCAATCCAAAGTCAAGCTAGAACACCAAGAGACTAAACACAAAAAAAAGAGATTGTCTCGAACAGTTCCAAAATATACATAACAACAGTATCATAATCAGTCCCATGACCCGATTATGTTACTACTTTCAGTTGCATCACTGTCAAAAACACCCCATGGTGGTTGAATTTTGGGGTCCACTATAGTCCATAATTAAAAAGTGTGCAACACCATATCAGAATTATGAGGAAAATTACTCAATCCAACAAACATGATTGTGCATAGCAGTTGTTGATTAGTGGTCTCGAGGTTACGACATCTTGCCTTAGACATTTAAATCTTTAGATAAATGTCCTCATTTTTCATATAACTAGGATATTACTATAGACACATTTAAACTCCGATGCAATGCGTATGCTCTTGAATGAAAAAAACAATTTCAAGGAAATCAAATGATCAGCTCGCGAAATATAACTTGTCAGTAACAATGTCTACACTGTAGAATTAATTTTTTTTTAAAAATCAACAAAATGGGGAAGTGAATTACTGACTATATTAATATATAGTTGATTGTGTTAAAAAAATGTTGACTACATTATATTTCGTATCCATGTTTACAAGATCATTTCCAGCTATAATATTTGACAAAAACCCACTTCACACCCTATTCCAAAGCTTCCGTTTTAGGACAGTTGTTCCAAACCTCTCATTTTGGTACATTCAAGGAGGATGTTGGAAAAGGTTGTAGAATTTAGCTTTAGACTTGCCAATTTCTTTTGACATAAATCTCACTCCATGAGATAACATCCCTGAGTTATTATGTTAAATAATATATTTTCTATGTCTATGTTTTTAGTGTCTATTTAGGTGATTGTGCATATGCCTTGCCCATGCTTCCACATTTTTCACACATGGGTAGTTACAAATACATTGTATATCCTTCCAAATTTTGGATATATATCTACCTAGACAATTTATATATGCTTCCACATTTTGCATATTGTATATCCTTCCACATTTTGGATGCATTCCTCTATTCCAAAGCTCCCATTTTGGCACAACTATGAAGCATACTTCCAAAGTTGCATTTTATTTAAAGTTCCAACAATGTATTTAATAATTCCATTTTCAACATATATTATAATTATGGAATTCTATGAGGTGACCTATCTTTGAGCTACTTTGTCAAACAGTTAACGTGCCTTGTCAAATCTTCCTCATTTTATATACTAGTCTACAAAAAATTTACAACTATGATATCTAACAAAAAAAAACTCTTTTCATTATACTTTTAGGGATGTCCATGCTCTATTCCAAAGCTCTCATTTTGGCCTAGGCAGGAAGGATGCTCGCAAAGGTTGTAGAATTTGGCTTTACTCCACATTGCATTTTTTGAAAGTTTTTAAAGTCTATACCGCAAATCAATTTTGTGAATAACCTGAAATTATTGCAAACCATGAGACCACATTTCTAAAAGGTTTATTTTCAAACATCCAAGTGCATTGTCTATTCTTCCCCATTTTGCATACTTGTCATCTTGCAACAATAAGGTTGTCATACAAGTAGTCTATTTGACTTAAAATTTTGTATACTTTCAGCATTAACTAGAGTAGTGAGAAACCTTCACATCATTCAAATATCAGATTTATTCAATTGACTTAGAAATACAGTGATTCCAAATAAAAATAAAGATATTTTAATCTTGCTATCATCTATATAAAAATAAAAAATTCTAAAGCCTATTTGTTGTCATAGAAGTCATTTTCTAACTAAGATTCATATTGTTCTAAAACACCACAAAAAAATTTCTACTCTACATTTAAAGATTTTGACAATTTAAATGTATTCATTCTCACTATTTCATAGATCTCTCTCACCAAGAAACTTACCAACTTGTAACTACAACACCTAACAAAATTTCTTTAATCTTTATGTTGTGATGGGTGTCCATGCCTTGTTCCAAACATTACCCATTTTAACATAGGTAGGAAGGATGTTGACAAAGGTTATGGATTTTGGTTTACACATTCCAATGCCATTTGTTTGAAAATGTTCTCATTTTACAAGTGGGTAAATGAGGATAGTCATTGCCAAAGATGAAAAAATATCACTCACAGTTAGGTACATAAACAAAATTTGTGTACCAACAAACAAATACTTAGTTGTAAAATTTGATAACAAGAAAAGATGTTAGATATTTAAAATAGATTTAGAAGTTCATGTAAATAATTCAACATCAAATATTCAATGGATGGATAATGATAAAAAATAGAATATGTTTATGTACCTTTCACATCTCTTAATTTTGGTTTAGTAAAATGCTTGGCAAACAACTAAGGAAATTATAGATGGGGCTTCTAGATTTTAATCTATAAATATTTATGTTCTGAAAAAACAATATTATATATGTGACTGGCTTAACTTGGTATGCTATCATTTGTCCAATTGGTTTTTAAAAATATGTAGAGATCAATTACAAATGTTGACCAAAGGAAGGGCAAGAAGAGGAAAAAAATTGCCTATATTACAATCAACACAAAGATGAAATCTCTGCTAAGCATCGTATCCAAATGATGAGACATAACAAGCAAACCATGTAGCAAAACATCAAAAGAATGGTACAAATAGTAGAAACCAATATCCCATAAAACAACAAGAAATAATTGGTAGGAGCACAAACCAACCACCCTCATATGATCCTAGTAAGGCCACAATTACCTAGCCAAGAGCCCAAATCAATTAGCCCACACGACCAACAATTACCTAGCGACAACCCTGTTGACATTTTCACAATGACATTTACAAAATCAAAGAAATAATTCCAAGAACACATCAATGCATTGTCATAGAACAAAATATGTAGCATATGTAGAGAAAGCTACATCGGAATGCCCACTCGAAAAAAAACATCAACAACCATATGTACTAGATGTTTTGCTAAAGAAGGCCTACACTGATTCTCACAGGTAAACAATTTAGACCTAGGAACACAACCAACAGTTCTCAAAAAACTCACCCAGGTTGAGAATATGCTCATTGCTAGAGTAACTCTACTTCTTCAAGTCACCCATGCAAGAGGGGGGCAATACAAACATAGCAGTCACACCATAAGATTTCCCTAAGACATTTCTACCATTGTTCAGGCCTTGCCTCAAAGATTGCAAGATCTAGAGGTTATCATTATACGAAGAACCAATATTGAGGGGAAAAAATACAATTGTTGTGTCAAAAAACACCATGCAATGGACGCACTAAAATACAAGATAAAAAATGATCCATACGACAAAGATGTTGCTATCGACCTCGAAGCACAGGTCGAAGCACTCAACCTACTGCCCAAAGTAACCACTGATATATCAAACATGCGCACTAACTTTCAAATAGAAGCCAAAGACATATCAAATGTAATTGAACTTGACATCCACTCCGATGAAAAAAATGACTCCAACTTGATACTACATCCTTCATCCCCAAACTACCAAATGGACAACGCAAGTTGTAAACTATTAAAGAAATTTTATCCTTACAAGAAAAAGATCCCCACATCGTGCCTTGGATGGAAATACATAACTCCCCAATAAATGAATACAATTTTGAGGGCCTATTAAGCATGGCCTTTCCCACACTATTGTAATACCCCAAAAATGGGCTATAGGTTCATTAACCTCCTACATCTTCAATTCGAATGAAATCGACATCAAAGTCCTAACCTAAGGCACATCGACACATTATCGAATCTTAATTGATTATCCTAAATTTTGCATCGGGGAATATTCCTTATTCCTATTTATCCTAATTATCTTTAATTTAATGATTATTTGGCGATAAATCTTATTTATCCTAAAGTTTGATTAATTGAATATTCTAAATATTTAATTAATTAGATTTAATACTGCCACTTAATTATTTAATTAGATTTAATTATATTTATTCCTAAATTGTATTATTTAATTCTGACAATAAATCATTTATCCTATGACTAATTGATTAAATTCTTATTTAATTAATTAAAGTCAATTGTCAAATTTAATAATATAGTTTTTGAATAAAAGTTTGATTTAATAATTGATTAACCCATAAATCAATTGTTTTATTTTTAAAATCAGTTAAGTTGAGGATAAATCACTTTATTTATTTAAGTAATTCATAATTAATTATGCACATCCAAAAAGCAGTTAAACTTTAAATCAGAAAATCAATTCAAGTTGTTTTAAAAATAAAATCAATTCTCTTTTGAGTTGAAAGCTGATCTCAACTTCTGATTTAAATTTTAAAAAAGCTGATTTGCATGATTTTGTGAGTTAATCTATCTCTAAATTCTTGATAACTTAAAAATCAACCTGAGTTTATCAAGAGTGATTTATGGCTTTTTCCATGCACCTCCAAAGTCCTAGATTTCTATAAATTAAGGCCTCGGCTCTTTATTTGACATCCATCCACGAATTGCATCCTCATGCTAGCGAATTGGTGATCGAAGAATCAATCTTTGCGAATCAAAGCTGTTCTGAGATTTTCATTGTTTTTGAGGATTCATATCATTTAGCATATCACTATTAGATTAATTGCATGTCATATTAGTTTTTCATCTAGAATAGATTCATATCAATTTATTTCATCTTATTGCATAGAAAATCCAAAAATATAGATTAATTTGCATTCATCTCATATCTAGATTCTGCATTCAAATCCTTCGTTTAGGTGTTGTCAAGGTCACTAATCTTGGTCTAATCGAGAATATCATACTCGCACCTACTAGAAGGTAGTAAATCGCCTGGTTAGATTAGTTTCCATTTCATTGCATGATTTTGATTTTAGCTAACCTCTAATGTTTTACTGAAGTGTTGTGTCTACAGCTAGGTACAAAATTCACACACACATTTCTGGCACCCACCGTGGGGCCTTGAAATGGGTTTCCATTCCAATTCTATCAATTTCTTGTTGTTTTTTGATCAAAACTATGATTTTTATTTTCTGTCCGTATATTTGTCATATGACTTTTGTCAGAAAGTCATTTCGGGAGATACCCACTATCGTACAACAAGTTCAGATTTTGAGGCTTGTGTCAGAGTGTACACATTGTCATTTGAAATCCTGATTGTTGTATGAATAGGTACCCACAGTCATATGAGTTTCTAAACTATCATCTGGTAGGTAACCCAATGTCGTATGAGTTTTGACTCCAGATTCAATTATCATTTCATATTTTTGGGCAGTTTTCCAGATTTGGACTAACAACTAACATTAACAATTGAAATCTTCTATTTCTGATTGGTATTCGCTAGTTCTGATTGGGAAAAGCGTGAGAATTGCTAAAAATAGGTAAGAATCTACTAAGCGTGTTGCGAGGAATTCAAGTAATCTTCTTAGCTAATAACATTTTGATTTGGACTAAAATGAACTCTCACATGTCAAGCTTGTGTGACCATTTATTGCTTTCATATCACATATTTCATTTTGGGCTATAAAATGAATGTAGATTTGCTTTCTCCATATCTGTTACACATATTAAATAGGCCCTATGAACACTATTTGTGGTTCTTGAGAGAGTGAGTTTCCAGTGAAGCTCTTCTCAATGAGAGAACCCTTGTAGGTAGGGAGGTTATTGAGAGCGTATCACGTTCTACTAGATTTGTGCGTCTTCAACTTCTGATTGATACATTCTCTCTCCGAAGAGGTTAATAGATCATAAGTGGTTGAAATCATAGATCTTTGTGAGATAATCTTGGTCTTAGCATGTTGGATTAATCTGTTTGCTTTGTTTTGGTTAAAAGTGAAAAGGCTAGAGGACTATGCTCTACTCCATTTTTGGGTAGTATTAGAAACTCAGATCCTTGAATTTGGAACCAGTCTCCATGTGGTATCTTTTGTGAGTCACCTTTAGAGAGGGTTAACCATAGTGGACATTCCCTTAATTGGGTCAACCATGTGGATGAAACCTCAAGCGGTAATAGCCATTTTCACTGTGGTAGCAACAACTGCTATATAAATGTCCTTGTGGAGGAAATCTTCATAGGTGTGGTCTCTTGTTGGGCTGTCAGATCTCCCTAGCAGCTCCTGATTGATTAATTTATCAGACTATGTCAAAACCCCAGTGCACTTGGATTGGAGTTCACCCTCTTGAGATCACAAAAGTTGTAGAGTCAGACCATTACTACAAACCCTAGTGAGGCCAAATTTTCATTTTCTTAGAATATGTGCATTATTGCAAAATTTTTTGGAACATACACTATTAGCACTCCTAGGGATTAGCACATTTAGTCACTTGGTTGTTCATGCATAGGGTTGCTTTGTCTCTTGTTCATTGTTTTCAGACATCCTTGAAATCACTTTCTTGTTGTTTTGCGTGCCTATTTATCTATCTGGTTACTAAGAATGAATCAATCCAGTACAATCTTCAAATCTGGACAGACAATTTTGTGAATAATTTGAAACTGAAAAACCTAAAAATTGTAAAATTTGATGTCAAACACCTTTCTGGAGTCAAAAGTCATCTCATAAAGTTAGAAAGTCATACGACTTTTGGCTATTGTCATTTCAGAACCCCCAGATTGTCATATGATAGCTTGTATAGTGTCGTACGAGTTTTTCCACCAGTCAATAACAAAAGTAAAAAATCCTTCTATCAACTGTCATGCAAGTTCTGGAATTATCGTATGAGCTTGTCAATTGTCATTTCATAGTCTACCCACTGTCGTACGAGCCTATAGAAAGTCATTTGAGAAAAGTCTGAAAAATTGTCAGAAAGTGTTAAAAACTGTCAGAGACCCAACTTTTACAGCCTATTTCCAGAGTATGTCAAGAAAATCACTGTGTCAGGAACATAGAAGAAACTAGAATGAATCCAATCATTTTCCTAAAGTGGCCTCTTAAGTCTGATTCAACCTTCTATTTAATCGATTTGAGTCTTTTTCATCTTGTGTCAAAACTTTGTCATAACTATCAATCTTCAATCCATCTTCAAAATGGTTAAGTGTTGTGAACTCGTGTCCGCTATCTTTTGGGCATCTACCCATACATCTAGGGCACAATATCCTTCATTTACATCCAATATTATCCTCAATCAATCAAACTTTGACAAGGTTGTGTCATTTGATCTTCTTGAATCAGATCATTCTTTAGTTGTCTTCATCTTATTCTTTTGCTTCACCCAAGGTTAATGGTGGAAACTAGAGCTTCCTCTCACAAGAAATTTGGAGAAGCACTTAACATCGCAACTTTTTCTACTCACATAGGTCCAACTCTTGAGAAACTCTACAATTCTGGTCTTTACGAAGATGACGGTCTTGGCAATTTTTGATTAAAAACTGGTTACATACCCCCTCCCTCAAATCACAGAGGTAATCAACAAACCCCTCCTCAATCTAATCCAAGGAGCCCTAAAACTCCTAACATGTCTCATGGAGGGACACATCATGGGTCCCAAGGACATCAATCTCAACATGGTATGGATCAAGAACCTACACCTTCTGAAATTGCTTGATATCAAAATGATGATAACTTCAAAAGAATGATGAAACATTTCTTGAAAGAAGATAGAGAAACATACTTTCTAGAGTTAGCTCATCAAGGAGCTAAACTTCCTCCCAACTTTAATGTGGAAGATATCATTACACATGAGGAAGAAACTCTTATTACGGCTATGATGAAACAAATGCATGCCATGCAAGTAAAAGTTAACAAAATGGAAAAAGAAAAAGAACCTAAGGAATTATCCATGGAGGCCCTATGTCCTTTTCCATTCGATAAAGACTTGTATATGCCACCATTCCCTAAGAGGGTAGAAATGCTGAAATATGATAAGTATGATGGAAAATTTGATCCTCAAGATCATGTTAGAGAATTCTGTACTCAATCTATGGAGTTCATGCATGAACCGACCTATCTGATGCATCTTTTCCCTCGATCTCTGGGAGGGTCATCCATTCATTGGTTCTCTAAGATGCCTCCTACAATCAAAACCTTTGAGGAGTTGATCAAATTATTCTATCAGCAATACTCCTACAACATCCAACATCCAGTCACCATGATTGATATCTGCAATCTCAAACAATATCCAGGAGAACCATTCCTGACATTTCTCAAAAGATGGAGAAAGAAATTCTCTCTATATGCGAGGCCTATTCCAGAAACTAAGAAGCTAGAAATATTCATCAACAATCTTGTTCCAGAAATCAACTACCCTTTACAAATGCAAAATCATACATCTTTTGATAAGATGGTAGACAATGCAATCAAAATTGAAAAAGTACTTGTGAAAAAAGGAGACATCACACTTCAAAAGGACAAGTATGAATCTAGTTCTAAGGATAAGAACAAAAATTGGAACAAGAATAAGGGCATCATCATAGATTGTGTTGTTGATAATCTCCATGCCCCATCTAAGGCACTTGCTTTCAATCTAAGCATTGGTACCCAAGCCATCAAAGCTTTAGAACAAAAGGTGTCCGAATCATCTCAAAAGAAGCCAAAATACAAATCTTGGTCTGTTGATAATAAATGAAAGTTCACTCCTCTTGGAGAATCTTTGGAATTAGCTATGAGAACTCTACTGGCTAATAACATCATCTCTTTGCCTGAGATCTGACAATCTGATCTTGACCCTAAGCCAAAATGGTGGAGAGAGAATGAATTCTGTGATTTCCATTGGGGTAAAGGTCATAAAACTAATAATTGCTTGCACTTGAAGCATACCATTCAAGACAAGATTGATAATGGAGAAATCATGATTGATAATCCTAAAAGGAATAATGATCACACAACATTCACCGAACCATTTCCGAAGCATAGTCAAGGAGATTCATCTTCTCAGCCTAATGTGGGTGCTAAGGTCAATTATGCCTATTCTGGAAATAATACTATTATCAATATGGTTGAACCAAGCCTATCTAAGCATTGCAATGTCATCACAATTGTAAGAAGAGATAGAGAAAATCAATCAGCTAATGTAGTTACTTGATCACAAGCTCAGGCACACCTACAAGGACAAATCCTAGATTAATCAAATGTCCCTAAGGTGCCTTTCAATCTGTCTTCCACTTCTAAACAGAGGGAAACATCTAAATCTTCAAATCCTAAGGACACGAGGCCTACTTCATACAGTATCATTCAACAACTCCAACATACTAATGCAAAAAATCTCCATGTTTGAGTTGCTTCAAATATCTCCAACTCATAGATCCATCCTAGACAAAGCTTTGTTCAGATCCAATGTTCTTGATAACCTTGATTTAGACAGATTCCAGGCTATGGTTGGTCATCTTACATCTCCAGAGTATATCTCCTTTTCAGAGGACGATGATAACTCCTTGAGTCATCCGCATAACCAACCCTTGCATATAGAAGTCTTGATCCAAAACCGTCGTGTCAAACGTGTGTTGATAGATGGGGGCGCTAGTTTGAATATTTGTTCTTACAGCTTGATCACACAATTGGGATTTTCAGAAATGGCCATTGATCCTAGGAAGAAGATAACTATCAAAGCATATGATGAGCAAGAAAGATCTTCTAAGGGAACTATTGTCTTGCCTATCAGAATAGGTCCTATCATCAGAGATACTATATGTCAAGTTCTTGATATACCTTTGACTTACAACATCCTTCTAGGGAGACCCTAGATACATGAAATGAAAGCTATTCCTTCTACATACCATCAGTGCTTGAAATTTCCTTGTGACAGAGTAGAGATTACCATTCCAGCTGATGTGTCAACAACTTGCAATACCTTGAAAGAAAATGTGGATAAACTTGTTCCTAATAACAGAGAATCTTCCAATAAACAAATAGATGTAGCATCCACATCTAAGATGGAAGATATTGCAAAAGAGGTCAATATCAAAGAAAATGGTATGGGAGAATATACTATAGAGCCAGTCTTGTCTTTGACATCTCTCCCTATCTCACCCAAGTCTTATGGGCAAGCTCTAAAATAGTTCAAACCAGAATCTAAAGAACCTCTTGAGGCATATAAAGGAAAATTTGTTGCAGAGAAAGTACCTAAGCAAGAATTTGAAGAAGATGAAGTTGTGCTTTCATGGCTCTACAAAGATGAACCCGAATCCCATGTTGTTCAAACTGGTGATTCTAAAGTATCGAAGGTTCCTTCTAAGTCATATGGCCCAGGGGATAAACTGATAGCTAAAATGGGATATACACAAAAAGGACCTCTAGGAATCCATGGTAAGGGTCTTCTATCACCTCTTGAACATCATGGTCGAGCCAACAAGAATACAATAGGTCTAGGATACACGAAGAAGCCTTTCTATCTTAGCAAGAATTCCTCACATGTCTTAGAACCAATTGAGCCCTCTGTAGCAAATCAACTAAAGGGCACAATAACAAAACAATCTGATAGTGATGATTCTGACACCACTGAAGATCTCATTCCCTATGAGCATTTGCCTAAATAAATCAAAGATCTCCTGGAAGCTGAAGATGATCCAATAAAAGAATTAATGTAGTAGAAACACAAGAATCTACTATAGAGCAAGAGACAGTTGCACCACAAGAAACAGCTGATCTCAAAGACAATCAAATAGACAAAGAGGAAGGTGGTAGTTATTTTGAGACATATTCTCATGAGTATGAATTCAAATTAGAATTTGAGGGTAACCCTTCTTAGGGTATTCATCCTGACTTTACTCATGTTCTTATATTTCCTAGAGGCATAGATGAAGAATCTAATGACTATGAATGGGGAGCCATTCTAGAAGAAGATGAGCTTATTACAAAGAAACATGTTGATGTTATTCACTAAAATGCACCTAAACCCAACGTAAGTCTAGAGTGAAATGATGAACTTATTGAGTTTGATCCACCAATGGCTGAAGTGGACTATCACAATGACATTGAGCCTATTCATGAATTGAATGTCTTAAGTTGTAATATCACCTTTGAACTTGAGCATCGGGTTAGGACCGATGATGACAGATCCATATCTGTAAACACTCTTTCCCAATCTTTCACCACTTTGACTATCCAACATCTTGAACTTCTTGATCAAAACCTCCACAAATTTGAGCCATGGTATTTATACCTTCCCAAATGACTATGCCCTTGCTTGCTACCTCAATGTAGTTGAGCCTATGAGGACTTCCATTAGTGAACTGAGTGTTAGCATGACGGAGTCGGACATCAAGTATCTTAGTCAGAAAAATAAGAATAAGAATAAAAAGAAAAGGAGTTCTAAGGGTGAAAACCACTTTGTGGCAGTCTCAGAACCTACAAAAGTAAAAATAAAAGATGTATTCAAAGGTGAAAACCTCTCTGAGGTGCCTAAGGATGAGATATTTGATGTCCTTCTGAGTCATTTATAGGATAGATCTCTAGTTCTAATTGAGCCCACTCAATCTATCAACTTGGGAATAGCAGAAGAACCACAATTGATCCACATAGCACAATCCCTATCAGAAGAAGAGAAGCAAAAATTTACAACATTCTTAACAGAGAAAAAGATCAACTTTGCATGGAAATATTCAGATATGCCAGGGTTGGATCCTGATCTTATAATGCACCATTTGTCTATAGCTCCAAATGTTAAAACTGTTAAACAAAAATTGAGAAAGATGCATCCACATGTTGCACTCTTGGTAAAAGATGAATTAGAGAAGCTCCTGAAAGCTAGATTCATCTGAGTTATTGATTATGTAGAATGGATCTCTAATATTGTACCTATTTCTAAACTAGACAAATCAATAAGAGTGTGCACAAATTTTAGAGATGTGAATAAAGCATGCCCTAAAGATGATTTTCCACTACCTAACATTGATATGATAGTGGACATGACTGCGAGCTTTTAAATATACTCTTTAATGGATGGTTTTTATGGTTATAATCAAATCAAAATTGCTCTAGAAGATCAAGATAAAACTGCTTTCACATGTGCATGGGGTACCTTCTATTGGAATGTCATGCCATTTGGGCTTTAAAATGTTGGTGCTACATATCAGAGAGCTATGACTTCTATTTTTCATGACATGATGCATAGGACTATGGAAGATTATGTTGATGATACTTTAGCAAAATCTATGATTAAAGTTGAACATCTAATGACTTGAGCAAGATACTAGACAAAATGGAAAAATTTAGTCTCAGACTAAATCCTAAGAAGTGTTCTTTTGGTGTCACTTCTGGAAAGTTCTTAGGATACATAGTCTCAAAGAAAGGCATTGAAGTTGATCCAACTAAAGTAAAGGCTATAATGGAGATGCAACTCCCAAAGAATATTAGTTAGATGAGAACATTGCAAGGGAGAGTTCAATCTATCAAACACTTCATATCTCAGCTAGCAGACATATCATAGCCTTTTACAAAAACATTACATAAAGGTGTGACATTTGCATGGAATGAAGAATGTGAGAACAAATTTAACCATATCAAGAAGTATCTATCAAATCCTCCTATCTTGATGCCTCCCATTCAAGGGAAGCCTTTGATCTTATATGTCTCCGCTACAGATACATCACTGGGGGCATTGCTTGCCCAGCATGATGAGAACAAAAAGGAAAGAGCTATATACTATATCAGTAGGACATTGGTGGCATATGAAAATAATTATTCTATGATTGAGAAGGCTTGTCTAGCTGTGATCTTTGCATCACATAAACTGAGACATTACATGTTGGTGCATACCACACATTTGGTAGCTAAGATTGATCCACTAAAATACCTACTAAACAAGGCTGCCCTTACAGGTAGATTAGCTAAATGGGTCATGCTCTTAAGTGAATTTGACATTGACTATGTCGAAAGAAAATCTATCAAAGGCCAAGTTATTGCTAATCAATTAGTGGATGCACCCATGATTGATGATACACCAATGCGAATGGAATTTCTAGATTCCTCTATCATGACTCTTTCTTCTAGAGAATGGCAGTTATTCTTTGATGGCTCCTATACATAGAATAGATCAGGAGTAGGCATATTGTTTATAACTCCTCAAGGATACTCCATACCTAAAGCATTCAGATTAAAGTTCCCTTGCACAAACAATATTGTAGAATATGAAGCCCTTCTTAATGGCATGAAACTAGCAATTGAGTGGAGAGTGACAGAGATACACAATCATGGAGACTCTCAAATTGTTATCTATCAAGTCAATGATGTGTACCAGACTAAAGATGAAAAGCTTATTCCATACAAAAGAATGGTAGATGATCTAAAGAAGTATTTTATATCTATCACATTTGAGCAAATACATAGAATAGAGAATAAGGCTGCCGATGCAATGGCAACACTATCTACTCTATTACAACAGCTTGAACATGAGCTATGCTAAGAGTTCTTGGTGGAAGCACTATCTTATCCTGCATATGACTCCCCTAAAACCCACATGATTTGCACTATTGTAGGTCATGATTCATCTAGATATAAAGACCTATTCTCCTATCTCAAAGACCAAATCATTCCTGATACCTTCAACCACCATGAAAAGAGATACCTTATCTATAATGCCTCCTGATATGTCATCATTGGTCATGATATTTACAAACAAGGTCTAGATGGTATGCTACTTAGATGTTTAGAATGGGAAGAGTCTCAACATGCATTAGAGGAAGTCCATGATAGTATTTGTGGGTCACACTCAAATGGTTTAACACTAGCTCGAAAACTTATTAGGGCTGGATAGTATTGGCCTGAAATGGAGAAAGAGTCCATCAAGTTTTCTAAGAACTCTCAAAAGTGCCAAGTACATGGAAACTTAATTCATGCTCCAGGGAGAGATCTAATTCCCTTCACTACATAATGACCTTTTCATCAATGGGCCTTTGATCTTATAGGAGCTATACATCCTCATTCTTCTAATGGATATACCCATATAATCACAGCTACATATTATTTTACAAAATGGGTAGAAGTAGTCCTTTTGACACAAGCAACTGGAAAACAAATATCTATGTTCATCTTGAACTACATCATATGCCAGTATGGTATTCCACATTCCATAGTCACAGATAATGGTGGACAATTCAAGAACAAAGACTTGGATGATTTATGTGCCAAATTCAAGATTACACAACATTGGTCATCTATCTACTATCCTCAAGCGAATGGACAAGCAGAGGCTTCTAACAAGAATCTATTGAAAATCTTACACCGTACAGTTAATAAAATAGGAAGAGACTAGCATCTCATGATCAATCTAGCTCTCTGGGCCTACAGAACAAGTATCAGAACACCCATTGGGGCTACACCTTTCGCTTTAGTTTATGGGTCTGAAGCGGTACTACCTATTGAGGTTGAAATCCCATCACTAAGAATTAGAATGCATGTTCTAGTAACTGATGATGACTACATAGTATCTAGGTTGCAAGAACTTGAACTACTAGATGAGTGCAGACAAGCAGCGTGTGATCATATCAGAGTATATCAGAAGAGAATGTCTAGAGGTTACAACAAGAAAGTCAGACATAGAGAATTTCAGGTTGGTGATCTAGTCTTGAGAGAGAATCCTAAAAATCAATCACATAAAGAACGCAAGGGGAATTTTGAACCCAACTGGCTGGGTCCCTTTGTTATCACTGCTACTTTTGGCTCTGGTGCCTATCAACTCTTAATGACTGAAGGATAACAGCTCCGAGAACCAATCAATGTTCTCCATCTGAAGAAATTCTACACCTAAGGCATTCAATCTATGGTAAAATGTCCTGAAAAAATTCTTAAAAATATGAAAAAGTCCTGAAAAAATGAACATCTTGGTGAAAACCTAGCAATAGGCACCTTGATGATTCACAAAAAAATAAAAAAATATCAAAAATACAAAAAAATGAGAAAAAGAATAAGTGCCTTAGTGAAAACTTGGAAACAGGCACCTTGGTAGCAAAAATAGAATCTCTACCAAGATGGTGAAAACCCAGCAAATGGGTGCCACTTGTTTCAAAATGCTCCATCTATCAGTGCAATCTTGGTCTTTCCAGCTTTCAGTCTTGCTTTAGTTTGTACATATTTCCCAGTTTGTTTCTGCATTCCTATTTTCAATAAGTCAGTCTGTACACCATTGGAAAAAGCATCTGTATCCTATCAATGTTTCAAACTTGGGGGCAATCAATGTCGTATCCTATGGTCTCCAGTATACTTTAGACGTGTCATATCTAGTCAGGGTCCTTTGAAGCTTCATCTGAGTTAGTCAGTCAGTCTCATCTCCAGAAAGGATTTTGCATCTACAACAACACAATCAAACATCAAACATCAAACTGAAAACAATCTATGCTTCTTCATGCTTTTATCTCCTTGTATGCTTGCTGATTCACATTGAGATTTTTGCATATTATGTTCCCTTGAGCTCTTTGATGATGTCCTTTACAAGATTTAGAGAGTGATGACTAGGGGCATAATCTTTTTTTTTTTTTTTTCTTGTATGTGAAAATCTAACAGCTTTGGAAATTCTGGATTGAATTGGTGTCCGTCTATAAGAGCCTCTATCTCGAATTGGATGGCCATGAGTACCTCGACCATTGATACCCAGAAAATTCAAGGAGGTTTGATCTAACTATTATCTTTTTTGAGTGAGTTCTTTCTCCTATTGTGAAATGCGATCTTACCTAAGGATGTGAACGATAAAGGGTCACTACAGGTAATTCACATTGGACTTAGAATGATCTCTTGACTGTTTGATGTGTTTGTACGCAAGGCGTATTCTAGTCATCATGACGTCTATGTTTTGATGCTTATATCTAATCCTACATTACCGAAAAAAAAATCAATATTCATATGTCCATGGTTGCCTAAACCAGTGGGTGTTGTATTGATTCTTGCAAATACAAATTGATATTCATATGTCCATAGTTCCATGACTAGTGGACATTGTATTGATTTATCTGGTTACCTAAAAATTCAATGATGAAATTGACTGACACATGATCAGTGACTAGGTCCTAGGTCTTAGGTTGCATTTTACTTTACACGTTTCTTTGCATTTTGCTTGTTTGCATGATCTCACAAATGGCAACATAAACTTCAACGCTTAAACAATTCTTCTATCACCTATTCACATCTTCGAATCTAAAAAGAGCTGAATCCTACAAGAAGGTCCATCCAACGAAATAGCAAGTACAATCCATTTTCAGGATCAAAATCAAAATTTGAGATCATTTATATTATTCACTACTTGCATAATCAACCTTCAATCATCATAGAAATCTAGTATTCAACTTAACTGATTATCTTACATCAAACTATCAAAATTTCAACTTGGTCAACTATGGTCAACTCATGGTTTCCTAGTCAAACTTGGTCCCCAGGACCTCTAAACGATGTAGAATGCATTCTCAAATGTGTACAACCACTTCTCAAATCAATTAACATGCTTCTAAAACTACAATGCTAACTTTTCTCATCAAATTTTGATTTTCATCCCGAAGGGGGCATGTCATTGCACATCATTCAAAGTCTATAACTTAATTCTATCAATCAAATCTTTCCTCAGTAATCAAGACAACAACCACGTCTAGTTGTTGATTCATTAAAAATACCTCATCGCTTGGGGCATATCAGATTCATCGAGATCCATATCAATCTAGTATTCTCTTAACCTTGTAAACTATATCAGTTTTTTACAACCATCGGTTCATTAGTGTTATTTCCTTGGTTCTTCATAACTGAAGGGTTCAGATGTGATACCAATGTGATTCTTATCGACAATCGGGTTTGGAATCGGTCACTCACTTCTTCACAATCATAAGGTTTAGAATCAGGCATTTTGACACTTCTTCGCAATCATCGGTTCATTGCTGTTATAATTAACATTATCTTTGGTCATTCAGGACCTAACATCTTTAAATCTTTCAATCAGTTTCTATCTCATATCATAATTTTTGTTTCATATCAATTTCAAACATCAATTTCAACATCAAACACAGACTGTCTTTGAACCACTGCGCTTTGCACAGTAATTCAAAGAGGGGCAAAATGTAATACCACAAAAATGGGCTATAGGTTCATTAACCTCCTACATCTTCAATTCGAACGAAATCGACATCAAAGTCCTAACCTAAGGCACATCAGCACATTATTGAATCTTAATTGATTATCCTAAATTCTGCATCGGGGAATATTCCTTATTCCTATTTATCCTAATTATCTTTAATTTAATGATTATTTGGTGATAAATCTTATTTATCCTAAAGTTTGATTAATTGAATATTCTAAATATTTAATTAATTAGATTTAATACTACCACTTAATTATTTAATTAGATTTAATTATATTTATTCCTAAATTGTATTATTTAATTCTGACAATAAATCATTTATCCTATGACTAATTGATTAAATTCTTATTTAATTAATTAAAGTCAATTGTCAAATTTAATAATATAGTTTTTGAATAAAAGTTTGATTTAATAATTGATTAACCCATAAATCAATTATTTTATTTTTAAAATCAGTTAAGTTGAGGATAAATCACTTTATTTATTTAATTAATTCATAATTAATTATGCACATCCAAAAAGCAGTTAAGCTTTAAATCATAAAATCAATTCAAGTTGTTTTAAAAATAAACTCAATTCTCTTTTGAGTTGAAAGCTAATCTCAACTTCTGATTTAAATTAAAAAAAAGCTGATTTGCATGATTTTGTGAGTTAATCTATCTCAAAATTCTTGATAACTTAAAAATCAACCTGAGTTTATCAAGAGTGATTTATGGCTTTTTCCATGCACCTCCAAAGTCCTAGATTTCTATAAATTAAGGCCTCAGCTCTTCATTTGACATCCATCCATGAATTGCATCCTCACGCTGGCAAATTAGCGATCAAAGAATGAATCTTTGCGAATCAAAGCTGTTGTGAGATTTTCATTATTTTTGAGCATTCATATCATTTAGCATATCACTATTAGATTAATTACATGTCATATCAGTTTATTTCATCTTATTGCATAGAAAATCCAAAAATATAGATTAATTTGCATTCATCTCATATCTAGATTTTGCATTCAAATCCTTCGTTTAGGTGTCGTCAAGGTCACTGATCTCGGTCTAATATGAGAATATCATACTCGTACCTACTAGAAGATAGTAAATCACATGGTTAGATTAGTTTCCATTTCACTGCATGATTTTGATTTTAGCTAACCTCTAATATTTTACTGAAGTGTTGTGTCTACATCTAGGTACAAAATTCACACACACAACTATTCCCAAATGTAAGTGGACTTCCACTACAACCAAGAAGCAAAGAATTTCAAATGCACGAATATGCCTTGCATATGATGAGGTACCATGACAAAAAATTTGGTACACATGTAAGGTTAGACTATTTCCCTTACAATCTCATTATGAGACATCACAACCAACTAACAGATGCAGTTTGTATGAGGGAAAGTGTTGAATCCAATGTGCCAAAGGCCTTGCACAACCTTTGATAAAGACTAGAAAATGCCTCTGATACCCAATTGGCCAATCAACTAATGTGCTTTGGTGCCTCTTTACAAGGCACATGTGCTTATTGGAACAAACATCATATAGACTTGACAACCATGATACGCCAACTAGGGACCCTGACTCTTTTCTTCACATTGAGTTTTGTTGACACAAAATGGGCATACCTTCATAGATTGTTTCCAAAAATAGAAAACCAAAAAATGTATCATTCAAGGAAATAATCAATAGACAATATTATTCAGAACCCACACACAACATCCTTATACCTTCACTAAATATTTACAATCTTTCGTGAAGAAGTCATTAAAAAACTACTTCAAGCAAAAGACTACTGGTATAGGTACAAATGACAAAATCGAGGGTCTTCTCATGTCCACAGTTTTATATGGCTTCCAAATGCACCAAACATGGATATCGTCAACTAGAACAACCCATCTAAAATAGAACATGCAAAGCAATTCTTTGACAAATATATTTATACTTGGAATCTGTGCAACCATGGAGATAAAGAAAATAAATCACACCATACCATTGGTGATGATCCTTGCGTACTGAAAATTGCTCATATATTATCTATGGTTGGACTATGACTAAATTGTCAATACTATACAAAGGCACACCAAATGCACAGACCCCACATGCTTAAGGAAAAAAGGGAAAACATTAGAATGTCGGTACAAAGCCCCATGGCTTGAACAACCAAGCTCGACCTTAACATGTGACGACAAGCAAACCATAACTTATATCCCTTCACAGAATGATAAACAAATCAACATTCACAACCCTTAGATGCTTGTAATATGGAGAGACAACATCGATTGCTAGCCTATCCTGTCAAGAAGAGTTGTGCTCAAGTAGATCTCCAAATATGTGTCCAAGGCCAAAAATAAATTTGATAGCTACAACACCATAATAAAGAGCATAGTAGACAAAAGTAAATTTGAAGACAAAACTCTACTAGCATATCAAAAATTCATGATGGGAATAGTAGTTGATCATGACATGAGGGCACAAGAGACATGTCATATGCTACAAAAATTTCCCCTTGTGAGTTGTAGTCGACCCTTTATTTTGCTAACTATTGGCAAAAAAGTCCTCCACAAAATACATAGTTCAAATAATGAAGAAGAACTAAGTTCCACTTATATCCACTACTACATTCAATGACCTTCTAAGATAGACTCATTTTCCCTCATACAATCAGCCCAAATATACTTATATGATCCTCGACACCAGAAGAATCAATGGAAAAAGAGGGAAAAAAGGCAATCGTCTATGTTTACTCCCAATTCTGCAATATTCCAGATGACAACATTGATGACTTTGAAACATTTTGCTGGATAAAACTCCTCCTTTACAAACCCTTCCGCCACATCCCAACTGACGTGGGCATCACAAAAGAATTCATAGTGACAAATTGGAAATCACTCCAAGAAGCCAACTACACAACTTGGCACATGAATAGAACACAAACCTTGGTCATACCCGAAGGAAAAGATGATAGTGATAATGAAGATGACCCTAAGGTTGATGTCACAACATTGCGCGAATGGGATTTGCTATCACAAATGGGTGCCACCACAAACTTCCACATAAATTAACTTAACGTACTAGGAAGATGAGAGTTTTATTTTAATCATCCATGAAATATAAATAACATACCCCAACAACTACACCAGTCTATTGCACACTTTATAGCACAAGCAGATGACAACGTTTGAGAGTCACAAAAAACACATCCAACATACCAACTCGTTGAAAAACAATAGCTAGGACTAGACATAATCACTCAACATCATCTCACTTTCCAAAGAGATACACGCCACATGATTATACAAGGAATGGTGGGCACTGAAAAATCATACTTAATACATTGTATTGGAAAAAAACATAAACACAACAACACCAAGCAATCGAAAGCCACTTCTCACACTTAAAATGGCAGGGGTCACTGCTTATAACATACAAGCTACAACAATCCACATGGCCCTTTAGATCCTAATAAAAGAAATGCATCCTTTACAGGCCCAATCCTTAAAAACACTCTAAGAAGACTTCAAACATGAGAAATATATTCTAATTGATGAAATGAGCTTTCTAGGACCAAAACTACTATTAAAAATAAACAGTAGTCTACGAGAGGCATTCCCTCATAAATAACATCAACCTTTTGGTGGGCTATTTGTAATCCTCATTGGTGACCTAAGATAACTACCTCCAATTATGGATAAGCCCATATATGCCTCCTACTCTAAAGCCCTCATACTCTGGTAAACATTCACTAATGTACTTACGTTGGACACAATCTTTCATCAACAAGGGCAAAGTGACTCCCAAAAATGCTTTTGAACAATCTTGCACAATATAAGAAATGCATAACTATTATAGGAAGATTGGGATGTGCTTATGACCCAGAAAAATAAAAGGTTGACCGCTCAACAAAAAAAAAACTTTGAGGAAACCACCCACCTATTCACTACCAATGACTTGGCTTACTTACACAATAGAAAAATACTCAAACAATTGAACCTCCCAATTACAATTAGTTGTGCAAGAATCACTAATAGAACATCAAGTGAAAATAAAGAACAAGATGAGCAACTACAACTCGAAATCCTATTGTGCATAGGTCAACAAGTCATGTTAACAACAAACCTATGGATATAGGTAGGCCTTGTAAATGGATCAATGGGACAAATTAGATCCATCATCTATGATATAGATTCCAATCCATCGAATCTAACAAGCTATGTTGTTTTCCACTTTGACAGTTATAGTGGCCCACCATGGGATACAAAAAACCCAATGAATGTTCCTATCATTCTGGTAACTCGAGGCAATTGGACACAACTACCATTAACTATGGTGTGGAGCATAACAATACATAAATCACAGGGACTCACACTGGATAAAGCTACAATGGAAATTGGAAGAAATGAAAGGCAAGACCTAACATTTACAACAATATCGAGAGAAAAGATCATTGAGGGCCTCTGGATAGAGTCTCCATTCTCTTTCGAAAGATATTGCAAAATAGAGAACAACACTTATACAATGATCATAAAAAAAGATGAAGCATGTCTTCAACAACTCTCGCTCGAACCAAACTCACTTGCTTCACCCTTACTGTTTACACCCAATAAGGTAACAACATAAATGTTGCTCCACCTCTTCAAATTATACTCTAGTTATACTATCCTCTCCTTGTTACCTACAGTTTCTCAAAATTATGCACAAAGTACTCTGCCAAATGTCCACGACCATATCCTACCTCAGAAAACAAATCTAAGTAGCCTTTCCCTGCTGTACTAAAGGAATCATAAAAAAAATGTAGGACATCAATCATTATAAGGTACACACTTCAATTTAATTGAATTCATTATTACACTGTTTGAAAATGTATTCTAATGTAGTTTTTGTTTCTTGAATTTTCATACGTATCCAATTGAGTGTAATAATATGTTTATGGTACTCTTTCAACTATACTACACATATACAAGTCAACCCAATTTAAACAACCAGATGTCAAGTAAAAACTCCATAATTAGATCAACTTGACAAGTTCATTATTACAAAATACAATGTCACCTAATTGTGGCAATGGACTGACATTGCACTACTAACTCTACACAACATATTTCATTCTTGTATTTCATATATATTGTTAGCAATTTGTAAAATTTAATTGCGCAATGTGTTTACTGTAACACATTCCCCCAACATTTGTGTCAGTTTTTAAATGATACAAATGAATATATGCTATTGCAAGGCCCAGATGGGAAAGAGAGTGATATACAAGTATGGTGTTCCATGGATAAACTGGTTTATATCAACCAATAGACAAAAACTTGTTGACTGATTTAGCCTTTGTTGAGGAAGACAATGAGTCTGAAGCGGTGAAAATCAAAGAACAAAAGGAAGTCCTCATTCCTTTGTAAGCAAAACTTTTGTGTAATCATCTAACTTCAACACCTTCCTAACTTGAAGATAGAATTACATACGAAAATGAAGGAATCTATAAACTTAATTGTTAATGGAGCCATCTTATGTTGTTCTCAAAAGAAAAAGAAAAGACTTATTAAAAGATATATAACTATTTTACCTTGGAATAGACATTTTTCTACATGAAAATATTTATTCAATAGATTATTTAATTTTTACAATACCCTTTTAAATTTTCATAGCACACTATTTTGGGTTCTTTAATATAAAGATGAATGTCAAGTCAATGTTTGTTTTAATTTTATATTATTAAATCAAGGACATCCTTAATTTGTCTTAGTTTCCAACATTATTTCTTACACCCGACTGTAGTTTCTTCACATTTAGTTAAATAAATTTTAACTGGACCATGTGAAGGGTGTTCAAAGCGTCAACAGATGGACAAGAGCTTCAAAAACTTAGCATGAAAATATATGACATGTGTAAGTTCCTTAGTTTACAAATAAATGCCTATACTTTAGAAGCAATACAAAGCATTCAGACAATCAGTGCAACCCATATTCCCTCTCTCAACACTGATGTAGGTAAGACCTAACCAACCACTTATTTTTGAGCTTCTATTTTGTTAAGTGCAGTAGCAATAAATCTCCTACATCACTTCTTATTGATAAGAAACCCATAGATACATGGTTTGGTAAAAAATATTCATTGAGGCATCTACAAGTATTTGGTTGTGAGGCATATACATATGTACCAGGTGAGAAGAGGTCTATGTTGGAAAACAAGGCAATTGAACACTTGATCGATTTAAAAATATAGATGATTTTTCTTTAATTTTGAAATATAAAGAAATATGTTTAAATTTTCATTAACTATGATAAACTAAAGAACAAAAACATGTATACATGTACTACTAAAAGTATGTCTCAAAAGATAAAATTATTAGAAAGGTGTATGTTTTTCACTTTGTTTAATTAATTTAAGCACAAACATTATAAAATACAACCACTTTATTTTAGTTCTTTTAAGCATTTTATTTGTTAAAGTAATTTTATGATGTGTGAATTTCAACAGCATGTTTCTCAGGTAAAAGGAATATGCATGGGAAATGGCAGTAGTCCTCCCATTATATCAGTAGAAGGGTTAGATGCCATGAGCCCTTCTGTATGAGTATTTCATATGGATGAGAGGGAAAGTGTGAAAGGTAAATGCCACAAACATTTTGACGAGCTAAGGTTTCTTCATGTTGAAAGGAGGCTACCTAATTTACCAATCAATATCTTCAACCTCAAGCATTTGAGATACCTATCAATAAATAGGTTTAAGGAGGATATCATTTTGAGTCTGTCCACGGCAAGTGATCAATGATTTCTGCATGATAATGATTTATTTCTTCCTTCTCAGTTGTGATGTTTTCAAATTTTCCCTTTAATGTTTGGGATTTCAAGATATCAAAAAAATTTGTATCACAATGTTGCCAGAATCTCTTGTCAAGCTCCGATATTTAGAGGAGTTGAATTTGAGTAATTGCAGAAATCTGAATTACTTGGTAGCTAGATTTGGGGAGTTGGTCAGTCTTACTGTGCTTGACCTGTCAAGTTTGCAAGAGCTTCCATGCGATTTGGAAAAAACTTCAAATTGATTTAAACAATATCAATTTGAAGCTTCAAATTGATTTGAACAATATCAATTAAAAAGATGAAAAGTTACTTTTCAAGAGCTTCCATGTGATTTGAACAATATCAAGAATAAAATCCATTGAAGGCCTCTGGATAGAGCCACCATTCTCTTTCGAAAGATATTGCAAAATGGAGAACAACACTTATACAACAATCAGAAAAAAAGAAGCATGTCTTCAACAACTCTCACTCCAACCAAACTCACTTGCTTCACCCTTTGTTGTTTACACCCAACAAGGTAACAACATAAACGTTGCTCCACCTCTTCAAAGTATACTCTAATTACACTATCCTCCCCTTGTTACCAATGATTTCTCAAAATTGTGCAACAAGTACTCTAACAAATGTCCATAGTCGTATCCTACCTCAGAAAACAAATCTAAGTAGCCTTGCTATGCTATACTGGATAAATCACAAAAAAATGTAGGGCACCAATTGTTACAAGGTACATACTTCAATTTAATTGAATTCATTGTTATAATGTTTGAAAATGTATTCTAATTTAGTTTTTGTTTCTTGAATTTTCATACATATCCAATTGAGTGTAATAATATGTTTATGGTGCTCTTTCAACTATACTACACATACACATGTCAACCCAATTTAAACAACTAGATGTCAGGTAAAAAATCCACAATTAGAACAAATTGACAAGTTTGTTGTATAAAATACAATGTCAACAAACTATGGCAATCCACCGACATTGCACTACTAACTCTACACAACATATTTCATTCTTTTATTTCATATATAGTGTTAGCAATATGTAAAATCTAATTGTGCAACAATGTTTACTACAACACATTCCCCCAACATTTGTGTCACTATTTTTAAACAATCCAAATGAACATATGCTATTGCAAGGCCAAGATGGGAAAGAGTGTGATGTACAATTATGGTGTTCCACAAATAAACTGGTTTATATCAACCAATGGGCAAAAACTTGTTGATTGATTTGATCTTTGTTGAGGAAGAAAATGAGTTTGAAGTGGTGGCCAAAAATCAAAGAAGAAAAGGAATTCCTCATTCCTTGGTAAGCAAAACTTTTGTGTAATCCTCCAACTTCAGTGCCTTTCTAACTTGAAGATAGAGTTACATATGAAATTGGAGGAATCTATAAACTTAATTGTTAATGGAGCCATCTTATGTTGTTCTCAAAAGAAAAAGAAAAGATTTATTAAAAGGCATATAACCATTTTACCTTCGAATATACATTTTTCTGCATGCAATTATTTATTCAATAGATTATTTAATTTTTACGATACCCTTTTAAATTTTTACAACACACTATTTTGGGTTTTTCTGATATAAAGATGAATGTCAAGTCAATGTTTGTTTTAATTTTATATTATTAAATCAAGGACATCCTTAATTTATCTTAGTTTACAACATTATTTCTTTACACTTGACTGTAGTTTCTTCACATTTAGTTAAATAAATTTTAACTGGACCAAGTGAAGGGTGTTCAAAGTGTCAATAGATGGACAAGAGCTTCAAAAACTTAGCAAGGACATAGATGATGTGTAAGTTCCTTAGTTTACAAATAAATGCCTCTACTTTGGAAGCAATACAAAGTATTCAAACAATCAGTGCATCCCCTATTCCCTCTCTCAACACTGATGTAGGTAAGACCTAACCAACCACTTGTTTATGAGCTTCTATTTTGTTAAGTGCAATAGCAATAAATCTCCTACATTAGTTCTTATTGATAAGAAACCTATGGAGACATGGTTTGGTAAAAAAACCTTCATTGAGGCATCTCCGAGTATTTGGTTGTGAGGCATATACATATGTACCAGGTGAGAAGAGGTCTAAGTTAGAAAATAAGGCAATTGAACACGATCGATTTAAAAATATAGATGATTTTTCTTTAATTTTGAAATTAAAGAAGCACGTTTAAATTTTCATTAACTACGATAAACTAAAGAATAAAAATATATATACATGTACCACTAAAAATATGTCTCAAAAGAGAAAATTATTAGAAAGGTGTATGTTTTACACTTTGTTTAATTAATTTAAGCACAAACGTTATAAAATACAACCACTTTATTTTAGTTCTTTTAAACATTTTATTTGTTAAATCAATTTTATAATGTGTGAATTTCAACATGTTTCTCAGGTAAAAGGAATAAGCATGGGAAATGGCAGAAGGGTTAGAGGCCACGAGCCCTTCTCTACGAGTGTTTCATATGGATGAGAGGGCAAGTGTGAAAGGGCAATACCGCGAACATTTTGACGAGCTAGGGTTTCTTCATGTTGAAAGGCAGCTACCTAATTTACCAATCAATATCTTCAACCTCAAGCATTTGAGATACCTGTCAATAAATAGGTTTAAGGAGGATATCATTTTGAGTCCGTCCATGGCAAGTGATCAACGATTTCTGCATGATAATGATTTATTTCTTCCTTCTCAGTTGTGATGTTTTCGAAATTTCCCTTTAATGTTTGGGATTTCAAGATATCGAAAACATTTATATTTCTAATTTTCGTTGTGAATTGACCTTTCTAATTCGATTTAAAAACACAGCAGATTTTTGTCAAATTTTAGGCATCTATTTTCTTGATGATCTGTATATTTTGAATCTAAAACAAAGTTTTTAAAACATATTTTGAATCGAAAACAAATTTTTTTAGAAAAATCACTTTCGCAGATATGAAAAAAAAATTCAAAATATTTTTTTGGTAAGCTTAGCCGCCGCCGTTGTGGAATACATGGAATCGCTGAAATTGTGCATCTTCGTTCATTAAAGGAGTTGGATTTGAGCGGATGCAATACTAATGGAATTTCACAATGCTTTGTAAATACACATAATCTGCGAAGGTTATTACTGTACGGCTGTGAAGACCTAACAGAATTGCCGGAATCTCTTGTCAAGCTCCGATGTTTAGAGGAGTTGAATTTGAGTAATTGCAGAAATCTGAAGCAGTTGGCAGCTGGATTTGGGGAGTTGGTCAGTCTTACTGTGCTTGACCTGTCCATTTGCTCAAGTTTGCGATTTGGAAAAGCTTCCCTCATTGCAGTCATTGAGTATAGGCTGCTGTTCCATGAGAAAACCGCCAAAGAGAAGACAATGACTCCAACGTCAAAGACACAATGATTATTTATCATGGAGCTAATGAAGTTCAAATCAGTATAGAGACAAATGACAGTTCTTTAAGAACGTTTGGAACAGAGCTGGAAACAATGCTATAAAGCTGTAAAAGACACTATTAAGTGATAAGTGTGTGAATGAAGTGACAGAGACAGTATTGTGAATATGCATTCAAAGAACGATAACAATAAAGAATTGTGCAGAGGTCATCCTGCTTGACTGTTGTTGTACACTAGATATCAAACATAAAAATAAGCGCAATTTAAATCAACCAGTGTCCAAAAAAATGTTGATTGATAAAACAACAGTCAGTCTGAAGCCGTGGACAAAAATGAAAGCACAAAAAAAAAGCAGGAATACCATGGAAAAATTCTATTGGCTAACCTGTTGCATGCACACACACATGCAACAGCTAGTTTAATAACCATTTAAATCAATGGTATAACCATCAAACTTGAAAAATATAATGTGAGAAAGTGAGATGAATTTAATAATAAGAATTGAACAAGACTTTATCATTGTCCAAGCTAATAGATATTCCTAGTTTAATAACCATTTAAATCAATGGTATAACCATCAAACTTGAAAAATATAATGTGAGAGAGTGAGATGAATTTAATAATAAGAATTGAACAGGACTTTATCATTGTCCAAGCTAATAGATATTCCCTTGGTGCACGAGATAATATTGCCTATAATGGAAGAAAGCCTTTAATTTCGAATTTTGGAAATGTTATCACTTTCGCTCTACCTTGGCAATGATAATCATTTTTTTCTTTCACGGCTTTCGAATATTCTGTTCGAGGGTCCCAAGCCTAATAATATTTTATTCCCTACCTTGAATTTTGGCTTTACCATCCTGACATGTAGCTCCCAAAATGGTGAAATAGTCGGGAAAAGGGAAAATGCGGTGAAAACTCAGCGACGGTTTAGGCAGCGAAATGAACGCCCAAGATTAATACAATTGTCTTGCATTGTCTGTAATGCTGTGACAATCATTGATTGCAAAGTGAGGTGATTTTGTTCAGAAAAGGGACACCTTTGACATAAAAGTTAAAAGGTAATATAAATGGAGAGTGCAAGTTGACATGTGGATAAAATAGCATAATAAAAGTTTTAATACAATTCTAGATTATAATAAACGATTAAAGGAAAGAATGATTTTAAGTTTATATGTTGATACAGGACAACAAATTTAAGTTCTTATCTTTTATGTTGTGAAGATCTTTCCCTTCAGAAGGCTTGATGCTTAATGGGTTCATTTAGAACCATTGAACTTCACTAGCAAGCCAAGGGTTCAGTAGTTGGCTCATTCAAAATCATTCTAACTTTACCAACAAATCAAGGGTCCTTTAGCACACTCATTCAAAACCATTCAACTTCACCAACAAACTAGGGGTCCTTTTAAATCTACTTCATGTCCAAAGACCTTTTACATTTAGTGAGATATCCTAAGTGCTTAACTAAATCAATAGTATTCATCATTTTTTTGCAATCTATCAATTGATAACCTCAAGCTTCTGGATTCAATTGTGTTATTCTTTTTGCATCAACATTTCAGATCATACTCTATGATCCATCATCAGGATGATGAATATTTAAATATTTGAATACTAACAAAATTTTATACTAAAAAAATATTTAAATAATTATATATAGTATATAGGTTTCCAAATCATTTAATTTGACTTGAAGAATTATTTTATGTATAATTTTAAAAATACATTATTGAATTTATATTTTGAATATTTTTAATAAGAGATTTATTAATAAAGGAAACCAAAATGACAAGAATGCAAAATATGAATTTATATGTTAATGAACTTGACTTTCGACAAGAGCACCATTTATTGATATGTAATTGTATTAATCATTTCTCTCAAAACGGACCCAACCTAAATGGCAATTATAATGTGTATGCAAATTTCATCATTAAGTTTTGCCCCCACTTTGAGATGCATTTGATTCCTAAAATGATCATCCATCTCAAGTAAATGATTGCTCATAAAACATAAACAAAAATAGATACTCAAAGATAACAATATATTGAGTTGAAATAATGTAATGGACGTTTCTAGACATCATTATGTGCATGTGTCCTTCAATGTTCTCTTTCCATGGGAGCCCACAAAATAGAGAATGTATCTGTAATGCGTAACTTTTCTTTCATGCATGTAAAAATAACCATAAATCTTAAATAATTTTAACATAAATGATCATGAGAAAGGGATAATAAGGTTAATTAAAAAATTGTATATACATAAAGTGGTGTGATGCCCTATCATATTTAGCAACCATAGAATGAAATGACATATCAAGAATTTATATGCCCTGCAGTAATGGATCCTTTTGGAAAAAATTATGGAGCTTTATGTTAGTGTTTGTAATTTTTTGCACTATCAACATAGGAGTGCGAGTGAAAGAATATGCCTTCTTTAATTGGTTGCATCTATCATGTGAAAAGAATTGGAGAAAAGGTAACAATAATATGTGAAATATAAAAGTAAGAAAAAAATGAGAGAATGTAAATATCAATATCTTTAATACATCACTAAACTATTAGGTAGCCATGTAATATATTTTGAATGGTGAATGTGGTAAGCACAAGGACTAGAGATAAATATAAAGGCATATAATTTTTCCTTCTAGAATTGGAAAGTGAAAAGGGTGGCATGGCTTTAATGGATAGAAAAATACAAGCAAACATGTAAGACACTAGGCTAAGCATATGGCCCCAACATGGTCCTTGGTTCGACTGGATAACTTTGTATCCGAAATAGCACCAATTAAGTTCATTGCCATATGTTAATTGGAATCCTAACATTAACGTAATTATCCCTTGAACCTTCACCGTAGGACTAATCATCCTACAGTTGAATTGAAATCTATCGAGAATCATAACCTTATCAGATATTATTGAGAGTGTAGCCTCATCGGGTTAAAGTGTATATTTAATACTTTAGGTACTGTGAGTACACCTTGAACATAAGTCCTTATGGGAAACTGTATACTCTAGGGTTCCGCCTTTGAACCCGACTCTTACAACTTTAGTTATAAACTTGATCCTAGATTGCTTCCAACATAACTGATGTCAACTTATATTTAACCGTTGAATGACATTGCATTTCACTTTTACAAAAAAAAAATTGGTTGTGTTTTTGGTTGATTATTTTGGGCATGACAATTTTGAATGGTGAATGTGGTAAGCACACAGACTAGAGATAAATATAAAGGCATATAATTTTTCCTTCTAGAATTGGAAAGTGAAAAGGGTGGCATGCTTTAATGGATAGAAAAATACAAGCAAACACGTAAGACACTAGGCTAAGCATATGCCCCCAACATGACATCTAGCAACACAACCACACATTGGTTAGATGAGGCAATGAGTCCCTACAGGGAGTATGGATCAATATTAATTAAGTGGGAAAACTTATGGTTTTTTTTGTTTCGATTAGAAAATATTTAGATATGTGAGAACATAATATAATAGGAAAGGTGTGATTCCCCCTAATAAGACATATCTTGGAACATGCTTAAGTCATGGAAGTGCCATAGTACAAAATGTATTATGAGAGCACACATCAAAGTGATTGCACTCATGTGGGTAAGGCAATGCAATGAAGTAAAACTAGTGTGACATTCATGAGAAATGTATAGTGTCTTGAGTGTTAAAATAATACGACCCTCAACAATTACATAAGCATCATGTGAAAATCATAAATATAAAAATCATGTTGATAGATAAGCATATAGGTTCTTGGAAAAATTATAGGATGAAGGCATATGTAGAAGTGTTTCATTATTTCATATTTCAATTTTTTGGGTTCATAATTGACTTTACAATAAATGCTTAGTGCACTTGGTGGAAAAATAAATCATGTCACACCTGTTAGTGAAAGGAAGCAAGGTATGCATAAATCTTCCCAAAGTAATCTTAGAGCAAAGTATTGAGCAAATTTTTAGATCTTTATAATAAAAATTGGAGAAACACATATAAAACATAAACAAAAGCATGTCATAACATAGGTGTGCATAGTGAAAACCTTTTTAAGAGAAAAGGCCAACACTCCAAATAAAATCAATTTATTATTTGTTAATATAAATAGTTTCAATACACTTGCAAAACAAGCACTTATAAGAGTATCATGAACCAGGGATCTCGAGTTAGTGTTGGTATGCACAATTATTATTTATTTGTTTATATTCTATTGATTAACTTGTTAATATAGATCTGATTATTGAGAGGAGAGGGGTGAATTAGTAATCAACAAATTCACTGATTTTAAACTCTTTAAACTTTATGCACCAAAACATTCAACAACAACTAATATAAATAGAAACTTTCAAAGCATGCATCCACAAATAATCAATCACACAATGAAGACACCATATTTTTCTTGTAGAAACCCAAATGGGAAAAACCACAATGGGAGTTGGTACCCACTAAATCTGCACTCTTCTCAAATACACCCAGTGAGGAGATTACCCTATTAAAGGTTTACAAAAGCACTATTAGGTGCTATCCGGTTAAGGGATTTGCCTTTAGATCTGTTATGATATTTTTCTTGTTAGGAGAAACCTTGTTAGAAGACTTTAAACATTTGATACGAATGACACCTTGTTAAAGTATTTAAAAAAAAGATCTATTAGGATCCACCATGTTAAGGGATTTCACTATTATAATTGTTAGAAAGAAACAAATAAAATGATCTGTGAAATTGCACTACCTCTGCATGATCAGATCCTATTAAGTTCTGAAACTCTTCTCTACATACTATTGTAATCACCCAAAAATGGTCTAGTAAACCCTAAGCTCAACTCTAACATTAAAATTTAAAATACTAGACTTTATCTTATGCTTAATCAATCTTGCATATTGATTTAATCTCTTATCTCTTGATCAAATCATCACTTTACCATTTATTCGATGATATCCTAAACTTTGACCACTTTATTCTAAGTTTTATTTGATTAAAAGAATATGTCCCCTTTTAATTAAATAAAATCCACTTTATCATATGTGTGCATATGAAAAAGGAATTTCCTAATTTAAAAAGAAAAGAAAAGACTTTTTGTCTACACATTGATTGCATCTTATTGCATTTTAACTTAAATCACATAGCTTAACTAAGAGGTATTGCAATCTTGTTAGATTAGCTTTACTTTCTTGTTCTTGCATTTTCATTCTAGCTTAGTTCTTGCATATCATTTAGATATCTCATCTCTCATCTTCACTTGAATCTTCCATTCTATGGTGCACCTTGCAAGGGTTTCTTATTAAGGTTCATTTGAGAGCCACTATGCATAATATTTAGATTCTTGCACATCATATATAGGAAGCTATAAATTGCTTCTTGAGACTTCCTCTTCATGGATCCTCTCAAGTGTAATGTTTTATAGAAGTGTGTCACATTTTGATCACACATTTTTACACCCACCATGGGACAAGTTTCTAAAATTTATCTCAATTTCTATCATTTTTGGCTTTTTATTGTTGCAGGTTTGTCACTTTTGTTTTGTAGGCTAGAAAATCATACAACATTCCAAAATATACCAGGACGATATTTCTTAACACTGCCAGACAAAATTTCTTAATTTCTAGAATATCATTATGCTTCTCAGAGAAATAATGCCTCCTTCCCAGAGAAATATCACACTGATTCTTTATAGTATATTATATTGTTATGGAATATCTCTTGCTTCCCAAAAGTATATCATAAATTTTTTTGACAGACTGATTAAGTGTCATCCAGATTTAATTTCTATCATAGTCCAAGGTTTTAGCTGAGATTGCTTGATTTTTCTTGCATTTTCAAATTTTCTAGTTTCCTAACAACAACTAACAAGTGATCTTGTAGGGTAATTGCTTTCATTTTCATACTTTTTGTGCCCTAACTTGTGGTGTTGTAGTATTTTCTTGCAAAAGAGATCAACATTTTCATGACTACTAATGTTTTGTGATGTAGGACACTTATTAAAGATCCAATCTTGAGACTACTAATGCTATTTGTCTTCTAGGTTGCCTTGGAGATACAAATCAACATTGTACTTGCTTAAATTTGGTTTTCTAGGCACCTAGCTTAATTAGAAGGCTTCATACCTTGTGATTAGTTGAGTAATAGAAGAGTATGCTCTTTTCCTTTTGAAAAATTAGAAATCTTGACCATCTTAGTTGATCACTTGCAATTAGTCTTGGGTAAATGAACGCATGCTTGATGTGTTTGGGAGACACTATGGAGTAGGATATTATGCTCTTTTCCTCATGGAAAATCAGAAATCTAGACCTCCACTAGTTATCCATTTGCTTTCTTGCATTTACCTTTAGAGGGTCTACCAAGAGAGAAATCTTTTGGGAATGACCCAAGTAGGGAATAAGCGAACTTGGATGCTCCATCCCACTAGAATAAAAAGATTCCTTCAATATAAAGAGAGGTAAGACTTGGCTATTTTACACTTCTAATGCTTCTTTATGTGTAGGGCCTAGTTTCCTCAATCTTGCTAAGCAAGACTACACTTGACTAGGTGCTTGTAGGACCTTTTTGGTCTAAATATTGTTTACAAGACTACAAGGGGAGTACATAAAACTTTTGTAGGGCCAAGAGACCTAAATATTTCTTGCGATACTATGCATTTTGGGTGCTTGTAGGGCTACAGGCCTTAATTTTGCTTGTGAAACTACAAGGGGTAGTCATAAACAAAGATTCTTACTAAACACCTTAGGACTTAGAGGCTATCCTTTTGATTACGTGACTTCCTTTGTGCACGGATTGATCCAAGTAGAATTTACCTAGATCACCTCAAGAGACTCACCATATGTGTTCCCTTGGATGCTAAAGCTTGAATACGACAATATGGAAAGACATGTGATTCAAGCATTGTTCTCTTCCAATTGATCCACAACTTTCATAGTCCTAGGAAAATCCATTCAACCACTTAATCATGGGGCTAAGAACATCAAGTTGTGGGAAAAGGTTGAAGAAGTTCCCTCTTGACCCAAGGTAGAACTTGCTTGATGTGTCTTCTTTTTGTGTAAGACTTGTGGAAATCATTTGAACATACACATAACATTACTATTCATGGAGTTTTTCTTTGAGACCTCACAAATGTTTGTATCATGCAAGGTTGCCTTGTCCCTTGCTTGATTGTTTTAATACTACTCTATGCATCATGATTTCTTTGAAAAATTGGCTTTAAACTTCAATTGTTTTGCTAAACTTGTTGTTACACATTGTCACTTTACTAAATTAGTCAAAACAATTGACTGGAACAAGGATCTTGAATCAAAATTGGTCCTTTTTTGTCTACTGATTTAATATTACCTTCTTTAGTGAGAAATATTGTGTGACATTCTAGAATATCACCTACAGTTCAAAGAACTATAATCCTTCAGTACTAGGGTATATCATCCTCCCTATTTACAAAATATCATTTTGTCCTAAAGTGTTGACTATACTGGGGTATATCATATGGATTTTATTTCATGTCTAAGTTTCATTTGGCTTCTTGAGGTCTATCTTCATAATTTTGATCCAAGTTGGTTTGGTCCAAATTTTCTCTTAGCTGGTTTAGGGAGCTTACATTTGACTCTTTTTGGTCTCTTAGTCTAAAATTTATAGGATATGAGTTGTTTTAGCTGAAAAAGATTACTTGGATTCTTTGGTTATATTCTTGACTAGTAGAGTTGTTCACTTGTCTAATATCTCTTGGTTATATTATCTTAGCTTTGACTTTATCTTTTGACTCGAGTCACAAGTGTCATACACATGGATCTTACCTGCAGCTTGGGCACTTTGTGATAGGTCATCTTAATCTTTCTTTTATTCTTTTTTTTTGCTTTTGGACAAGTGAAAACTTTGCCTTTCTAGGGTGGACATCAAGTTATCTTGTGTCATCTTAATTGGCTCTTTACACTCTCATTCATTCTAGTAACAACTAGATACCAAATTGATCAAGGAAACAAACCACCAATTAGCTTTGATGAATTACCCTTTCCCACTAGGTGTCAACGTCATCAAGAAAAACACCCTCAGATTCTCTTTGACAAAGAAGAGGATAATACTAAAATTTGGTTTGATCCTTTTGGAAGTACCTTTGATAGTACATGTAAGACACCTATTGCCTCATCAAAATCTAAAAATAGTTTATCTTTCACCATGTCTAGGGAAGAGCATAACAAGCGATTGAATGATCTTTTTGATCAAAATGAAAGATTAAGATGAATTAAATTAGAAAGAAAATCTTACATGGAGGAACAAGCAGCCTGATTGGGTCAACAATTTAATAAAAATTTCTATGGGAATAGTGGGAATAATGGAAATAATTCACCACCAAGATCCCCTCCAAGATCTCAACACAATGGATATGATTCACCTTCGAGATCTTCACATTCTAGACGTAACTCTCAACATGGTAACAATACAGAGCACACAATTATTGAACAAGAGCTCTTGAATTTTCAACAAGATGATCATTACCAAAGACTTATGTTGAAGACATTGGAATAAAAGAGTGATCAACACTGCTTGCACTTAGCTTCTAGAGGATTGAAGCTTCCACATGTCTTTGATGTTGATGAATTGATTTAGAAAAGAGAACCTTCAGGTTTGGAAGTTGCCATCAAAGAAATACAAAATTTAAAAAGTGAAATGTCGAGCTTGAGAATAGAAAAGGATAAGCCTAAATCATCATTTTCTATGGAATCTATATGCGCTTTACCTTTTAACAAGAGTCTATACATGATGTCTTTTTCAAGAGATATTGAAATCCCTAAGTATGACAAATATGATGGAAATGGGGATCCACACGATCATGTTAGACAATTTTATGCTTTGAGTACAAATTTCATGCATGATGATACTTATCTTATGAGACTCTTTCCTAGGAGCCTAAATGGCCAAGCTATGGAGTGGTTCACACAAATTACACCTCCACTCAAGTCTTTTGATGAGTTAGTGCAAAGGTTTATACAACAACATTCTTATAATATTCAACATCTAATAACTATGCTTGACCTATATACAACATCAAGTAGAAACAAGGTGAACCCTTTGTCACATTCTTACAAAGATGGAGAAAACTATACTCAAGGTATCTATGAGAACTTCCTAAGAATGTAAAGATCAACATTTTTACCAATAATCTTATTCCTGAATTACACTATGATCTTAGAAAGCAAGTCTTCTTCACCTTTAATGACATGATTGAAAGTGATTTCTGAATAGAGGATGTTTTGGTTAAGAAGGGTGAGATTACTTTGAGCAAAGAAAAATCTAAAAATGGTCATGGATATAACAAAGATAAGAGTAAACCTTGGAACAAGAACAATCACTTGGTTAACAATGGTGTTGTTGATGAGCCCAAGCCTAAAGAGCTCATTTTCAACTTGGCTAGTGCTATCTTAACAACTCAACAACAAGAGGATGCGAGGTCTAAAGATGCTAATAATGCCAAATCTTCATGGGAGCCTAAGCCTAAGCATGATTTTACCCCTTTGGGAGACTCATATGATGTGATACTTAAGACAATACTTACCAACAAGATTATCACATTACTTGAATATTCTAGACCTTATGAGCCAAAAGTTAAACCTAAGTGGTGGAACAATAATCACTATTGTGAATTTTATAAGAACAAAGGACATAAGACTGACAACTGCATAAGGTTGAAGCATGTTATTCAAGATCTTATTGAGAATGTGAAAGTTGGAGTAGATGGTCTTGTTAAGAATTCAAACCATAAAGCTTTTAAGGAGCCACTCCCTAAGTATGATAAAGGAGAGACATCAACATCCAAGAAAGATGAGGGAGCCAAGATCAATTATACTTATACGAACAATGAAAATGTTATCAACATGCTTGAAACATTGAATGAAAATGTTAACATGGTGAGATCTAATGGACCCCACTATGAATGAGATATTGATGAGGCACCCAAGGTTATCTTGAGAAGTGTTGGTTCTTCCATGCAATCCCATATTTCTAATGAGTGTAACAACATGACCATGCTTAGAGGTGTCGAATCCCCTTCACCTAAGGAAAGTCTGAATAAAGTCAACCTAAAGTCATGCTTAGAGGTCTAAATTCTCCAAGAAAACTAATCCCAAGAAAGTAACATCCTCTTCTAAACAAACCTCTACTTCCAGCAAGTCAACCTATAGTCTAGTAGATAAACTTCAACGTACTCTAACCTAGATTTCAATCTTTGAGTTTCTCGAGTTATCACCTACACACAAGGAGATCTTGGAAAAATATTTGTAGATAGCTAGTGTCCCTAAAAACATTGACATTGATTAATTCTAGTGTATGGTTAATCTCATTGCTGCTCCACACTACCTTTCCTTTTTTGAGGAAGATGAAAAGTCCTTAAGTCACCCACACAACCTTGCCTTGCACATTGAGATTCAAATCTATCAAACTTGAGTCAAATGCATGCTGATAGATAATGGCACCAGGTTAAATATATGTTCTTTCAATGTAATTAAGCAGTTGGGATTGTCAGAGTTTACTATTTATTCAAGGAAAATAATCACTATCAAGGCTTATGATGAAGTTGAAAGGTCTTCTAAGGGATTGATTATGTTACCCACTCAAGTTGGTCCTATTGAAAAGGAGGTGGTCTTTCAAGTTATTGATATCCCTCTTGCTTATAACATATTTCTAGGGAGACCTTGGATTCATGATATGCAAGCACTTCCCTCTACTTATCATCAGTGCATAAAATTCCCTTCAACAAGACTGAAATCTCTATCCTAGGAGATAATTCCATGTCTATCAATGCACTTACTATTGAGTCCTTAGTACCACACAATAGAGCTTCCAAAGATAATAGGACTACTCTTGCTGATAGTGAGAAAAAATATGAAAATGTTGAATTTAGGGATGGGAGAATATCGACTGGACTCTATTGTTGCACTTCCAGTCTCCCCTCACTCTTATGGAAAACCTTCAAAAGATAAAAATCAATCATCTTTTGCCATGAGATGTTATGGTACTTTTGTCCAATCCTTAGTACCTTTAGAAGATGAAAGAGAAGAACAAGCTGTTAGAGGATGGGTGTATAGAGGAAGAGAGCCTGAATAAGTTGTGCTTACTGCTACAGTGTCCTGAAAATATGGAAAAGGCTATGAATTCCTAGCTAAAATGGGTTACCCAGGTCATGGCCCTTTGAGTGATAAGAAACATGCTCTTGTTGAACCTATGAGTCATACCAATGGAAGAAAATCTAAGGATAAAACTAGATTATGGTTTTCTAATACACAACCTTCTTTTGACCCATCTCTTGATAATAGTGAATCTGAAGAGGAGATTGTGCTTATTCACACTTTTGATCAAAACAAGGGAAAATTTGTTCCCTCTAATACCATTCTTTGGAATGAAGAAGGATCCCCATTTTAACATGAAAATGAAGCTTCTACATCTCACCACAACAAAGAGTCAGAAGTTGAAGATCCTAATAGGGAGCGTATTCGTAAGAACATGTCACGATTGCTCCAAAGAGATAGAGATGTTGAATTACAAGAATATGAATGGGATTCTATCTTAGTTGAGTCAACAAAATTGGGAATAGATGTGGTTCATTCTTATGCTAACCAAACTAAAGTGGTAGATGAGTCACCCGTAAGGCTTGATGAGTTGATCTTACATGCCGCTTTTGTTGATCAAGTTCACCACTCTAGGAATCAGATCGATCTAGTTACTTTTAAAGGAGACCTTATAGACTCTGAATATCATGTCCTTGGAGATGACTCCACCCATATCAATGCTTTGGAACCTATCACTTCCCTCCCACTCATGTACCCTGACCTTATTGATTGGTCGCAACAGAACCAACAACCCACATTACCTTCCTTTCAAAATGGCAATGAAATTGATTGTTACCTTAATGCCATTGAACCTATAGTTTCTTCAACTAGTGAACCAAAAATCAACATGATTGAGATAGATATCAAATACTTTAGTCACAAAGTAAAAATAAAATTGAAAAAGAATGGGTGCTCTGATGGTGAAAACCACTTCGTGGCCACTAATACATTTGGGGGATTTTTCTGATGGTAACTTCTGACGGAGGATGCCCTTTTAGTGAATTTGGCATTTTTTTTGTAATTTTCCCTGATGAAGTCATAAGTACGATGGTAATGTCTTGATTACCATCATAATTGTGATGGTTTCAGGAAATATAACAAAAAAAAAGATAAAAGAAAATCATTTTTTTGTGGATGTAGCGCAAAAACACACTTCGCATAGGAGAAAATAGGAGTAGAAGGTCTGACATTTTCTCATATTCCTGTAGATGTACAAAGCTCAAACTGGGTTGTCAATAATTTCACTTTCAATAATTTCTAGGTGACTTCCTTGGGTAAGTGTTATTTTAGCCCTAAAAATTTATGGTAAAATTTTAGATTATTTAGATTTCATTCGAGTGATTATGGTAGATCTGCTTGTCAATATTACATAGAGATCTGCCTATTACTATCATCATATGGTAAATTTATGGTAAATCTATCTATCCAATGACTACCTACATGATTTCCCCTTAGAAACCTCCTAAATGAGAAAGTCCAAGTGATCTTTCATATGGTGGTCGGGCTGGACTTGACTCTTGAAGACAACCTAGGGTTTTTTACATAACATCAAAGATAGAGAATTCGAGCTCAAAGATGGGATATAGTTATGGGAAGCTAATGGAGTAGGAAGAGCATGAGTGGAACAAGGTTGAAAGAAAGATGTGGCATCCAAAAGGAAATGAGGATGAAATGATGCAGAAAAAGGAAAATATCCAAAACCCTCAATATGTTTCTCTAGTGAGTAAAACCTAGGCATAATGGAATATAATATATGATAAGGAATCCATCATAAACTTTGAGATTCCAGTCTTTCTTGCTTAAGTGCATTATGTGATATGACAAATTATCTCCAATAAATTGTCAAATTTGTAGTGTTGGATTAGTTGATCCTTAGAAAATATTGTGAGTTCATTATTAATCCCTTGTATCACTCATCATGTTTCCTTTTGGGATTTTCAATCATTTATATGTTTGTTCCATTCTTAGGAATTGATTAAAACTTCTGTAATAGCCCCTACAACCAATCTTGGTCAGTTTGAAAGTGGATAGTGAGTGGACAGTAATATATGGATAGTATTATAATATTGAACTATGTCCATATATTACTGTCCACTCACTATCCACTTTCAAACATGAGCAATAATATTATCAAATTAATTTGATTCTATTTTAAAGGTGTCTTCACAATTTGATTCTTGTCCTAACATAAGGAACAATACCTTTACACCTTGTAGGAAATCACCATTGGAGTCTTCTCTCATAACATATGGACAATAATATAATACTGAACTATGTCCATATATTACTGTCCACTCACTATCCACTTTCAAACATGAGGAATAATATTGGTTTCATTATCAAAACTAATGATTTGTGTGTGCAAGCAGGGTGATGGAACAATGAGTTCCTCCAAGGTGTAAAGGTTATATTTAAAGTTGATAAAAATAATTGATGATTATTATAATTGTCACTATATATACTATACAATATACTATACATTACATTATGTTGGATACTATTATTAACACATACATGCATATGTGTATCATACAACTGGAGCTACAACATTAACACTCCCTCTTAGTTAGGGAGGATGATTACAATTTTCAATCTGGAAGGCTTCAAATATTGGCTTAGTGCAAATTTATATTTCTATTGTAATGTTAGGTTTGTTAAATTGTGAGGGTTAACTATGGAATAAGTAGGCTATATTTAATTCCCTACTGTTTATATAGAGTAGATGCTAGGTGTACAAAATTGTATGAATAGTTATTATTTTAAATGTCTCAAAAAATTTGAGCCTTCTTGCAAGGTCCAAGAGTGAGTTGTGTAGAATTGAAAGAATCCAATTTGAGGGGCTTAGGATTGCATCAACATTTTTGGAATCACATTTGAAACATAAATGAGTATAGAAATTTCTAGAACACTAAATTTTAGCTAAACAGTTATAGAAGCATCCCTAGACAGACAACTAATCCTACATTTTGTAGGATACAACCCTATTGGTTGATTAATCTCTTTTGTCTATTTTTTTGGGTTTCTCTATGATTCTAAAATTGTTTTTGTAGGAGGTGAACTAGTTGATTTGAAGGATATCATGGACCTCCCAAGGGCACAAATTCATATGTTTGATTGGCTCTATTTTGTTTTAATGCAATCTTTAGTTTGTGCTTTGAACTATGAAGGATAATGTAAACCTCATTTTGCTATGAAATTTTGTAGCTCTAGCTAGTATTTCACATCCAGTCACAAGTTCACACATTTTTTTTTGTTGAATCCACTAGTTATGCACAACCCAATTAGAATTTGCACAATCTCCAATTTTTACCTGGTGAAATTTTAGGTGGAAATTGTCTTTGTTCATGAAATGAGGTATATTTAAGATGATAGGCTTTTTTATGGGAGCTTTTTCTGCTAGAAAGAAAACCACCACCTAGGGGCATATAAATGCCATGTCTAGGGAACGCTTCCAAATTTATTCTTCTTCCTCCATTTTCTTCAAGCCCATCTTGGGTGAGTTCATCATGCTTATTCTGTGAGGGTTTATGTTTGTATTTTTAGTTTCATAATTGAAAACTATTTTTCTCCCCCTGCCTACCTTATCAAACTTACAATAATCTAAGAACTACTTTAGTATAGATTAGTGCATGAGGGAGCTGTAACAAAACATACTGGAAAAACCTATAAACCCATACTTTGGCATAGATACTCAGATAATAAAAATATTCAATTAGAATAAGATTCAAATATAAAGTTTGATTTTGTAGCACAAACTAAGGAAAAAGTCCAGAGGCTTCCTTTCCCTACATTAGAAATGTTTGGGAATGTTTCTCAAGGCTTGAAAAAGCATGTAGAGATTTTACATTCACTCTAGTAAATATCAAAATGAAAATGCTTAGGTACCTACCATGTTAAATTATTTTTCTATATTTTTGCATTATTCATGTCGTGCAAAAATCCCTAAGAAATCAACATCTTACAAATTCTGAGATTTTTAGGGCACTTCGTTGAATTATTTTCTTATATGGGTAGTTAAAATTGTTTAACACAATCACTGTAATCTAGCATAGATCTACAATCATTATCAATATTTATTGGTGGTTTGATTAGTTTATCTTATTCACATGTTTTAATGAGGGGAATTTGTGGCAACATCCATCATGGGACATGCAGTGTTGCTAAATGCCATATTTGTTTGAAATATTTTTGCACAATCCATTAGGGTTGAGAAGTTTCTATAGCATCTCTTTATATCTTATGTTGCAAAATTTATGAAATTTCTATATGATATGAAGGTAATTTTTAGATAGGATTTCCCCCATTATTCCTAATATGGCTAATGATTCCTTCACCCTTGTGCGGTTTTCTCTAGGTCCATTTATTTCTCATCATCTCCACTTATTTTTCATTATGTCCAAGTATCTCTCTATAACTATCTATACTTTGACTTTCCCATCATCCTTAGAATAAATATATGTATATGCATGTGTATGTATGTATATATGTATGTATGTAGATATATTTATGTACATATATACCTATACATACATATCACTAATTTTTTTCAAATATACTATACATGATCCTGGATACTATTATTAACACACACATGCATATGTGTATCATATAACTGAATCTACAACATTAATACTCCCTCTTAGTTAGGGAAGATGATCACAATTTACACAAGATGTTATTTTACAGAATGCAATAAAAATATCAACCATGATATTATAATATATGGATAGTAATATAATACTGAACTATGTCCATATATTACTATCCACTCACTATCCACTTTCAAACATGAGCAATAATAGTGAGTTCCTACAAGGTGTAAAGGTATTGTTCCTTATGTTAGAACAAGAATCAAATTGTAAATGTTTGAATGTGAATTATCTTGAAGTTGATAGGAATGAAGAACCCATCATATATTTTGAGATTACAAAGCTTTCTTTCTTAAGTGCATTATGTGATATGACAATTTGTCTCCAATAAATTGTCAAATTTGTAGAGTACTTGGATTAGTTGATCCTTAGGAAAGATTGTGAGTTCATTAATCCTTTGCATCACTCATCATGTTTCCTTTTAGTGTTTTCAACCATTTATATATTTGTTCCAATCTTAGGAACTCATTAAAACTTCTATAACAACCCCTACAACCAATCTTGGTCAGTTTGAGAGTGGATAGTGTGTGGACAGTAATATACAGACATAGTTGTGGATAGTGAGTGGACAATAATATATGGACAGTAATATGATACTGAAGTATGTCATATATTACTATCCACTCACTATTCTTGTTCTAACATAAGGAACAATACCTTTACACCTTGTAGGAACTCATATTGGGTTCATAGGGACATGTTTGCAGTTTTAGTGCTATAGGCATCCCAACTGAATGCTAAAGGTATTGTTCCTTATGTTAGAAGAAGAATCAAATTATGAAGACACCTTCAAAACAAAAGTAAGGATTTTGGAGTAAGTTTAAATGTGAATTACCTTGAAGTTTATAGGAATGAAGAACCCATCATAAATTTTGAGATTCCAAAGATTTCTTGCTTAAGTGCATTATGTGATATGACAAACTATCTCCAATAAATTGTCAAATTTGTAGAGTACTTAGATCAGTTGATCCTTAGAAAATATTGTGAGTTCATTAATCCTTTGCATCACTCATCATGTTTCCTTTTGGCCTTTTCAATCATTTCTATGTTTGTTCCATTCTTAGGAACTCATTAAAACTTCTATAACAACCCCTACAACCAATATTGGTAAGTTTGAGAGTGGATAGTGAGTGGACAGTAATATATGGACATAGTTGTGGATAGTGAGTGGACAATAACATATGGACAATAATAAAATACTGAACTATGTCCATATATTACTGTCCACTCACTATCCACTTTCAAACATGAGAAATATTATGTGGATAGTAATACACTACTAAAACATCATTTCATAACTAACTTTTCAATATCTATATATAACTAGGTCTAATAAGATTTGTAAACTTTCTGCATCATTTTATAAATATAGATACATGGGATTATATATTCTCTATCCTACTGTTGGTTCATGGAAAGGATTTTACATTCAGAGAGACACCAATATACCTAAGACATATTTTAAGGAGGGGTTAGTTCCAAATGTGGGGAGATTTGTAGGTAACTGGACCAACTATAGGGACAAGACCACCCTCTGCACTTATGGCTCTGCAAAACCAAGGGGGGTATACCTAATCCAGCTCAATATTCTATACTTCACAACCTTCTCTAGATTTATATAACAAATGATATGGTGAGAAAATACTAAATGATAACCAGTCATTCATTGATTCTCAATCACCATAATGAACACACAACCCTATAACCTCAATATTTTAAAGACTTTGGATTGGTTATATTTAAAATTGAGGAATATAACCAGACCATATCAAACACATGTCACTGTAGAAGATACTTATTCTTGACCAATGTCTTATCCTCTGAGATAAACCTTGAACACAAAGTAGCATACAAAGACCAACTACTATCAATGATCCATGACCCTTAATATTACCACTTGGTGACAATATTTGTTTGTATATCCAAATCCACACTACTTACAAGTATCCTTGTGCCAACCAAATGAATCTATGTCCTATCCAAGGAAACTTTAATTTGATCCTAGATCAAAATCTAAGGAATAACAATATACACATGGGTAAACACTATGCAATGCACCAAAAAATCCAAAAGTCACAATATAAACACAAAAGGAGAGAATTGAACTTGAAATGTTTGTATTACTCTTAATGAATCATGTCCTTGTGTACACCTTATTTTCAAGATACAACCACTCCAACAATAGCCAAAGACTATAAGTTTTATTTTCATACAATAATACAGTTAGATATGAAATCTATTACAACCTAGACTGAGAGAAAATCATCGACTAGTTTTCTGCAACTAGGAAGAGACTTATCACAAGACCTCAAACAAAAATTGCAAAAAGGCCTTTCCTAAATGATCTTGGAAATCCTTATAAAGGATTGCAACAAGCTTAGGATTAGTTAGGACAAAATTAGGGTTTCCAACAACCATATACATCCAAACAATAATTGCAAAAAAGAGAGACCACAAAATCTGGAGCCAACAGATCAAATCTGATCCTCAAACCAAGCAAAACCTAAACTGGCAAGCCATAAGGACATGGAAAATATCATGAAACCCTCTGAGGCTTTGAATGCATAATAAATGGCAGGACAACTTTACCCACCTCTTCATGGCATATAAACCTTCATCAGACAAGTGTCACTTCAGAATCATTCTTGGTGGCTACAAGGATCAGAACTAGTAGATTGACTACCCAAGCATTTATTCACCATCTCTTCACTACAGTTACCTCCTTTAACTATGTTAGATCAAATCAAATCAAGAAAAGAATCTGATCTACATGATTAAATCAATTTCCACTTGCTTTGACCTCACCAACCTTGCATAAAACCCTTTACAATATTCAAATATTCTGGCCACAACGGTTAATACTCAATTTTAAAATGTGGCCATGAACCTTCATCCTTCCTAGCACATCAGATGACTATTGCAATCTTGTGATTGGTAATTTTCAAAAAATTTCTCATCCAGGCTTTATGCCCACCACACAATCAAAAAGATCTGACGGTAATCAAACTACATCATCCTTGGCCCCACTTACTCACTTTTTACTAATAGAAGATCAGATGATAGATGTAATCCCGTGATCACTAACTATCGAGCACTTTTCATTGTGGTATCACACTGACCATTGAATCAAAGATGATCTAACTTCACTTTACATTCCTTCATTGTGTGTTGTGACATCATTTGGGACACATGACAACAAGGCATGATCCCGTGAAGAATAACCATCATGCATCTCTAGATCAAGGCATCACATTTGTCATCAGATCAAATATGATCAAACCATGATTTACTTCTTTCTTTAGACCAGTAAGGATGATGTCATATGGGATAGGTGTCACCCAGTTGTAATGCCATGATGAATAAACATCATGCATCTCTCTATTATGGTAATGTGTTAGCCACACAATCAACTTTGATCTTACCACTCTTTATCTTTTTCTCAAGCTTTGACATTACACCCACCATCTGTGATGAAATGATCACTATAAGCCTCCCTGATAATATCATCAGCAATCAGGATGCACAAAATCGTTCCCTGTCGATCTCCTCTTTTTGTTCGGTAGCTTTATCACCAAGAGATATCCCGAAGCATCAGTTAGGGATCAGAGTGCTTAAAATTTGTCTTCATCGAAGCCTTTTCATGCCCGATAGAATCATCAGTGAAATTTATACTGATGGACAATGTTCATAACAGATCAGTGATACATATGGTGATGCTTTTCATCGGGAAGGAATGGACATCGCGTGAACATGAAATGAAGATTTCTAATCCCTAATGAGGTGATCGGGAAAATTTCTTGAGATGCAATGAATAAGTCAATCAAAGAATGTGTTGATATTGTGGTGACTGATCATGTAGTGGGTGTTGATATTGTGACGATTTTAGAGGTTTCCCTAAAATGCTGTTATAAGCAGTTGAGATTCTTAACACATTGTAATGTTGGTGTATGCTTTTGCTGGATAATAAGAAAGTTGGATGACTGTGTAGGTGGACGTAGCCCAGGTTTTGGGTGAACCATGTTAAATCTATGTGTTATCTATTTTGTGATTGTTTTCTTCTTTTGTTTCTGCATATAACTATTAATTTTATATTGTTATGGATCTGTCAATCCCTAATAGAATGTACAACTGCTAGGTGTTCGATCAGTCGTGATCCCACGAAGGGTAATCTTCTCACAAATTTTCATTGTGGGATCACGCATGCCATTAGATTAACTTAGATCTAACAGGATACAACAAGGTTGAGAGAAAGGAAATATTAAACCACAAGACTTAGGAAAAATAATTTTTTCTGGGACCTAGGCTTAGGAAATATTAAACGGGCCCACTAGATAAGAGAACTTAAGAAAAACATGGCCCCGCCTTATGGTAACTTAGAACATGTGCCAAAAAGGGAACACTCAAGTGGATGAAAAAGTAATGAAGAAATAGAAAAATGTAGGGTTTGTGAACTAAAGCAAGATTTTTTGAAACCCTAAAAACATGAATAAACCCTATTTATTCACACCTAAGACAATTTTCAAAGGATTTTGTAGGATAAGACTATTTTCCATAGATTTTTGCATTGATAGGAAAATGGGCTAACAGTGGCTCCATCTAGGGATGTATGCCTCTTGCAGGCATAGCAAGGATTCCAAATCTCAGGGAAAGCAGACCACCCACTAAATAAAAACTTATAGGAAATATCCTTAAAAACTGGCAGACTAAAAATAGGAAAGTAGGAAGGGAAACACACAATAGAAAGGAAAATATTTACAAACTTACTAGATTAAAACTTTATTTGGTGGCCTCGAGCCACCAAAGAAAGAATAACCAAAAATTTCCTTTATCAAAAACTTTATTTTCATTCATATATGTGACCAGCCACCTGAAAATATCATGACAATCTTGCTACCAACATATATGGACAATCCTAGGCTAAAAAGTAACTCTATATTTGCCACTACCCACATTCTTCCAGTCATAACCATTATCACATTCATACTCCAAAAAGTATGGAATATCTTTTATCTCATCTTATTGAGGATTGGAAATACAAAATTTATCTAGCAATGCATCAAAGTACAATATGCAATAATCGACATGCATTACAACAAACTCACCTAGCTGAGAATGAACTGGACCTTTAGATTTATCTTCATTAGATGCTTCAACCACTGAATAAATTAGTTCCTCAATGATATCATCATAAAATGGAGTGTGAACCAAGTGTGAACCTTCTTCATAAACATTGTGACACAAGGACAATTGATTTGCATCATTATTTTTATCAAAAATTTCAATGTCCCTATTATTGAAAAAAGTATCCTCAACACTGTCACAATCACCTTTATCAGAAGAGGAAAAAGAACATGAACAAGAAACTTGTTCATCACTATAGTCTTCATGACAAGACAACACACTATCATGGTCTTCATTTTCTTCTCCTATAGAATCACTACATGAGGGAAACTCTTGCAAACATGAATCAAAATTAGTAGGACCTTGGACAGTAGCATAATCACTATCAAATTAATGACATGGAGAATCCATAGGTAGAAGATCCCTTTGGACTTCAGATTTTCACTTATCTTCGAAAGCTTCTTCCATCAAAAAGGCCTAAGAGAGTGTCATAGGCCCCCTTTCTCCTAATGTAGGTCTCATTTGGCCAGTGAAAGCACCAAGATAAAGAAGAACACAATACTCTGAACTAGGCTTATATTTTACTAGGATATCAAACAATGATTTTATGAATATGTAATTCATACAAGAGACCAACTTTCCTTCTTCTAGTTTGATGTCCAATAATCTTCTAAGTGCCATAGCTGGACTGGGTTTATCATCAAAGAAATTTATAAATGATGCACTCAACTCATCCCAAGAAGAGATGGAACCTTCCAGTAGGAATATAAACCATTTTCTTGTATTATGTGAAAGAGACTGCACAAGAAACCTCATGGAAACATCCTCATGTTCAACATCCAACTCATCAAATATATCCATAAGATCATCTGGATGTTGTCTTGCTGAAACTGGTCCATCAATGCTAAATTTTGGCAAGCATTTCCTAACCTCATTAGGAATAATATTGGGGTCACCCTCAATATTATCAAAACAAAAGGGCCTATACTCATCCATAGAGAAAATACTACAATAACTTGTCATGGGTTATTTTTTATACGGAAACATGTCTGACAACTTCTCAAACATGTACATGGCAATCACACCCTCCATAAAAATGTTCAGTTTTACAACTTGTAGTAAGAGCACACCCTCTAAACACATACACACTTCAAGACCTCAAAGAATAAGCTTGGAAAGCATATCTCAAAATGATGTAACAACCATTCCTCTTTCTTTAGTGCTAAAAATCAATCAATTGGGATCACAATCTTTTTACAACTGATCTTATGAAAAGTTACATAAAGATCAAAATTACCTAGAAGTGTTGAGGTTGAAACTCAACCCATTGACTGAAAACCTTGATGGATCTAAAGATTTTTGTAGAACCACCACCTCTCTAAAGAGGACAAATATTCTAACCACTAAAAACTCTTTCTGTATCCTTTTTTTCATTAACACAAAACTTCATTAGGGTCTTAAAACTTCTCATCAAAACTGCATATTCATCATATATTTTGTTTAATCATGCATTGACCAAACATAGAACTTTAGAGTCACCACTCACACTTAATGCGATGATAAATTCTTTTCTTAACATGGGCAACTTATAACCAGTTCCAAATTGGATTTTCAATGATCGACTTACTTGATAAATAGATGAGAAGGCCAGGAGTCCAGATCAACTTGAAACCTACAGATGTAGCTTGATTAACTACTTCCCAGTAATGTCATCACTCTACTAACTGACTAGGAAGGGATAAATAGATTTGGGTAGTATATACTTTATGAAATACTAGAGATTCTAAAAAGGTTTTAATACTTTTTTGTGTTTCTCCCTAATAGAGTTGCCATTTTGTTGGTTCCTTTACACTCAAAGAGACACCAATATACCTAAGAAAATTTTTAAGGAGGGGTTAGTTCCAAATGTGGGGAGATCTATAGGTAACTAGACCAACTATAGGGATAAGACCACCCTGTGCACTTCTGGCTTTGCAAAACCTAGGTGGGTACACCTAATCCAGCTCAATATTCTATGCTTCACAACCTTCTTTGTATTTATATAATAATTGATAAGGTGAGAAAATACTAAATGATAACCAATCATTCATTGATTCTCAATCACAATAATGAACACAAAACCCTATAGCCTCAGTATTTTAAAGACTTTTGGATTGGTTATGTTTAAAATTGAGGAATATAACCAGACCATATCAAACACATGTCACTGTAGAAGATACTTATTCCTGACCAGTGCCTTATCCTCTGGGCTAAACCTTGATCACAAAGTAGCATACAAAGACCAACTACTGTCAATGATCCTTGACTCTTAATATTACCACTTTGTGACAATATTTGTATAATATCCATATCCACACTACTTACAAGTATCCTTGTGCCAACCAAATGAATCTGTGTCCTATCCAAAGAAACTTTAATTTGATCCTAGATCAAAATCTAATGAATATAAACATACACATGGGTAAACCCCATGCAATGGACCAAAAAATATAAAACTCACAAGATAAACACAAAAGGAGAGAACTGAACTTGAAATGTTTGTATTACTCTTAATGAATAATGTCCCCGTGTACACCCTATTTTCAAGATACAACCACTCCAACAATAGCCATCACTAACCATTGACAAGCATGATCCTACGATCACTAACCATTGAGAACTTTTCATTGTGGTATCATGCTGACCGATAGATCAAATATGATTTGAATACACTTTAATTTCCTTCATTTTGCGCTGTGATGTCAGTTGGGACACACAGAAGCAAGGTGTGATCCCACAAAGAATAACCATTGACATGCATCTCTGGATCAAGGCATTGCACCCACCTTCAAATCAAATATGATTAAACCGTGATTTACTTCCTTTTTTAGATTGGTGAGGATGACATCATATGGGATAGATGTTGCCCAATCATGATGCCACAATGAATAAACATCATGCATCTCTCTATTATAGTAATGTGCTAGCTACACGATCAACTTTGATCATACTGCTCTTTATCTTTTTCTTGAGCTCTGACATCAGACCCACCATCCATGATGAAATGATCATTATAAGCCTCCCCGATAACATCATCGACAATTGAGATGCACAAAATCACTCCCTATCAATTTCATTTTTTGTCTAATAGCTTTATCGCCAAGAGATATCCCAAAGCATCAGTCGGGGATCAGAGCACTTGACATTTGTCTTCACCAAAGCCTTTTCACACCCGATAGAACCATCAATGAAATTTATACCAATGGAAAATGTTCATAACATATCAGTGACACATATGGTGATGCTTTTCATTGGGAAGGAATGGACATCACATGAACATGAAATGAAGATTTTTGATCCCCATTGAGTTGATCGAGAAAAATTATGGCGATGCAATGAATAAGTCAATCAGATAATGTACAACCATGAAGTGTCAATCAATCGTGATCCCACGAAGGGTAATCTCCTCACACCTTTTCATTATGGGATCATGCACGCCATTAGATTAACTTAGATTTGATAGGATACAACAAGGTTGAGACATAGGAAATATTAAACCACAGGACTTAGGAAAAGTAAATTTGTCGGGGACCTAGGCTTAGGAAATATTAAATGGGTCCTCTAGGTAAGAGAACTTAAGGAATACATGGCCCCGCCTGACGATAACATAGAACATGTGCCAAAAAGGGAACACTTAAGTGGATTAAAAAGTAATGAAGAAATAGAAAAATGTAGGGTTTGTGGATGAAGACAAGATTTTTGAAACCCTAGAAACATGAATAAACCCTATTTCTTCACACCTAAGACAATTTTCAAAGGATTTTGTAGGATAAGACCATTTTGAATAGATTTTTGCATTGAAAGGAAAATGGGCTAACACCTACCACAAATGTGTGTGCATTCCTAGGAAGACATTTAGTCGTAATATATGAGAAACATTGTAGGCCCATCATTGCAAATACAACATAATTGATTTGTATACCCAAACTATGCAAATCAACCTTATCTCCCCCAATTCTTGATAGACACAACAGTGTCAAAAACCATCTTCAAGTTTTGGATCCCTTAAAGATGGTTTTGGACCTTGATGTGTCTATCTAGAATTGGGGTAGATAAGGTTGATCTGTATCGTTTGGGTATATGAATCAATTATGTTGTGTATGCATAAATTTGTGACCATGACACCTACAATGTTTCTCAAATGTTGTGTCCTAGGACCCCTTATGACCCTTTATGATCCCTAAGAATACATGACCCTTTAGGACCCCTAAAAATACATCTTAGAACTCTTCAAGGGTAGTAATTAAGGGGTTATAAGGGTTCCTAGGAGGGGCCAGATAACAAACTTCCACCTTCACACAGTTGGCCCTATTTAGTAGAGAATATCAAACTATTCTCAAAACAAAGTGAAGCATTTTCTCACTTTCTTAGGAACTATAATTGAATTATTCCTTGTGATAAATGGTTTTACATATCATGTAGGTGTGATATGTAGAATTCAATGAATCATTCAAACTTCAAAAAGCACATGGATATGTTATTATAGATGTTCACCGAGAGGTAGAATTCAAATTAGTAGGTACTCTGAATGCCATTCTCATCTCTTGGGATTTTGAGGATATCTTGTACTTTTTTTATCTTAATTAGTAAGTTCTCATTGCTTGAAATTCCTAAATACATTGCATTGACCTTGTAAAACATTGCAAAACCTATACTATAGTAAAACATCATTTTATAACTAACTTTTCAATATCTATATATAACTAGGTCTAAGAAGATTTGTGTACTTTTTACATCATTTTTCTTAGTTTGTGAAGGTTATAGATCGAAGTTTCCAAACCCTGATATTTTCTTCCTATGAAGAAGGATCATGTTAAGTAATATAAATGAAGAACAAAATAGGGATCATAGGATCACTAGAGAACTATAGTCTAACTTGAAAAGAAAAGGATATGGAAAATGTTATTGTCCCTACAAAAATTGTAAGGGCTTAAACCATAGAAAACTGCTACTCAAAATAGCTAAGAGACATTGTTGGGACCATGGTCACATTGAAGGGGGGCATGATTATCATCCACTGGTAAGTTGTTAATTATATCATTTTAACATTTGATATACATATGAAATTAGTTGATGATGAGATGATCATGATCATGGTTTATTTATGTTCAATTTTATATAGGTTGATCTCCCTAGGGAAGTACATGATATGGACCATGATCCCATGCAAGATGATGATCATGTGCCATCAAACACAATTGAAGATGATGGTACAAATACACTGATCCATGACACATTTATTCCAAGTGCAATTGATTATGATGATGAAGATGACCTGGATGATGTTCATGATGTACCTCTACTTGAGAAGGAAAATGAACCCCTTTACCAAGGCTCCCAAACAAATCTTCTCTTTGTTGTATTGTTATTGATGAACTTGAAGGTTATGAATGGTTTATCCAACATAACAATGTCACATATGTTAAGTTATGTCATATATGTCATTATAGTTAACAAAGGGTGAATCATGTACCATTAATATTGCTTATATTAACAACTTATACTTTTTACTGTAGATTGATAGATGATTTTCTATTACCATCACCAAATATCCTACCTCGCTCACATTGATAATTATGTTCTGCTATGAAAGATATTGGAACAGAGTATCAAGAAATAGATGATTGTCCCAATGATCATATTATATATTATAAAGAACATGAATTTGCAACAAAATTCCCTAAATGTCACATGAGTAGATATCGAATAGATCAAATAATAAAAAAAGTGCCTCACAAGGTTCTTCTTTACATCCCCATTATTCCATGTCCACAATGATTATTCTGGTGCACTAGCTTGGCACAATTTATGTATTACCATGTACGTAATAGAAGTTGAGATGACATTATTCGAATGCCCATAGATGGTTTGACATTTATGCACATGGAGAAAAAGTGGCCACACTTTAAAGATTAACCTTGTAATCTCAAGCTTTCATTGGTAGCAGACGGTGTCAATCCTTTTGGAGAGATGAGATATTTTTACTCGGTGTTGCCTGTTTTTGTTATTAACAATAATATTCTTCCATGGATGTCAATAAAGATGGAACACATTATGTTGGAAATGATCATCCCAGGTATTTTATCATTTAATAGTTATCAACATGTACTTATAAATCATGTAGTAAAATGGTCACAATAACTATGTAATGTTGTTGTCCATTCAACTAGGTAAGTACTAAGTGAAAGATATGAATGTATATATTGAGCCTCTTATCAATGAGTTGCTGGAGTTATAGAATGGTGTCACTATGTCTGACTTCTTTAGACTAATATGTTAATTCTTATAATTCTAATTATAAGAAGTAACATATTTAATAATCCAATTATATCATTATCATGTAGGTCTTCAAACAAAGGGAAAATTTGCATGCCCAGTTTGTGGTCCAAAAATGAAATCTCAGCACTTAAAAAGTTTAGGAAAGAGGGTGTTTGATGAGTATAGGCACTTCCTCCACATGAATCATAAGTATCAAAGTATGAAAAAACATCTTTTCAATGGGAAAGAATAGACTACATCAAAGCCACTGAACAGTCTCACAATAGGTAGATATAATCATGCCATTGTCTCTCTCTCAAGGGTAATATATCTATGCTATAGATTACCTATCCCCATCATGAAATGCATTTAGATTGTCAACCCAGGGATGTAGACTTGAAATGGGAAAACACAGTTTGTGCACTAGGTTCCTTTAGGAGTCAAAACACTTATGCTACAGGAAGATAAAATGCATGAAAGGAATCTATGCTATTGCTGCAGGAAGGTAAACACACTTGACTATTGAATGGGACTACTATAGAAAACTTATGAAATAAATCTAAGTTTGTCTAACAACTCAAAACATTCACTATACTCACTTCTAAAAATGTTGTAGGAACAACCATAGATACAATGCTGCAAGAGTAAATAGTAGCTCTATTTGAAAATAGGAAAAGTACAAAAAGAAAATCTACTCTTACTTAATCTAATCCACCTTCCAAGTGGGCCCCCTTGGTTGGCTTCTACTAACTACTCAACATAAGAGATAATCCAAAGTCACTCTTCCATTAAAATCTTCTTAATTGGTTACATAATGACTGAATACTCATGAAGAGAAAAAAAATAGAGTAACTTCTATTATATTCAATACATAATTCTATCTATCTCCATTATCTACTAGAATAGTCAAAATCCCTTTATATCAAGGATCGACACTTATGGAAAACATAACAGAAAAAGTCTCATTAAGACTCACCACATGCGGAGGAGATAAAACAACCATAACATGATACAATTATTGCTGTCAACAGAATAACAGTTTTGAGGAAATGTAGCAAGACTAATTCCCTATATTTTCTGGAACATCAGCTCCTTCAAAGCTCGGCACCACCATCAGAATCATGCTGAATTCTCTCACCATGGTTGGTATTCTAACTTCCTTCTTCAATGCAGATGCACCACTCTTCATACCACTCTGTATTTACCTGAAAGGTTAGTACATTCGATACATATATGCAAGTCAACATTCAACTCCTACTTAGATGTTAGAACACAACTTGAAATAATTATATGAAATACTGCATTATATTTACAATAACAAGCAAAACATAACATTCAGGCTACTCTTAGATCTTGTGACTTTGGCTATACTTGGCATAGGTTCACATAAGTATAAATAATAAAATTTCATGGGAATGTTTATCAGAGCATCAACAAAAACATAAAAGATCATAACAAAATTGAGTCAATAATTAGACTCATCAGCCATGAAGAATGACACCTCACCTATGGAAGTTGGAATATAATAGAATTAGTCGTCAAGGTAATGTCATTCTAGCTAATTGTTTATGTTTGTAATTATACATGTCTATTGTGTTTTGTTTACTGATTATGCAATTGATGATCGTGAAGGTCATCAATGATAAACTGCAACTGATTGAATATCTTGAGGGAGAGTTTGACAATGAATTGGATATTTGAAAGACAATGATTGATGATCACTGAGCTACTAATATCTATGTAAGATATTAAATCATTTAATGTATTATCATTGATGTCAACTAGTTTTGACTAAACTTATCATGATGGTTACAAACATCTTAAGAAGGAAATAATGATGAAGGAATGAGATATCTACATAAAGCTGAGATGGATGAGAAATATATGGATATGGTATTCATTAGGTAACTTATTGATGAGTCTATGGCATTATGTTAGTATTTTGATTATATTACATGAATATATTATGGATTGAAGATCAAGAATAAACAGGTTTATGTGGTCGGTAAATGAAGAATTTAGTATATACCGAGCAAGTGTAGTGTATACCAAGTATAGTGTTAATCGAGCTAGTTATCACCGATGCATTATGGTATTGACTGAGTGAAAGAGATAAATGAAACTTATGACTATCGACTAAAGATGATGAGCTAAACAATTGTTTATGATTCCAAGGTAAATGATAATATTTGGTATGATGATCAAACGATTGACAAAATTCAAGGATGATCAGATGAAGGAGAATGAAATATGTTATTGACACAACTGCCAAGGAAGGTTAAAGCAACAAAATCAATGATGAAGATTAAGATGCAAAATCTATGGAAATAAATAAAATAGTTTATGATGTCTATATAAAGAGACATGAGATTCATTATTGAGTCTGCTACAGGATAATTTTGTGTCAAAATATTGAATTCATGCAAAGATGATCAAACTGGTTGAAGACATAACCGAGCAAATCTGCATACAACACCGAGTGATAGAGAAAGCAGTTACCGAGAAGAAAAGAGTTGGAGGAAACAAAGAGATTGAATTGATTATTAATTAGAGGTATTTTTGAGAATTAGCATAGATATGAAAATCTACAAATCATGTTGTATTTGAATAAGATCATTACTGTATCAGTTTAACCATTGCTACAGATAAATCTCTTAACCGAGTGAGACTTAACAATCTTTATATTTCAATATGACATTCAATGAATGTTGATTGTTTTCTTGTTGACCCCATAGTGAATGTTTGGTCAAGGGAGAATTGTTAGTGATAGATACTCTAACTAGGTCACACCCCACATTGTGTTTTGTAACCTTTAACATGTGTTTCTCCTAACCAAGCTAACTTTAGAAGAGTGAATTATTTTGGGTTACCGATCCTAGGTGGTTTTTCCCCTAACAAGGTTTCCATGTGTGAAAAATCTAAGTGTTATATGTGTATGGATGTGTTGAATAATTATTTTACTTTACACATTACTATAACTGAATTGATCAGTAAACACAGTATTTAATTTACTGGTAATCAATATTTGAAGAGAAAAGCAGTTGATATTTCACCGAGTTAATTAATTGGTTTGAAAATTTTGTTATATACATCTGGGAGTATTTGGGACTGTAGGATAACCAGACTTAATTGATTTAGCCCCCCCCTTAGTTATCTAACAATTGGTATCAGAGCATAGAGTGCTTGAAGGAAAAGTATGAAGGACTTAAGCTAAAGATCACAAGATGTATAAGAGAGAGGTGCCAAAGCTGAACAAAGACAACTTCTAGACATGGAAAAATAAAATGAAACTATATCTATCAGGGATAGGTCAGTCTACAACATACTACATGGAAAATGAGTTCATCTTACCCTCTAGACCTTTGACTATTGATCCGATGAGAGAAAGATAGGAACACAATGCTATGATGATAAAGCTTACTTCTTCCTTATCAAATGCCAAATTTGAAGATGGAGGCATGTACAACTGCTAAACAGATGTGGGACAAGCTAAATAAACACTAGTTTATGGAGGAGATATGAATGTGCTAAGGGCTAAATTTGAAAGTCTTAGAGGAAAGTTTGATGACATGAGAATGAAAGAAGGAGAGAACATATCTCAGTACAGTAACTGAGTCAAGGAGGTTGTGAATGCTACCTGAGGAGAAGGAGGAATTATTGATGAAGACACTATTGTAAGTAAAATTCTTAGAACCTTGTTACCTGCTCATGCTATTAGAGTCTCACACTTGATAGTTTAATCGGTAGACTAACTGCATTTGAATTGAATAACTTTGACAATAGTATTGTTCCTACTGTTGAGTCTGCATTTATGTCATCTCTAAAAATTGGTAAATCAATCAATAAACATATGATAAGAAATGAGAGTGATAGTGAAAGTGATGAAGATGAACTTGATGAAATTGAAGCATTAATGGATAGAAGAATGCAAAAAGGTAATGGAATATATAGAGGAAAACTACCTTTGGTAGGCTTTAATTATAAAGAGATTGGTCATATTGTAGCTAGATATCCTAATAGGAAAGAAGATTAAAAATAACATAGGAAAGAGATGGAGGATCTAATAATGGATAGTCCAAACCTACACTACTGATTATAACAACAACAAGCACAACAGAATTCAACACTATAATGTTTCAAAACAAAATTTCATTCAACATGCCTGACTGTGAGGCCTTCTAGGTTGCAACCTTATACAATTAATTTGCAAAGAATCCAAGCTATTCTAGCTCTGAAACACATTAGCAACTAATGGAAACACTAAGGCAGATCTAAACTTGAGCTCGCAAGCCACCAAGCAATATCCTTGTCTCCAAGTATGCAAACTACTAGCTCTGCTATTATAATATTAGACAAAACATTTGATCTACAAGATCTCGTAGGACCCAATTATGATTCTAATCTCATGCTACTACCAATCTACCACAAATCTACTTACTAAACATCTACCCAAACTCTCAATATATAGCCAGCTAACCCATAAGTCAGCCAGTCAGGCTTTAATTACATTATAGGTCTAGTCTGGAGGAGTAAACCAAAACTAATGAAAAAATGATCAAAACTTAATGCACCTTTACATTTAGGTCCACACATGACCCAAGAAAATTTCCTTAACTACACAAGGCCCCATCTCATCACACGGAACCGTGCAAGAAGAAACACTCCACGTTTCACGTGTAAACTGGCTGAAAATAGGTACTCGAGAAAAATGGTCATAACTTTTTACTCATAATGAATTAGGCTTGCACTCTTGGAAATAGATATTATTTTAGGTCCTCTTTAAGGACCTAAGAGTGAAAAGGCTAATTCATTAAGGATCAAGGTCACGATGATGCACAATCATCACCAAAATTGCAGGAAAATATAGCTTCGATGACAAGTAAAACAACTCCAACTTTGAAACGGTCCATCCAATCCTTATGAGATCTTAGGAGAAGGTTCCAAAATAGGTCCTCAACATCATGTAAGATTCACACAACATGAAACCAACAAATGATTATAATTCAAACAATAGAAAATAGAAAATGTTTTTGGTTGATGCAAGATTGCTCAAAGCTTGAGATGCTCCTGCATCAGACACCCTAGGTAAATAAAAGAAAGTTCTCATGAAATTTTGAAGGGAATTAGAACATGTATTCCATATCTATTCTTAACCCATATCTACTCCTATCCTTCATTCCATGCTATCTTTACTTTATCCACTGTCACACTCAACAAATCAACTTGTTTGACACTTTTCTCATCTTTTCTTTCTACTACTGATAGAAACTGATTTTGACCATCTTTTCCACTTTTGATTACACAAACACTTCAGTGAATCACATCTTCTCTAGTCTTACTAATCAGATCAACATCATCTGTAGTCCTCTCTATCACCAGTGCCATCATTTGCTGTACTATCTTTTTCAGAAATCTCATCTACCTCTTAATCTCAACAAGTTCCTCAGCCATATCATTCTCTTTTTCTTTCAAACTCAGCTTCCTTTTATCCATAGGAATAGGTTCATTGATTCTCTTCTCCTGATGTTTGTCACTATCATAAGGACAACACCTAATAACTCCACATCCCTTAGCTCCAACTTCCTGCAAGGGTAATAACTTATTCTTGGATCCACCATGCATTACCACATATGTATTTGCATGACCATCAAACAAAACATGTCTATCAAATTGCCAAGGTCTCCCAAGAAATAGATGACAAGCATCCATAGGCAATACATCACATAATAATTCATCATGATAAGATCCAATTTGAAAATTAACCAAGCATTGCTCTTCAATCCTAACCTTAGACACATCTTGTATCCAACTAATTTGATAAGGATTAGGATGTTTCCTTCTTTCCAAATTCAACTTACTAACCATTTCTTCTAAAAAAAAATTCTCAAAACTACCACCATCAACTATGACATTGCATACCTTATCCTTGCACTTACATCTGGTTTTGAACAAATTTCTTCTTTGCACTGGTTCCTGGACACATGTAGCCAACCTTCTAGCGAGAAGAAATTCACCTTGTTCTGCAGCATTCTCAATGTTTTCTTCAACAGTTAATGCAACTCTTTTCTTAGGACATTCAAACTTCTATGACCTTGTTCACCACATTGATAACAAGTAAAAGTGAACTCATTTCTCCTTCTCCCTCTCTGTCCAACATTTTAGTTATTAGAAGCTTGACCACTGCCAGATCCTTCATCAATCTTCTTAGGATTGCCTCTAGCAACTATTTCATCAGTCTTTCCACTTTTGTTCCTATTATTTTGTCTTCCTTCAAACCTCTTTTTCAACTTTTCTTCAATCTTCAATGCCATCTGATAAGCATCTCCTATAGTTGTCATCTAAATAGTAAGTAACTCTTCTTGAATACTAGGTCTCAAGCCATAAACATACCTAGCAACCTTCTCTTTATCAGCTTCAGAATGACCAGTCCTAATCAGGATTCTGTAAAACTCCTCAGTATACTCTTGTACTGATTTGTTTGTCTGCTTCAAATCTTGCATCTTTTTAAACATCTCCAATTCGTAATTTACCAGAATGAATTGCTTCTTCAACTTGTCAACCATTTGGTTCCACTTAGTGATCTTTTCCTTTCCTCTTCTACCTCTTTCCAACTGAACTTCTCTCCACCAAATATTTGCATGACCCTTCTGTAATACCCCAAAAATGGGCTATAGGTTCATTAACCTCCTATATTGACACATCGAATGAAATTGACATCGAAGTCCTAACCTAAGGCACATCTGAACATCATCGAATCCTAAATTGATTATCCTAAATTTTGCATCAGGGAATATTCCTAGTTATCATAATTATCTTTAATTTAATGATTATTTGGCAATAAATCATATTTATCCTAAAGTTTGATTAATTGAATATTCCACATATTTAATTAATTAGACTTAATACTGCCACTTAATTGTTTAATTAAATTTAATTCTATTTATTCATAAATTGTATTATTTAATTTTGACAATAAATCCAAAATCCTATGAATAATTGATTAAATTCTTATTTAATTAATTAAAACAAGTTGTCAATTTTTAATAATATTATTTTTGAATAAAGTTTGATTTAATAATTGATTAACCCATAAATCAATTATTTTATTTTTCAAATTAGTTAAGTTGAAAATAAATCACTTCATTATTAAATTAATTCATAATTAAAACATGCACAATCAGAAAAGCAGGCAACTACCAGTTATCAATTAAATCAAAAACTCTATTTTGAGTTCAACTCTGCTTTTGCATGTTTTTGTGAGTTAATTATTCTTTATAATCAGATAACTTAAAAATCAAGTTGAGCTTATCTGAGTGATTTATGGCTTTATTTCATGCATCTCCAAAGCCCTAGATTTCTATAAATTAAGGCTTCAGCTCTTCATATCACATCTCACGAATCGGCAAACTTACTCTGCAGGAATCATAGCATATCAAATTTGAAGAATTTGCACAATTGGAGCTTGAAGAATCATCTTGGGAATTTGAGTTTGTGAGATCATCATTGTTTTACATAGCATTGCATATCATATTAGAATTTCATTTCTAGATTAGCATATCATATCAGTTTTTACATAGCATAGATTCATATCCATTTTTCATCATAATTACATCTAAAAAACCAAAAAGATAGATTAATTGCATTCATTCCATATCTAGATTTTGAATTTAAATCCTTCGTTTAGGTGTCATCAAGGTCACTGATCTCGGTCCAATCTAAGAATTCACACTCGCATCTACTAGAAGGCAGTAAATCGCCTGGTTAGATTAGTTTTCCATTATTTGCACGATTTTGATTATTGCTAACCTTTAATGTTTTACTAAAGTGTTGTGTCTATAGATCAGGTAAAATTTTCACACACACATTTTTGGCACCCACTATGGGGCCATGAAATGGATTTCCATTCTATTCTATCAAATTTTTATCATTTTTCTCGAACCCATGACCACAAAGTTAATTTTTGTGAGTTTTGTGATAAATTTCTGGGCTATTTTTCAAAAAATCTGACTGATGTTTTTATTGGTACATGCACATATGACATGATAAAAATCCAAAATTTATATTTTTGGAAATTTATTTGAGTTAGCTTTCATTTTCCATTGGTTTGGATTAATTTTGTTTTGATTTGCAAAAGTTATGATCATTTTAGTGAAGACTGGTCTGAACCTAATTTTATGAAATCTGACTGATGTTTTTATTGATACATGCACTTATGACATGATAAAGATCCAAAATTTATATTTTTGGAAATTCATTTGAGTTATCTTTCATTTTACATTGGTTTAGATTAATTTTGTTTTGATTTGCAAAAGTTATGATCATTTTAGTGAAGACTAGTCTGAACCTGATTTTATGAAATCTGACTGATGTTTTTATTGGTACATGCACATATGACATGATACAGATCCAAAATTTATATTTTTGGAAAGGTATTTGAGTTATTTTTCATTTTAAATTTGTTTGGATTAATTTTGTTTTGATTTACAAAAGTTATGATCATTTTAGTGAAGACTGGTTTGAACCTAATTTTATGAAATTTGACTGATGTTTTTATTGGTACATGCACATATGATATGATACAGATCTAAAATTTATATTTATGGAAAGGTATTTGAGTTAACTTTCATTTTCCATTGGTTTAGATTAATTTTGTTTTGATTTTCAAAAGTTATTGTTGATTTAGTGCAGACTGGTCAGAATCTAATTTTTTATGACAACAGGTTTTTCGATTATCAAATGACATATTATATTTGACTAACCTGATTTTCTACCACGTGGGGTTGAAAAGTTGTGTTTCTTTTTTTGATGGATTTTTATAACATTGGGTTTCATGTACAAGAATAGGTAAGTTTTTCATAACAGTGGTTTGCAGGTGTAGGTGCAAGTATGTCTTGTGGGTACAAAAGATAGAAGACAAATGCTCAAAAATTGCTAAAATAGGTAAAATCTACTAAATGCATTGAGAGGAACTTAGGTATTCTATTACATCTAATAACACTTCATTTTGGGACATAAAACAAACTCTCTTGTGTCAATTTTGAGTGCCTTTACAACTTTCATAATTCACACTTCAATTTTGGGCTCTAAAACGAACATAGATTTGCTTTTTGCATATCTGTTACACATAGTAATTAGGCCCTATGAACACTATTTGTGGTTCTTGAGAGAGTGGGTTTCTAGCAAAGCTCTTCTCAATGAAGGAACCCTTGTAGGTAGGGAGGATATTAAGGGCATCTCACGTTCTAGTAGATCCATGTGTCTTCAACTTTTGATTGATACATTCTCTCTCTGGAGAGGTTGATAGATCATAAGGAGTTGACGTCATAGATCTTTGTGAGATAATCTTTGTCTTAGCATGTCAAATTTATCTATCTACTTTGTTTTGGTGAAGTGAAGAGGTTAGGGGATTATGCTCTACTTCCTTTTTGGATAGTAATAGAAACACAGATCCTTGAATCTGATCTAGTCTCCATGTGGTATATCTTGTGAGTCACCTTTAGCGAGGGTTAACCATAGTGGACATTCCCTTAATTGGGTCAACCACGTTGACAAAACCTCAAGTGGTAATAGCTATTTTTGCCGTGGTAGTGACAACCGCTATATAAATATCTTGTTGGAAGAAATCTCCACAGGTGTGGTCTATTGTTGGGCTGTCAGATCTCCCTAGCAGATCTTGAAGATTAAGTTCTCAGACTATGTCAAAACCTCGGTGCACCTGGATTGGAGTTCGCCCTCTTGGATCATAAAAGTTGCAGAGTCAAACCATTACTAAAAACCCTAGCGAGGCCAAATTTTCATTTTCTAGGGTATATGTGTGTTATTGCAAAATTTTTTTGGAACATACACAATTAGCGCTTCAGAGGATTAGAATGAGTAAAATCACTTGATTGTTCATGCGCAAGGTTGCTTTTTCCCTTGTTCATTGTTTTCAGACATGCTTGAAATCACTTGCTTGCTATTTTGCATGCTTGTTTATCTATCTGGTTATTGAAAACAAAGAAATCTATTACAATCCTCAAATTTGGACATTGAAATTTGCAAACAATCCGAATCTGAAAACTCAAAAAAATTGCAAAATTTGAAGTAAAATTCTTTTCTGGAGTCCATTGTCATCTCAGCCAGTTCAAAAAGTCATATGAGTTTTGGTCAAGAGTCATCTCATAACCCCCTAATTGTTGTACGAGTGTTGATGCCAGTCATTTTCAAAAATCAATTTCCATGTTGTCAATTATCGTACGAGCTTAGCAATTGTCATTTCATTCCATACCCAGTGTCGTAGGAGCCTACAGAAAGTCATTTGAGAAGTTTTGAAAAGATTACCAGAAAGTTGTCAAAATTGCTAGATATCCAGCTTTTTCAGCCTATTTCCAGAATCTGTCAATCAAATCACTGTGTTAGGAACAAAGCAGTAAGCTATTGAGAATCCAATCATTATCCTACAGTGGTCTTTTGAATCCGATCCAGCCTTCTATTTAGTCAATTTGAGTCTTCTTTATCTTGTGTCAAAACCTTGTCATAACTATCAATCTTCAATCAATCTCCAAAAAAATGACTAAGTGTTGTGATATCTTGTCCGCTATCTTTTGGGAATCTACCCATTCATCCAGGGCATAGTATCTCTCATCTAAGTCAAATCCAATCTTCAATCAATCAAACCTTGACAAGGTTGCATCATCTGATCATCTTGATTCAATTCATTCTTCAGTTGTCTTCATCTTATTCTTTTGCTTCACCAAAGGTTAATTGTGGAAACTAGAGCTTCCTCACACAAAAAATCTGGAGAAGTATCCTAGACCTTACCTATAACCACTACCAGGGGTTCAAATCTTGAACAAATCTACAATTTTGGTCTTTACGAAGATGACGGTCTTGGCAACTTTCAATTAAAAACTGGTTACAATCCCCCTCCATCAATTCAAGGAGTCAATCAACAAACTCTACATCAATCTATTCCAGGGAGTCCTAAAACTCCTAACATGTCTCAAAGAATCAGTACACATGAGGAAGAAACTCTAATCACCGCTATGATGAAATGGATGCACACTATGCAAGTCAAGCTTAACAAACTTGAGAAAGAAAAGGAACCTAAAGAGTTCTCCATGGAAGCTCTATGCCCTTTTCCATTTGATAAAGAATTGTACATGTATCCATGCCCCCGAAAAAAATACGAGCAACGTGATAATCCTTTTGATACTTCTTCCATGGAGAGTGACACACCCATCTTTGAAGACTATGATGACTATGATGAGGGACAATATAGTGATACCTATGACACCTTTGTTCCTAAGAGTCCTCCTCACCGTGTGCTAGTGCTTACTAGAAATGGGATGTCACATTGGATAGATCGTGATGGTGATCCATATGATTATGAGTTTGAAAGAGACTTTGATGATTTCTGTGAACAATACCTTGATGATACATCTACTTCTATTGAGAAAGAGAAAGCTTACCAAGCTGATTATAAATGTGCATACTATAAGGATCTCTCCTCTAAGAATTCTCATGCTGAAAATAAAGATTACACTCTCAAGAAAGATCATGTTAGTGCTGAACCTTTGTCTTGTGATGGTTCCCTTCCATCCCATACTTCCTCCAATATCCATACATTTCCTAAAGCTCCCAAGCCTATCAAATCTTTCACAGAACCTTCATCCAACACAAGCCCTAATACTTTTCATATGATTCCCTATAGTTATCCTCAAGGGATACCCCTTGAAGAACTCAAGCTAACCTTCACTTGGCTGCAAATAATTTCAATAATGCTAAACCCAAAGAGCCTAAGCCTTTACATGCTATAATTCCTACTCTAGCTAGTCCTTCCCCATCTCTTCCAAAGTCTTCTATACAATTGCAACATGATCCCTTGTTCTTAGAAGTAGCTCCATGTCAAGAGGACTCTAAAAATGATAAAGAAAAGAAAAAAAAGAAAGATCAAGATCAAGAACCCTCCATGTCATCCAATCTTTTTCATGATGTCTCTTATCCGCTTTAGGATTCTTTTGATCCTGCACATCCTTTTTCATGGATTCCACCATGTCTTAAGTCTTCTCCTAAGCAAGATCAAGCTACTACTTACACTATTGAGCTTATTGAAAATCAAAATAACCTTACCCCACTTCCACTTTCCAAAGATGATACTTCCATTAAGGTTGGTAAAAATGGTGTTGTTACTTCTAATGTTAAGCCTATTAACAATCAAGAGAAAAATTATGTGCTTATGCTATCCAAAGATCCTTGTCAAGATCAAAGTCTTCCATCTTCTTATTCTACCACTCCATGTTCATTTCCACTTTCTACTCTTCCTAAGTCTTTGCAAGCTTTGAACAATCTTATCAAAGAAGGTGCTCATATTCAATATGTCCACGATTCTATTGAAAATTCTAATGCTCACTCTAAAGATGCTGATATCCTTGGTTGTCATATAGATGCTGATGAACTTATTGATTATCCTTTTGTATCTTCCATGTCCATCCTTGGACCTTCTCCACCAATACTAAGGGCTTCACATCTACCTTCCATCTTGGGTCCTTATGTCCCTTCACTTTCCCCTCCTAACTCTCCTAATTCACCATCCATCTTGGGTCCTTACATACCTCCATCTCCTATCTTTCCTCAAGATCAACATAGATGCATACCCTTGAATCCTTTTCATCCACCCACCCATCTAAACCATTCATATCCTCCTTCTTCCACAAGTCCCAAGTCTTTTGGAAGTAACTTGAATGTTCAATACAAGAAAAATAAACAATACAAGAATCCATCAAAAAAAGATCACCATGTTTCCTCTAATCGACATGTAGGCATAAAGTCAAAAGAGGTATTTGAGAAAAAAAATACAAGACAAATATGGGTTCCAAAATCCATCATTAAAGATATTTTCTCTAGATCATCAAAAAGAAATGAAAAGCCTGCGGCTATATGGATTCCAAAGTCTCTCTTGAAAGAGTCTAGTGTTGAGCAAAAAGTGAAGTTGACATTCAAGCTTCCAAAGACTTCCACTTCATCTTCTTCCAAAAATATTCTTCCATTCCATGCACCTAAACCTCAACCTCTCCTATCCATTCACCATATTCCTTCACGTATTCCTTCATTCACATTTCCTCCATCCTCTCACCACCCTTCAAGGTGTGTGTTGATGTTGATCTTGCCTTCCTTTCCATCTACCCTTTCCTAATCCTTCCATTCATTATCCTTCTACCTTCTATCCTTTTTCCTCATTTGCCTATTCCTCCTATCTTCCAACCTCACTCACTTTACATAAAACCTTATCCTCTATTTTTCTCTTCCATCTCCCTTTCCCTATCAACATCTTTGAGCATATCATTTTGAATCCTTGGCATATCATGGTTTATCTTTTCAAGGAGCATTATCTAAAAATCTTGCCTTCTTCCAAAAAAATAGAAAAAAATGAAAAATTAAAAATGTGCCTTGGTGAAAACTTGGAAATAGACGCCTGGGTAGCAAAAATAGAATCTCTGCCAAGATGGTGAAAACCCAAAAAATGGGCACCACTTGTTTCAAAATGCTCCATCTATCAGTGCCATCTTGGTCTTTCTCAGCGTTCAGTCTTGCTTTAGTTTATACATATCTCCCGGTTTGTTTCTGCATTCTTGTTTACAATAAGTCAGTTTGTACACCACTCAACTCAAGCGTCTGTATCCTATCAATATTTCAAACTTGGGGGCAATCAATTTCATATCCTATGGCCTTTAATGTATCTTAGGCATATCATATCTAGTCAAGGTCCTTTGAAGCTTCATCCAAGTCAGTCAGTCAATCTTGTCTCCAGAAAGGATTTTGCATCAACATCAAACACAAATTGAAAACGATCTATGCTTTTTACATGCTTTTATCTCCTTGTATGCTTACTGATTCACATTGAGATTTTTGCATATTGTGTCCCTTCAAGCTCTTCGATGATTTCCTTTATAGGATTTAGAGAGTGATGATTGGGGGCATAATCTTTTCGTTGTCTTCTGCTTGTATGTGAAAATCTACCCACTTTGGAAATTTTGAATTGAAATGGTGTCCGACTGTAAGAGCCTCTATCTTGAATTGGATGGCCATGCGTACCTCAACCATTGATAACCGGAAAATTCAAGGAAGTTTGATCTAACTATTATCTTTTTGAGTGAGTTCTTTCTCCTATTGTGAAACACGATCTTACCTAAGGAGGTGAAGGATAAAGGGTCACTACGGGTAATTCACACTAGATTTCGAATGATCTCTTGACTGCTTAATGTGTTTGAAATGCAAGGTGTATTCAGGTCATCACCACATTTATGTTCTGACACTTATACAAATTTCTATATTAAAATGGACATGATATTCAAGTCACCCTGGCATTTGTGCCTTGGTGCTTATATCTAATCTGACATTCCGAAAACAAAATCAATATTCATATGTCCATGGTTGTTTGACTAGTGGGTGTTGTATTGATTCTTGTGCATACAAATCGATATTCATGTCTTTGGTTTCATAACTAGTGGGCATTGTATTGATTTATCTGGATACCTAAAAATTCAATGATGAGAATAACTGACACATGATTAGTGACTAGGTCCTAGGTCTTAGGTTGCATTTCATTTTGCATGTTTCTTTGCATTTGGCATGTTTGCATGATCTCATAATGACTAAATGAACTTCAATACTTAAACAATTCTTCAATTGTCTCTTCACATATCATAAGAGCTGAATCTCACACGAAGGTCCATCCAACAAAATAGCAAGTAGAATCCTTTTTCGGGATCAAAATTGAAAGCTGAGATCATTTATATTGTCTAACTACTTGCATATTCAACCTTCAATCATCACAGAAATCTAGAATTCAACTTAACTGATTATCTTACATCAAACTATCAAAATTTCAACTTGGTCACCCATGGTCAACTCATGGTTTAACCTAGTCAAACTTGGTCTCCAGGACCTCTAAATGATGCAGAATGCATTCCCATATGTGTTTAACCACTTCTCAAATCAAATAACATGCTTCTAAACTATCAACGCTAACTTTTCTTCTCAGATTTCAATTTTAATCCTGAAGGGGGCATGGTATTGCATATCATTCAAAGTCTGTAATCTAAATCTGAAATCATATCTTTCTTCAATAATCAAGACAACAACCATGTCTAGTTACTGATTCATCAAAAAGACCTCATTGCTTGGGGAAAATCAATCATCACTCGGGGCATATCAGATTCATCGAGATCCATATCAATCTGGTATTCTCTTAATCTTGTAAATTGTATCAGTTTTGTAACTATCGGTTCAATTGTGTTATTTCCTTGGTTCTTCAGAAACTAAAGGGTTTAGATGTGATACCAATGTGATTCAATATAAGGACAATTGGGTCTAGAATCGGTCACTCACTTCTTCGCAATCATAAGGTTTGGAATCAGGTGTTTTGACACTTTTTCGCAATCATCGGTTCATTTGCTGTTATATTTAACATTATCTTTGGTCATTCAGGACCTAACATCTTCAAATCTTTCAAATCAATTTCTATTTCATATCTACATCATATCGATATCAATCAACATCATACATAGACTGTCTTTGAACCACTGCGCTTCACACAGCAAATCAAAGAGGGGCAAAATGTAATACCCCAAAAATGGGCTATAGGTTCATTAACCTCCTATATCAACACATCAAATGAAATCGACATCGAAGTCCTAACCTAAGGCACATCTGAACATCATCAAATCCTAAATTGATTATCCTAAATTTTGCATCAGGGAATATTCCTAGTTATCATAATTATCTTTAATTTAATGATTATTTGGCAATAAATCATATTTATCCTAAAGTTTGATTAATTAAATATTCCACATATTTAATTAATTAGATTTAATACTGCCACTTAATTGTTTAATTAAATTTAATTCTATTTATTCCTAAATTGTATTATTTAATTTTGACAATAAATCCAAAATCCTATGAATAATTGATTAAATTTTTATTTAATTAATTAAAGCAAGTTGTCAATTTTTAATAATATTGTTTTTGAATAAAGTTTGATTTAATAATTGATTAACCCATAAATCAATTATTTTATTTTTCAAATCAGTTAAGTTGAAAATAAATCACTTCATTATTAAATTAATTCATAATTAAAACATGCACAATCAGAAAACCAGGCAACTACCAATTATCAATTAAATCAAAAACTCTATTTTGAGTTCAACTCTGCTTTTGCATGTTTTTGTGAGTTAATTATTCTTTATAATCAGATAACTCAAAAATCAAGTTGAGCTTATTTGAGTGATTTATGGGTTTATTTGATGCATCTCCCTAGATTTCTATAAATTAAGGCTTCAGCTCTTTATATCACATCTCACGAATTGGCAAACTTACTCTGTAGGAATAATAGCATATCAAATTTAAAGAATTTGCACAATTGGAGCTTGAAGAATCATCTTGGGAATTCGGGTTTGTGAGATCATCATTGTTTTACATAGCATTGCTTATCATATTAGAATTTCATTTCTAGATTAACATATCATATCAGTTTTTACATAGCATAGATTCATATCCATTTTTCATCATAATTACATCTAAAAAACCAAAAAGATAGATTAATTGCATTCATTTCATATCTAGATTTTGCATTTAAATCCTTCATTTAGGTGTCGTCAAGGTCACTGATCTTGGTCCAATCTAAGAATTCACACTCGCATCTACTAGAAGGCAGTAAATCGCCTAGTTAGATTAGTTTTCCATTATTTGCACAATTTTGATTATTGCTAACCTTTAATGTTTTACTGAAGTGTTGTGTCTATAGATTAGGTACAATTTTCACACACACACCTTCAGCTTAGTCTTTGTAAATATAACTCTATCATGATCTTCTATTTCTTCATACTCAAAGTATTCATCTATCTCATTAATCCAATCAATCAATTCTTTTGGCCTAAGGCTTCCAGCAAATGTGGAAACTTCAATCTTAGGTCTTTTCCCAATCTTAGACATAGCCTTCAGGATTCTACTTTCTTCTAGATCTCTGACTTCTTCTATAGCTTCTTCAAATTGATCTTCTTCAGACTCATCACTGTCATCCTTCAAGGTAGTCTTCTTTTTCAATTCCTCTTGCAGATCTTGCACTTGTTTCTACAAAGCCCTAAAATCATCAAGACTGAATTCTCCAGTAGGTTCTTCCTCTGAGATCTCTCAAGCTCTTCTCGAAGGCATCTTCAATCCAAGGTCCTAGTGTAGACTACCTCAACCTCGGTGCTCTATCCACACACTCAAGATCTTCAAGATTTGATACCACTTGACGTAGGGTAGAGATGGAGGATCCAATAATGGATAGTCCAAACCTACACTGTTGATTATAACAACAACAAGCACAACGGAATTCAACACTATAATGTTTCAAAACAAAATTTCATTCAACATGCTCGACTATGAGGCCTTTTGGGTTGCGGCCTTATACAATGAATTTTCAAATAATCCAAGCTAGTCCAGCTCTAAAACACATCAGCAACTGATGGAAACACTAAGGTAGATCTAAACTTGAGCTCGCAAGCCACCAAGAAATCTCCTTGTCTCCAAGTATGCAAACTACTAGCTCTGCTATTACAATATTAGACAAAACATCTGATCTACAAGATCTTGTAGGATCCAATTATCCTTCTAATCTCATGCTACTACCAATATACCACCAATCTACTTACTAATCATCTACCCAAACTCTCAATATATAGCCAGCTAAGCCACAAGTCGTCCAGTCAGGCTTTAATTACATTATAGGTCCAGTCTAGAAGAGTAAACCAGAACTAATGCAAGAATGATAAAAAATTAAGGTGCCTTTACATTTAGGTCCACACATGAACCAAGAACATGTCCTTAACTACACAAGGCCCCATCTCATCACACGGAACCATGCAAGAAGAAACACTCCATGTTTCACGTGTAATCTGGCTGAAAATAGGTACTCGAGAAAAATGGTGATAACTTTTTACTCATAATGAATTAGGACTTGTGCTCTTGGGAAAAGATATGATTTTAGGTCCTCTTTAAGGAAATAAGAGATAAAAGGATGATTCATTAAGGATCAAGGTCACCATGATGCACAATCAACACCAAAATCGTAGGAAAATATAGCTCTGACATAAAAACAACTCCAACTTTGAAACGGTCCATCCAATCCTTATGAGATCTTAGGAGAAGGTTCCAAAATAGGTCCTCAACATCATGTGAGATTCACACAACATGAAACCAACAAATGAAATTATTATAATTGAAACAACATAAAACATGAAATATTTTTGGTTAATGCAAGATTGCTCAAAGCCTGAGATGCTCCTGCATCAAAAAAACTAATGAAAGATCTAATGAAAGGAAGTTTGATAGAGGAGATAACTGAGAACATAGATGCAATTGATAGTATGATAGAATAAATAACTAAGATTAAAAAGACAAGGTAAGAAGACATGTTACCTTATTGATGATGAAGATGAAGATATCGACACCGACACTGATGACAACATTGAGGTGGTATTTGTGGCTTTGAAAGAAGATTTAGAAGAAGAAGAAAGGTATGTAGAAACATCACTTATTTCTAAAGTTAGCAAGAATGATACTTGAATTATTGATAGTGGCTGTACACATCATATGACTAGTGATGAAAATTAATTTTAATACCTTGAACATTATAATGGTGGATCTGTTAAAATAGGAAATTATACACCTTATCTAGTAAAAGGAAAAAGGTCTATATTGTTAAACAATAAGATCAGATGTGAGAATGCATATTAGGTGAAATTTCTTAATTATAATCTATTGAGTGTAGCACAACTAAATAACATAGGTCATTGAGTTAAATTTGAGAAAAGAAAGGTGAAAATCTATGATGAGACTGGAAAGTTGGTTGGTACTAGTGAATAATCTAAAGGTAATCTATTTTATCTTGACAATGTTGAAACTTCTTGTTTGTTGGCTAAAACTGAAGATGTGTGGTTATGACACAAATGGTTATGTCATGTGAATTTTGAAAGCATGGTTAAGATTAGTAAGAAAAGGAGAGTTAGAGGTTTACCGAGCATATCTAAACTTGACCATGTTATGTGCAAACAATGTCAAATGGGAAATGTGTCAAAATCTATTTTTAAGAGCAATTTTTTTCATCTAATGCTATTTCAGAGTTAGTTCATACTCACTTGTGTGGTCCTATGAGAACTTAGAGTTATTATGGAGACATATATTTTATCTTATTTGTTGATGACTTCTCTAGAATGATGACTGCCATGCTCTTGAAAGAAAAATCAGAAGCTTTTAAGATGTTTAAATGGTATAAAGAAAAAGTGGAAAAAGAAAGTGTTAAAGAATTAAAATGCTTGAGATCAGATAGAGGTGGTGAATTTATTTATGATGAGTTCACTAATTTTTGTAATAAGCATGGAATTAAGAGATAGGTTTCTACACCGAGGACACCCTAGTAGAATGAGATTACTGGAAGGAGAAATAGATCTATTGTGGATTTTTCTAGAACACTAATGATTGAAAAAGATGTGGCACAAACATATTGGAGAGAAGCTATTAGTACTAATGTATACACATTGAATTGAGTTCAACTGAAGAAAGATTCAGACAAGATACCTTATGAATTATGGTATGGTTACAAACCTAATGTAAGTTATTTTAGAATATTTGGAAGTAGATGTTACATTCTGAAAGATGATAGAAATGGGAAATTTGATTCAAAAGGAAATGAAAGAATATTCTTAGGATATTCTACTAAGAGAAAAGATTACAAATGTTTAAATAAGGCTACTAACAAGATGATTGAAAGTGCAAATGTGATAGTTGATGAATTTGTTGAGAAGAATGATGAATAAAACAAAAAGGAACTAGAAGACTATGGTAGATTTGTTTACATTGAGCAACCTGACACTCTACCCGAGCAACAACCTGGCATTATCGAGCAACAGGGTAATGCCACTGAGAATCAGTCTATACAGATCAAGAATCAACAAACTGTTACCAATGAAGATCATGATCATGCACTGAGTGGAGAACACAATAAAGATCAAAGAACTGAACCTATACTTGCAAGATATGTAAGGAGACATCATCCACAAAATTAGATTATCAGAGATAAGAAAGTTGGCATGATGACACGAAGTAAGTTGAGAAACAACACATGATAGTTTGTGAATTTGAACCTAAAACTTCTAAAGATGCACTTGAAAATGATGAATAGATTAAGGCCATGAATGAAGAAATTGAGAAGATAGAGAAAAAAAATGAACATTGGTACCGAGACCGAAAGACAAGAATATAATCAGAACCAAATGGATATTCAGAAATAAATTGAATGAAAATGGAGATGTCACTATGAATAAGGAAAGACTAGTATGCAAAGGGTATGCACAAGAAGAAGGTATTGCCTATGGTGTGACTTTTGTACCCATTTCTAGACTTGAAGGAGTTACAATATTGCTTGCATATGCTACTTACAAAGGATTTAAAGTTTATTAGATGGATGTCAAATCTACATTTTTGAATGGAATACTTGAAGAAGAGGTACACATTGAACAACTTGAAGGTTTTGTTGATCCTAATTAGAGGAATATGGTATGTAAGTTGCACAAAGCACTATATGAACTGAAAGAAGCACTGAGAGCATGGTATGAAAGACTGCACTCCTATCTTATCAGTATTGGATTTGTTAGAAAAAGTGACAATAGAAATTTGTATTTGAAAGGTGAAACTGATGACAAGATTCTTATTGCTAAAGTTTTTGTTGATGATATCATATTTGGAGGACATGATAACCTATGCAAAATTTTTTTTGATGAAATGAGAAAATAATTTGAAATGTCAATGTTTGGAGAGATTAAATTTTTTCTTGGCTTCCAAATTTTACAACAGAATGAAGGCATATACATTACTCAATCAAAGTACATAAAAGAAGTATTGAAGACATTTGGTATGGAGGATTCAAAATGAGTCGGTACACCTATGGTCACTGGATAGAACTGATAAAGGATGACAAGTTAACTGAGGTAAATCAGACCTTGTATAGGTCAATGATTGGAAAATTGATGTATGTTATACATAGTAAACCAGATATTGCACATGTGGTTGGAATTGTAGCAAGATTCTCTACTAATCCTAAAGAATCACATATGAATATTGTAAAAAGAATTTTGAGATACGTGAAGAAAACTGAAAACTATGGTTTTTGGTACAAGAAAGAAGGTAATTTTGAACTGAAAGTTTACACAGATGCGGATTGGGCTAGAAAAATTGATGTTAGAAAGAGCACAACTGGTGAATCATTATTTTTGGGAGAAAAAATAGTTACTTGGATAAGTAAGAAACATAGATGCATTTCTTAGTTTACTGCAGAAGCAGAATATGTTGGTACTACTACTAATTGTTTAAACATTGCATGGATAAAACAACTTTTGGAAGGTATGAATGAAGAGATCACTGACCCAGTGATAATATATTGTGATAACACTAGTACAATAAACATTTCTAAGAATCTGGTGATGCATGCAAAGACAAATCATCTATCTATAAAGTATCGCTACTTGAGGGAACAAGTACAAGAAAAATAAGTAAAACTAGAGTATGTGAAATCGCAAGAGCAACTTGTTGACATATTTACTAAACCCTTACCTAAGGACACATTTGAGTACTTGAGGAGTATACTAGGGATCCATCCCCTATCTATCAATCACTAAGGTGATTGGGAGGTTGCATCAACCTATACTTTATCAGAATATGAAATGATGTTGATGCATAATGTTCACACTTTGGGTTTCCTGAGGTTGTGAAAACTAAAAGTTGGATAACAAACTAAAACTGCATATCTGTACATGCAAGGTACTTGATCTAAAATAAACAATAGAAATAACATTTTGACCACTGAAGGGTTGTTTATTTTATTTTTGGCATTGTTGTCAAAGGGAGAGAAGATTCAATGAAATATTTATCTAAAGGGAGAGAGAATATCATATGAAATACACACAGGAATCTAAGATTCAATGAAAGAGATTACATCTACAGTGAGAGACTGCATGGAGAGTGTTGATGTTGTGTAGTGATTAAACATATTAAATGTACAAGCTAGGGAGAGCTTACTGAGTTATAGCATTTGCATAAAGAGTTATAGAATAGATATTTGGTATTCTATGACATATTTCATATTGTATTTCCATCAATGCCAAAGGGAGGGATTGATAATTGACAACTGATTGAATATGTTGAGGGAGAGTTTGACAATGAATTGGATATTTGAAAGACAATGATTGATGATCACTAAGCTACTAATGTATATAAAAGACATTAAATCAGTTAATTTATTGTCATTGATGTCAACTAGTTTTGACTATACTTATCATGATGGTTACAAACATCTTAAGAAGGAAATAATGATGAAGGAATGAGATATCTACATAAAGGTGAGATAGATTAGAAATATATGGATATGGTATTCATTGGGTAACTTATTGATGAGTCTATGGAATTATGTTAGTAATTTGATTGTATTACATGAATCTATTATGGGTTGAAGATTAAGAATGAACAAGTTTATGTGGTCGGTAAATGAAGAATTTAGTATACACCAAGCAAGTGTAGTGTATATCGAGTATAGTGTTAACCAAGCTAGTTATCATCGATGCATTATGGTATTGAACGAGTGAAAGAAATTAATGGAACTTATGACTGCCGACTAAAGATGATGAGATGGACAATTGTTTATGATTCTTAGGTAATGATAATGTTTGATATGATGATCAAATGATTGAAAAAATTCAAGGATGATCAGATGAAGGAGAAAGAAACATGTTATTGACACAACTATCAAGGAAGGTTAAAGCGACAAAATCAACGGTGAAGATTAAGAGGCAAAATCTATGGATGGAAATAAAATGGTTTATGATGTCTATATAAAGAGACATAAGATTCATTATTGAGTCTATTGCAGGATAATTCATGTGAAAATATTGAATTCATGAAAAGCTTCAATCAAACTGGTTGAAGATAGAATCGAGAAACTCTGTAGACAACACCAAGTGACAGAGAAAGCATTTATCAAGCAGAATAGAGTTGGAGGAAATAAAGAGATTGAATTGATTATTGATCAGGGGTATTTTTGAGAATTAGCATAGATCTAAAAATCTACAAATCAAGTTGTATTTGAATGAGATCATTATTGTATCAGTTTAACCATTGCTACAAATAAATCTCTTAACTGAGTGAGACTTAACAATATTTATATTTCAATATGACATTCAATGAATGTTGGTTGTTTTCTTGTTGACCCCACAATGAATTTTTGGTCAAGGGAGAACTGTTAGTGATAAATCCTCTAACTAGGTCACACCTCATAGTGTGTTCTATAACCTTTAACAGGGTTTTCTCCTAATTGAGCTGACTTTAGAAGAGTGAATTATTTTGGGTTACCGATCCCAGGTGGTTTTTCCCCTAACAGGGTTTCCACCTTAAAAATATAAGTGTTATATGTGTATGGATGTGTTGAATTTCTATTTTACTTTACATATTACTATAACTGAATTGATCAGTATACACAATATTTAATTTACTGGTAATTGGTATATGAAGAGAAAGGTAGTTGATATTTTATCGAGTTGATTAATTAGTTTGAATGTTTTTTAATATACATTTGGGAGTATTTGGGACTGTAGGATAATTGGACTTAACTGATTCACCCCCCCTCTCAGTTATCTAACAACCAATGTGTTACTGATTTCCTTCCAAAGGGACTAAAAAGTTATCCTAGACAATTTAGTAGGTTTCCCTACTACAAGAAGCTACAAATTGTGCATTTTTTTAATACTATGCATATTGGAAAGAATATAACAAAGACATTATGGAAAATATAGGATAGAAGGAGTGACAAAGAAAAAATTATCAAAATTTGTAGTGACATTCATGAATCCAATCATGCATTGAAGGATTTCATTCACTCAAATAGAAATGGTCAGTATATTAATATAAGTTCCCTTCCTTGGCTATTAATGAACCAACAAAGAAATGTTATAAAAGAGCTCATACGAAAAATTTGATTTCCCACAAGATTTGCTGGGAACAAAAGTGAATTTGAGTTAGGGATGAAAACACATGATTGGCATAACTTCATTAAGATAATTCATGTTCTTCCATATTTACAATATGATGTGGTAACTACGTGTACTTTTCATCGTATTATGTTAGAAAATAATGAAATGATCAGTTTATAATTGTTGCAGTATGTGCTACCTCTATCTTTCCCAGAGCACTTCAACAATAACATCAAACAAGTGATATATGATCTTTCAAAAATACATGAGGTAAGCAGTGATATTTGTTCAATTTTTTGTATATATTTATTATTATTTTATAAAGTCTTGTATTTATATATTTTTTGCATCTTGAATCTCTTGTAGGTGGTTGTCATCTAATGAAATCCATAAAGAAGATATAAAATATTGGAAGAGAAAAATTCCTCATCTAATGTGTGAAATGCAAAAGTGTTTACCTTCAAAATTTTTCAATATACAAGAGAACTTCCTCTGAGCAAGGCATTTATTGCAAATCAACACAATGTCACAACTTCTTCTGCACTTGCACATGTAACAAACAAGTTAAGTGAAAACATGGTACATTTCCTCCTTGCATCGATTCAATTTTACACTTGTCTTGAGCATGGTTTACTTTGATAGCTCTTGGCTATGCATATATATGCATAACTATAGATATAGATAGGTCATTGGATATTTGTTATTTCTTAGATCTTTTGGATGTAACCCATCTTCATTATGCAGGCTCTAGAGCGGCTCAGGAGTTGGAGTGGACTAAAGCTAGGAACAAGGAGCACACATGCACAAATTAGGTAAGTAGTGTTTAGTGTTGGTTAATCAAACATGAGTACAGGTACAAATCTGATTATCTTGCCTCCTATTTATGTTGTAACAAATAATAGTACATAATGTTGTTTAAAATTAGAGTAGTATATTTTAATCTTTCAATTTTATTTTTTTTGTATGTTTTGTTGAATAATTATGTTTTAGACATTGAATAGTGAAGGTGTCTTCACAATTTGATTCTTGTTCTAACATAAGGAATAATATCTTTAGCATTCAGTTGGGATAGCTATAGCACTAAAACTGTAAATATGTCCCTATGAACCCGATACAAGTTCCTACAAGGTGCTAAGGTATTGTTCCTTATGTTAGAACAATAATAGTGAGTGGATAGTAATATATGGACATAGTTCAATACTATATTACTATCCACTCACTATCCACAACTATGTCCGTATATTACTATCCACTCACTATCCATTCTCAAACTGACCAATATTGGTGGTAGGGGTTGTTACATAAGTTTTAATGAGTTCTTAAGAATGGAACAAACATATAAATGATTGAAAGGCAAAAAGGAAACATGATGAGCGATGTAGAGGATTAATAAACTCATAATATTTCTTAAGGATTAACTAATCCAAGTAATCTATAAATTTGACAATTTATTAGAGACAGTTTGTCATATCACACAATGCACTTAAGCAAGAAATCTTTGGAATCTCAAAATATATGACAGGTTCTTCATTCCTATCAACTTCAAGGTAATTCACATTCAAAATTACTCCAAAATCCTTAGTTCTATTTTAAAGGTGTCTTCACAATTTGATTCTTGTTCTAACATAAGGAACAATACCTTTAACATTTAGTTGGGATGCCTATAGCACTAAAACTGCAAATATGTCCCCTTGAACCCAATACAAGTTCCTACAAGGTGTAAAGGTTTTGTTCCTTATGTTAGAAAAAAAATAGTGAGTGGACAATAATATATGGACATACATCAGTATTATATTACTGTCCACTCACTATCCACAACTATGTCCATATATTACTATCCACTATCCACAACTATTCTCATTTAGGAGGTTTCTAAGGAGAAAACATGTAGGTAGTTATTGGATAGATAGATTTACCATAAATTTACCATATGATCATAGTAATAGGGGGATCTTCATGTAATATTGAAAGACAGATTTACCATAATCACATGAATGAAATCTAAATAATCTAAAATTTTACCATAAATTTTTAGGGCTAAAATAACACTTACGTGGAGAAGTCAGCTAGAAATTGCAGGCAGATTTGAAACCTTGAAAGTGAAATGATTGACAACCAAGTTTGAGCTCTGTACATCTACAGGTATATGATAGACCTTCTGCTCCTATTTTCTCCCGCGTGAACTATGTTTTTGTGCTACATCCACAAAAAATGATTTTCTTTTGTCTTTTTTGTTTGTTATTATTGCTCATGTTTGAAAGTGGATAGTAATATATGGACATAGTTCAGTATTATATTACTATCCATATATTATAATATCATGGTTGATAGTTTTATTGCATTCTATGAAATAAAATCTTGTGTAAATTGTGATCATCCTCCCTAACTAAGAGGGAGTGTTAATGTTGTAGCTTCGGTTATATGATACACATATGCATGTGTGTGTTAATAATAGTATCCAACATAATGTATAGTTTATTTGGAGAAATTTAGTGACATGTGGACATGTTTGAAAGTGGATAGTGAGTGGACAATAATATATGGACATAGTTCACTATTATATTACTGTCCATATATTACTTGCTCAATGAGATCATATGTATGAGTGTCCCATATGTTTGAAAGTGGATAGTGAGTGGACAATAATATATGGTCATAGCTCAGTATTATATTACTGTCCACTCACTATTCACTTTCAAACATATGAACATGTTTGAAAGTGGATAGTGAATGGACAATAATATATTGACATAGTTCGCTATTATATTACTGTCCACTCACTATCCACTTTCAAACACATGGACATGTTTGAAAGTGGATAGTGAGTGGACAATAATATATAGACATAGTTCACTATTATATTACTACCCATCTATTACTGTCCACTCACTATCCACTTTCAAACTGACCAAGATTGGTTGTAGGGGCTGTTACAAAAGTTTTAATCAGTTCCAAAGACAAATTAAAATACATTTGGGGAAGAATATCTCTACACAAAAGAATAAATAACCATACTAAGTTAAATTTTGAAACCAATTCAAAAAAGAATAAGAAATCAGACATGACATTTGCTTAAAGTTGGAATTAAGTGAATTTTGCACTAAGTTCCTAATGTTGAGGTCTCTGTGTGTCTAATTCATTGGGTTGAACTTCATTGATACACTCTTTGCATGAGGAATGAGGATGGAGAATATGTACAAGATGACATGGATAGGAGGTTAAATGAAGCCATTCATGAATTTTGTAATTCTCCTCACAAAAAGAATGTTGAACAATAAAGTACAATCCTCTTGATAGAAAGAATGCTGAACATGTCCTAAATAATGGATATTCTAACCCACTATTCAAACATAATAATGAAACATGAAAAGCCCAAAAGGAATCATGATGAGTGATGCAGAGGATTAATGAACTCACAATCTTTCCTAAGGATCAAGTGATCCAACATTACAAATTTGACAATTTATTGGAGATAATTTATCATATTACATAATGCACATAAGAAAGAAAGCTTTGGAATCTCAAAATATATGATGGGTTCTTCATTCCTATCAACTTAAAGGTAATTCACATTCAATCTTACTCCAAAATCCTTAGTTCTATTTTGAAGGTGTCTTCACAATTTGATTCTTGTTCTAACATAAGGAACACTACCTTTACACCTTGTAGGAACTCACTATTATTACTCATGTTTTAAAGTGGATAGCGAGTGGAAAATAATATATTATTATATATTACTGTCCATATATTACTGTCCACTCACTATCCACTTTCATATTGACCAAGATTGGTTGTAGGGGTTGTTACAACACTACAAATTTGACAATGTATTGGAGACAATTTTTCATATCACATAATGCACATAAGAAAGAAAGCTTTGGAATCTCAAAAGATATGATGGGTTCTTCATTCATATCAACTTCAAGGTAATTCACATTCAAACTTACTCCAAAATCCTTAGTTTTTTTTTGAAGGTGTCTTCATAATTTGATTCTTGTTCTAACATAAGGAACAATAACTTTACAGCTTGTAGGAAATCACTATTATTGCTCATGTTTGAAAGTGGATAGTGAGTGGACAATAATATATAGTATTATATTACTATCCATATATTACTGTCCAGTCACTATCCACTTTCAAAATGACCAAGATTGGTTGTAGGGGCTGTTCTAACACTACAAATTTGACAATTTATCATATCACATAATGCAGATAAGAAAGAAAGCTTTGGAATCTCAAAATTTATGATGGGTTCTTCATTCCTACCAATTTCAAGGTAATTCACATTCAAACTTACTCCAAAAGCCTTAGTTCTATTTTGAAGGTGTCTTCACAATTTGATTCTTGTTCTAACATAAGGAACAATACCTTTACACCTTGTAGGAACTCACTATTATTGCCCATGTTTGAAAGTGGATAGTGAGTGGACAATAATATATAGTATTATATTATTGTCCATATATTACTGTCCACTTACTATCCACTTTCAAACTAACCAAGATTGGTTGTAGGGGCTATTACAACACTACAAATTTGACAATTTATTGGAGACAATTTGTCATTTCACATAATGCACATAAGCAAGAAAGATTTGGAATCTCAAAATATATGATGGGTTATTCATTCATATCAACTTCAAGGTAATTCACATTCAAACTTACTCCAAAATCCTTGGTACTATTTTGAAGGTGTCTTCACAATTTGATTCTTGTTCTAACATAAGGAACAATACCTTTACACCTTGTAGGAACTCACTATTATTTCTCTTGTTTGAAAGTGGATAGTAATCTATGTTAAGAATGAATGCTTGGCAGTCATTCTGTAGCAGTTATTGTTGCATTCATGACTATGATTGTCATTGATGTCAACACAGTGATCTTCTAGAGACTCGCAGAGAAGCTGACAATATTTTGATTAGCGCACGTGGGATATTGTAGTTGGTGATATGCAATGTTGAGGTTATATTATTTGATATGTTATATGTCTATGGTTAAGAGCACAGACAATAATTAATTTATTCATGAAAGTTATGAGCATTTTGGTGGAAGCAGTATTTAGGGAGTGTTCTTGAGTAGTAGTTTGTGGAAATCGGATGACATCTCCTAATCAAGATGGAATCTAGTTTTGTGCAGTTAAAGGGAAGTTTGAGACACATTGATAGTGATGTGGTTCATAGAACAAACTTTGAGGTTGCATGAGTGAAGATTTATTGTATTTGGAAGCTGACATTTTTGTGTAATTTTGATGTAGCATGTGGAAACTTTTATTTTGTAATTGTGTGCCAACTCATTTGTAATTATTTGAGTGTGGTATAAAGGAAGGAATGTTTTTCCTTGTTGTAATGTGTATGTATGGAAGCATGGTATGGTTGAATGCGAATGTATACATGAAGTGAAGAAAAGAGCCAATGAAGTTGTGAAAGTGAAATTATGAAGGAAGACATGCGAACTACAAAGATCTAAAATTGAGATCTGGTTTAGCAGTGAGTGCGGTTTGGCATAGTGAGGAGGTAACATATTTCATATTATTCTACTGAATAATCTTAAGGTTAGTTGGACAGTGTGTTCAGTGATCTTACCATTGATGCTGTTTGGGTAGTGGGTCCTTCTATCTTCCATAACTCCTAACAGGGTTAGAATCTTTTAACAGGGATTCAAAATCTCCTAACAGGGATTCAGATGTACTAAATGTATTTCATAAGACTCCTAATAGAGTCCATCCTTTCACAAGGAATATTCATATTAGTGCATCTTTTGTGGGCATCATTCCCACCGGGGTTTACTCTTTGATCAAGAGGCTCCCTAGTCAACATATCTTGTGTTATTGTGTCATTGTGTATGAATATCTTTCTATGGTTGGTAATTATATTGATTACATGGTTAAATGCTGTTGAAGTTGATAAAAGTTATAATTATTAGATAACTAATTCACTCCCCCCCCCCTCTCAATTATCTTGGTGGACTTTACTTTCTAACAATTGGTATCAGAGCAGCAGGTCCTTGAAAGGAAAGTTTAACAGCTTAAGGAGATCCATGGAAAATTTCAGGAAAGAAAGCCCTAAGTTTGATGGAGTAAATTTTGATAGCTAGAAAGAGAAGATGAAGACACATCTACTATGTTTAGGACCAAGTTATTGGTTTATTACAAAGAATGATAAGACTATCATTGAGGAAGATAATCTTGAGACATGTTCTAATGATGAGAGAGATTTATTCATGTGTAACATACTTACAAGAGAAGCACTTTTGATAGCACTTTCAGAGAATGAATATAGTTAGGTAAAATGTTTAACAAAATCTCATGAAATTTGGAAAGCTTTACACTCTACTTTTGAAGGTGATGAACATGCAAAGAAAGCTAGATTACATAATTGGATATGTGCATTTGAAGATATAAGAATGATGGAAGATGAATTTGTTAGAAGCTATATTGGTAGAATGTTAGAAATTGTTGTAGGGATAAAATCTTGTGGAGGAACAAAGACAGAGAATGAAGTGATATGGAAAATTCTCAGGACATTGACTCTTGTATTTAAGTAGATGACAGAGATGATTGAATAAGTGATACCTTGTACGACAAACTTTACAAGAGAGACTCTTCTTGGAAGATTGGAAGTAGCAGAAATGAACCTGAGGTTATCAGGAGACTTACCTAGAATGGAGACAACATTTAGTGCTCTTAGTGTTCACCCTACTTTGTCAAGAAGCATCAGTGTGAGTGGAGATTATGCTGGCAGCAGCAGATCTAGAAATGAAGAAGACAAGAAGATTGAAGAAGGTATTGCCTTGCTTGTGAAAAGAGAACTAGACGGTAATAACATTTTTAAATGTTGGACTTGTCAAGAATATGGTCATTTTGCATCTAAATGTCCTAAGAGAGTTAAAAAGTATAGAAGCAATTTCAAGCCTAGAAGATCTAAGGAATGCTATTATGCTAATGATGAAGATCTTGAAGCTAGTATAGAAAGAACCTTAAGTGAAAGTGATACTGAGAATAATGATGACATAGGATTTGTAGCAATTAAAGAAGAAAATCCTAAATCTGATGTTAAGGAAGAAAAAGCCTTAGTTTCTCAAGTTGAAAAGAAAGCTGATTGGATTATAGACAGTGGTTGTTCACATCATATGACTGGTGACATGAAAAAGTTCATAAAGTTGAATGAATATGATGGTGGAGTTGTTAGAGTTAGTAACAATGCACCTTATTTGATTAAAGGTATAGGATCTATTACTCTTGATGGAAAGACTAATACTGATGATGTTTACTTTGTGAATGGATTGAAACATAATCTTTTGAATGTTGGATAGTTAGTTAATAAGGGATATCAAGTTTGATTTACTGAGAAAACTTGTGTGATAAAGGATAAAGATGGAAATTTGATTGGAACTGGATCTAGAACCAGAGGTAATGTATTTCAATTGAATCTTACTGAGATGACATGTTTGATTACTAAGATTGATGATAGTTGGTTATGGCATAGAAGGTTTTGTCATATAAACTTTGATAATATTGTGAAAGTGAGTACTACACTTGCAGCAAGGGATTTGCCTAAAATTATGAAGCCTACTAACATGATTTGCAAAGAATGTGTGATGGCTAAGCAAAAGAGAAGTTCATTTCCTAGCAAGAAGTTCACATCGACAGAGAAGTTGGAGATTGTTCATACAGACTTGAGCGGTCCTACCAGGACTAGAGGATTCTATGGAGAAAGGTATTTTATGATTCTTATTGATGATTTTACAATAATGATGTGGATTGCATTTCTTAAAGAAAAATCTAAAGCATTTGATAAGTTTAAGATCATTAAGAATAAATTTGAGAATGAATCTAGAATGAAGATTAAATGTTTGAGATCTAATAGAGGTGGAGAATTTACTTCTAGAGAGTTTAACACTTTTTGTGAAGTGAATGGTATTAAGAGACAGTTTTTAGCCCCTAGAACACTTGAACAAAATGGTATTGCAGAAAGATGAAACATACTAGTGATTGAAGCAGCAAGAGCTATGTTGTTTGAAAATAATTTGGCAAAGACATTTTGGAGAGAAGCAGTGAATACAATAGTATATACAATGAACATAGTACAAATCAGAGCAAACACATACAAGACACCTTATGAATTATAGTTTGGACATGCACCCTCAGTTAAGTATTTTAAAATTTTTGGAAGCAAATGTTATATAAAGAGAGATGATCCTATTGGAAAGTTTGATCCTAGAAGTGATGAAGGAATTATTCTTGGATATTCTTTGAAGAGAAAAGCATATAGATGTTACAATAAGAGAACTAAAACTATTGTTGAGAGCGCAAATGTTAAAGTTGATGAGAAGTTCAAAATTTAGGAAAGAATGCTTGATTATGAATATGATGAAGAAGCTCATCCTAAGCCTAACACTGAAACTATTGAGACTGACAGTGAATTATTGAATGAGAGTCATGCTGAAGAAACCAGAGAGGAATCTAGAGAAGAATCTACAATTGAAGCAAGATCTGAGACTATGACACTGAATAGGTATTTATCAAGACAACATCCTATTGAACAAGTTATTGGAAGTTTGGACAGAGGAGTTTTGACTCAGAATAAGGTACATTTATGTTTGATTTCTCAAATTGAACCTAAATCTACTAGTGAAGCTTGTGAAGATGAACATTGGATTAATGCTATGAAAGAAGAACTAGATCAGATTGAAAAGAACAAGACATGAGAAATGGTTCCTAGACCTAAAGACAAGAATGTGATTGGAACTAAATGGGTATTTAGAAACAAGATGAATGAACAAGGAGAAGTAGTAAGAAACAAAGCAAGATTGGTATGTAAGGGATACTCATAGCAATAAGGAATTGATTATGAAGAAACTTTTGCACTAGTAGCAAGACTTGAAGCAGTAAGAATGTTTTTAGCCTATGCAGCTTTTAAGAAATTCAAAGTATATCAGATGGATGTGAAGTCCACATTTCTGAATGGTGAATTGGAAGAAGAAGTCTACATTGAGCAGCCTGAAGGTTTTCCTTTGACTCAAGAAGGAGACATGGTGTGTAAATTGAAGAAAGCATTATATGGACTAAAGCAAGCACCTAGAACTTGGTATGCAATACTAGATAAGTATTTGTTAAAATTGGGATTTACTAAAGGAACAACTGATAGTAATTTGTACACAAAAGAAATTGAAAATGGTTTGTTGGTTATAGTTATTTTTGTTGATGACATTATTTTTGGAGGAGAAGATGAAGCTAGTGACAAATTTGTTGATGAAATGAAGACAAAATTTGAAATGAGTATGATTGGTGAGATGAAATACTTTTTGAGATTATAGATAACATAGAACAGTGATGGTATCTTTGTAAGTCAAACAAAGTACTTGAATGATTTGCTGAAAATAATTGGAATGGAGAACTGTAAACCAATTGGAACACCTATGGTTATAGGACACAAACTATCTAGCAAAGATGAAACACCGATAGTTGAGCAGAAGAAATACAGATCCATGATTGGAGGATTGCAGTACTTGACACACACAAGACTAGATGTAGCACATTCAATTGGAATGGTAGCAAGATTTCAAGCTAAACATAGAGAATCACATTATGCAGTAGTAAAGAGGATACTGAGATATTTAAGAGGCACAATGGACTGTGGATTATGGTATGAAAATTCTGATGATTTTACCCTATGTGCATATAGAGATGCTGATTGGGGAGGCAGTGTTGATGATAAGAAAAGCACCAGTGGAGGAGCATTTTTTCTTGGAGGAAGATTAGTTTCTTGGCTGAGCAAGAAGTAGAATTGTATTTCACAGAGCACAACAAAAGTAGAGTATGTAGTAGCAGCAAAAAATTGTAACTAGATAATTTGGATGAAGCAAATGCTGAAAGATATTGGAATTAAGTTTGTTGAGCTTGTTGTCATACATTGTGACAACACCAGCACAGTTAGTATGTCTAAGAATCCTATATTACATTCTAAGAAAAAGCATATAGAGATCAAGTATCATGTTGTAAGAGAGAAAGTTGATGAGAAAGAAGTCAGATTGGAGTACATAAGCACAAAGGAATAGATAGAAGACATATTTACAAAGCCTTTGCCTAAGGATACATTTGAGTATCTGAGAGGTATTCTTGGGGTTATGCCCCAGCCTATTTTTGAGTAATGATGTAGTTGGTTGCATCTGTCTAGTGGTATATGAGCCCTATCTTTCTTCTGGATTGGATGTTGGTACTTCCTCTATGGGGGAGTATGTGTATTTGATATGAGTCATGAGGACTCTTGTGAATGTATTTTCTGAATAGTGTCTTTTGACATTGAGTTGTTGTTGACATAGTGATGAAATTTTTCTCATTGATGTCAATGGGGGAGAAATATACATGAAAAACAATATGAGACACTGTTGGAGAGAACTAAATAGGAAAATGAAGCAAGATTTGATTGATGAAGAGGATTTGAAAATGTTTGTCAGAGCAGCAGTGTTGCAGTATTAGATTTTTGGAACATTGGATGTTTTTCATCTATGTTTCCATCAATGCCAATGGGGGAGATTGTTAGGAATGAATGTTTGGTAGTCATTCTATAGCAGTTGTTGCATTCATGACTATGATTGTCATTGATGTCAACACAGTGATCTTCTGGAGATTCACAGAGAAGCAAAAAATGTTTTGATTAGCGCATGTGGGATATTGTAGTTGGAGCTATGCGATGTTTAGGTTATATTCTTTGATATGTTATATGTCCATGGTTAAGAGTGCAGACAATAATTCATTTATTCATGAAAGTTATGAGCATTTTGGTGGAAGCAGTATTCAGGCAGTGTTCCTGAGTAGCGGTTTGTGGAAATCGAATGATATCTCCTAATTGAGATGGAATCTAGTTTTGTGTAGTTAAAAAGAATTTTGAGACACATTAATAGTGATGTGGTTCACAATGCAAACTTCGAGGTCACACGAGTGAAGATTTATTGTATTTGGAAGCTGATAGTTTTGTGTAATTTTGATGTAGCGTGTGGAAACTTTTATTTTGTAATTGTGTGTCAACTCATTTGTAATTATTTGAGTATGGTATAGAGGAAGGAATGTTTTTCCTTGTTGTAATGTGTATGTATGGAAGCATGGTATGGTTTAATGTGAATGTATGCATGAAGTGAAGAAAAGAGCCAATGAAGTTGTGAAAGTGAAATTGTGAAGGAAGACATGTGAAGTACAGAGATCTAAAATTCAGATCTGGTGTAGCAGTGAGTGTGGTTTGGCATAGTGAGGAGGTAACATATTTCATATTATTCTATTGAATAATCTTAAGGTTAGTTGGACAGTGTGTTCAGTGATCTTACCATTGAAGTTGTTTGGGCAGTGGGTCCTTGTGTCTTCCATAACTCCTAACAAGGTTAGAATCTTTTAACAGGGATTCAAAATCTCTTAACAGGGATTCATATGTACTGAATATATTTCATAAGACTCCTAAGAGAGTCCATCCTTTCACAAGGAATATTCATATTAGTGCATCTTTTGTGGGCCTCATTCCCATCGGGGTTTACTCTTTGATCAAGAGGTTCCCTAGTCAACATATCTTGTGTTATTGTGTCATTGTGTATGAATATCTTTCTATGGTTGGTAATTATATTGCTTACATGGTTAAATACTGTTGAAGTTGATAAAAGTTATAATTATCAGATAAATGATTCACTCCCCCCCTCTCAGTTATCTTGGTGGACTTTACTTTCTAACAATCTATAGTATTATATTACTGTCCATATATTATTGTCCACTCACTATCCACTTTCAAACTGACCAAGATTGGTTGTAGGGGCTATTCGAACACTACACAATTTATTGGAGACAATTTTTCATATCACATAATGCACATAAGCAAGAAAGCTTTGGAATATCAAAATATATGATGGGTTCTTCATTCATATCAACTTCAAGGTAATTCACATTCAAAATTACTCCAAAATCCTTAGTTCTATTTTGAAGGTGTCATCACCATTTGATTCTTTTTCTAACATAAGGAACAATACCTTTACACCTTATAGAAACTCACTATTATTGCTCATGTTTGAAAGTGGATAGTGAGTGGACAGTAATATATAGTATTATATTACTGTCCATATTAATTTCCACTCACTATCCACTTTCAAACTGACCAAGATTGGTTGTAGGGGCTGTTCCAACACTGCAAATTTGACAATTTACTGGAGATAATTTTTCATATCACATAATGCACATAAGAAAGAAAGCTTTGGAATCTCAAAGTAAATGATGGGTTCTTGATTCCTATCAATTTCAAGGTAATTCACATTCAAACTTACTCCAAAATCCTTAGTTCTATTTTGAAGGTGTCTTCACAGTTTTATTCTTGTTCTAACATAAGGAACAATACCTTTACACCTTGTAGGAACTCACTATTATTGCCCATGTTTGAAAGTGGATAGTGAGTGGACAATAATATATAGTTCCATATATTACTGTCCACTCACCATCCACTTTCAAACTGACCAAGATTGGTTGTAGGGGCTATTACAACACTACAATTTTGATAATTTATTGGAGACAATTTGTCATATCACATAATGCACATAAGAAAGAAAGATTTGGAATCTCAAAATATATGATGGGTTCTTCATTCATATCAGCTTCAAGGTAATTCACATTCAAACCTACTCAAAAATCCTTAGTTCAATTTTGAAGGTGTCTTCACAATTTGATTCTAGTTCTAACATAAGGAACAATACCTTTACATCTTGTAGGAACTCACTATTATTTCTCATTTTTGAAAGTGGATAGTGACTGAAAAGTAATATATAGTATTATATTACTATCCATATCTTACTGTCCACTCACTATCCACTTTCAAACTGACCAAGATTGGTTGTAGGGGCCGTTCTAACACTACAAATTTGACATTTTATTAGAGACAATTTGTCATATCACATAATGCACAAAAACAAGAAAGATTTGGAATCTCAAAATATATGATGGGTTCTTCATTTCTATCAACTTAAAGGTAATTGACATTCAAAATCACTCCAAAATCCTTAGTTCTATTTTGAAGGTGTCTTCACAATTTGATTCTTGTTCTAACATAAGGAACAATACCTATACACCTTGTAGGAACTCACTATTATTGCTCATGTTTGAAAGTGGATAGTGAGTGGACATTAATATATAGTATTATATTAGTTTCCACACACTATCCACTTTCAAACTGACCAAGATTGGTTGTAGGGGCTGTTACAACACTACAAATTTGACAATTTATTAAGGACAAATTTTCATATCATATAATGCACATAAGCAAGAAAGATTTGAAATCTCAAAATATATGATGGGTTCTTCATTCCTCTCAATTTCAAGGTAATTGACATTCAAACTTACTCCAAAATCCTTAGTTCTATTTTGAAGGTGTCTTCACAATTTGATTCTTGTTCTAACATAAGGAACAATACCTTTAGCATTCAGTTGGGATGCCTATAGCACTAAAACTGCAAACATGTTCCTATGAACTCGATACAAGTTCCTACAAGGTGTAAAGGTATTGTTCCTTATGTTAGAACAAGAATAGTGAGTGGACAATAATATATGGACATATTTCACTATTATATTATTGTCCACATATTACTATCTACTCACTATCCACTTTCAAACTGACCAAGATTGATTGTAGGGGCTGTTACAACACTAAAAATTTGACAATTTATTGGAGACAATTTATCATATCACATAATGCACATAAGAAAGAAAGTTTGAAGGAATTTAATATAATCACTACCACATTCGTGCATTAATGAGAATCAATGATTGAAGTTTTTAGATTCTAAGAAGATGTATATTCAGTGGAGGCTAGAAGGGATATCTGTGGAGATTTTCTAGATCTCTAAAATTCTAGAGAATATCATCTTTACTGAGTGGAGGTGGGGAAAAATTAACCTAGGTCTATGAAACCTTCACAAATATCCCTTCTTTAGCCTCCACTCATACCTCTTCTCAGAATTTGGAAAATTTGGATACTGTTTGTCATCCATGCATGAAATGTGCTAGTGATCATATAAAATTCCGTCAGGCCTCTAGTATTGATGAGGTGGACAAGTGTAAAAGTTTTTGCAAGACTGGCATCAATTATTTGGTCAATTATGATAAGGTAAACAACAAGATAATATTATTGTATCTTTAATTTATTTTATCCATTCATATTTTCTTCCTTCTCTTCATCTTTAGTAATATAATAGATATTGTGTAGTCTACATAAAGGCAAGGCAGTGATTATTCTCGACGATCGACATGTATAAGTCTTCCAGGCCTTACCTAGTAGCTAGAACTAAAGATATTAGAGCTCAAGAGACCATAATAGTTGGTCTCCATCTTTGGTCCATACGATTTGTTAAGGTTTTATGATCATTGCAAATGTAATAGCACTATCTGATTGTATGTGTTTTCCAAATGCAACAATCTCTTGCATTTATATTGAGAATGAGCCAAGAAGAGACATGTCCCTTCATGAGACATGTCTATTCATTAATATGTAATTAATATAATGACAATTATGATTATACACACACACACACACACACACATATATATACATGTACATATATATATATATATATAATATTTCTTGAGTATTATATTAATTTCTCTAATATTTACATTATATATATATATATATATATATATATATATATATATATATATATATATATATATATAAGTGTGTATACATATATAAGTATATATATACTAAATATATATATATATATATATATATATATATATATATATATATATATATATATATATATATATATATATATATATATATATATATATTCACTAGTATTGACTCATTGTGTTTATTCGACTGAAGCTACAAAACATCAACACTCCCTCTTAGCTAGGTAGGATAAATCAATCCAATGCCAACACTTAAGACATTTGACGACATCAATCATATGTTGTAAATAATAAAGGCATCATCCTCAATATGTAGTCAATAGAAACATAGTCTCAAGATGTGGATTTCCTCCATCGATGATTCTATCCACAAGCTCCCATGTGGATTGCCTCCATCAGTCATTCTATCCACAAGCTCTCAGGTGGATTGCCTCCATCGGTTATTCTATCCACAAGCTCTTGTGTGGATTGCCTCCATTGACGATTCTATCCATAAGCTCTTGTGTGGATTTCCTCCATCATCAATTCTATCCACAAGCTCTTAGGTAGATTGCCTCCATCAACGATTCTATCCACAAGCTCTCCTGTGGATTTCCTCCTTCGGTGATTCTATCCACAAACTCACGAGCTTTAGTGTGGATTTCCTCTATTGATGATTCTATCCACAAGTTCCCAGGTGGATTTCCTCAATCAGTGATTCTATCCACAAGCTCTCATGTGGATTGCCTCCATCGGCGATTCTATCCACAAGCTCACGATCTTTAGTGTGGATTTCCTCTATTGATGATTCTATCCACAAGTTCCTAGGTGGATTGCCTCAATCAGTGATTCTATCCACAAGCTCTTGTATGGATTGCCTCCATTAGTGATTCTATCCACAAACTCACGACATTTAATGTGGATTGCCTCTATTGGTGATTCTATCCACAAGCTCTCATGTGGATTTCTTCCATCGGTGATTCTATCCACAAATTCTATCTATTATGATCTATTTCAGCCTTCACAAGATGTCTATCACAATAGAAGATCAAGTTATTGTAAGATCGTCACCTTCCAATAACTTTTCCAAATACAAGTGATAATTATTTGGAAGTCATCACTTCCTCATGATTTATACAGAGGGCAGACCCATTAAAAACATTCATGATTCATTAGTATAATAATCAATTATATCAAGTTTACCTCATTAATGTTTCACCTTCAATAGTGAACTCCCTCTCAATCAATATGATCAAGATTGTCACAAGTTTACTGAACCATCTACTCCCTTTGAAGCTCAAGTTTATCAACTTATTGACCTCTTTTGAAATATCAAATTCTCTTTGCATCTAGTCTCAATCATCAATTTGTTTGCAAGCATCAAGTTCTTTCTCCCTTAAATGCAATTATCTTGTGCTTCTGTCCTAAACATATGTTAGAGAGAGATTACAAATAGCTCACTAAACTATCTTTACCATAAATACCAATGATAAAAGCATACAATATTTTACTAACCAATAGTATAGCATGAATTAAAAACTCAAAAATTGTGTGCATTAATAAAACATGAAATACTTATCTTTTATAAATTTCAAGTATTTCATTCTGTAAGGTGAGCCCATATAGAAAATATCATGCAAATTCATAGAATGATGTCATCATTCTCAAACATTACTATAATTATTCACATGACTTTTATTGAAAATACAAAGGTTCTATACACTATTAAAACCTTCAATTTGATTGGATCTCCCTTCAACTAGTTAGGCTTTTAAACAAGGAACCTTGCTCTTTTACAATTTTTATTTTATTTTTGCATAGACCCATACATAGTCAGTCATAACTTTTAAATTTGACATTTTCTATCCAATCTCTCCAGTGAGATTCTTCTAAAGTTGTTTATCACAAACATATCCAAAATTTAGCAAAATCCAACAGTGCATTTGTGAGATATGGTCCTCGTACTGAGACTATATTTTCTATGACAGTCACACATCCACCATTAACAAACTACTCTCCTACATTTGCAACCTGGCTCTGATACCATGTTAAGGTTTTAGGATCATTGCAAATGTAATAGCAATATCTGATTGTATGTGTTTTCCAAATGCAACAATCTCTTGCATTTATATTGAGAATGATACAAGAAGAGACATGTCCCTTCACGAGACATGTCTATTCATTAATATGTAATTAATATAATGACAATTATGATTACACACACACACACACACACACATATATACAATATTTCTTGAGTATTATATTAATTTCTCTAATATATATATATATATATATATATATATATATATATATATATATATATATATATATATATATATATATATATATATATATATATATATATATATATATATATATATATATATATATATATAAATATATATATATATACTTAAATAAATAAATAAATAAATAAATAAATTATATTTAAGTATATATATACATCTCATATATACTAAATATATATATACATATCTTCACTAGTATTGAGGGTATGTGCAGGATCATGAGGGGCCAAACTATGCCCTTAAGTGGCAATGAAAAATCAGAAAATCAAGATTAGTCAACTTGACGTGAAAAAATGAACTAGTTATCTACCTAATATCAAAAATTTGTAAGAACATAATTTGTAGGAAATTGAATTTAGTTTCTAAACTACTAAGCCTTTTTTGAAAAAAATTTAATATGATTGGTAAAAAGTATAGATTGAAATGCAACACTACAAACATTTCAGCAAAAAAATAAGAAGTATGTGTATGTCTGACCACCCTAATCAAAAGAAAATGATAATATTTTATATAATATTCTATATATAAGTAGCTGACTCATGTCTGGATGTGACGCATATTTTTTGGTATTTTTATTCCAAACAGATAATTAATTATGATTTTTTTGCTATAGTGCTTTCAGAATTTAAAAACTCTCATGTCTGACCACCTTTACTCATTGAAAACTTATCATAATTCAATTTTTAAATTTTTTTTCTTATACTAGATGAAGCATAGAATGTGACGAATCTTTCAGATTTCAAAAATGTTATACGGTTTGAAAGTTATAGCTATTTTTCCATCAGTATGTCAATCAAGACTTTAGACGTAAGTGAACTAGAAAATAACTAATAAATACTTAATGAATTCAAAATCTGACAGCACTTATATCGATGGAAAGCTGACAATCATCCAAAGAAACCCTTTTCATTTTATCGAAATCAAGTGGAAAAAAAGTCGTCAACCTAATGGTCGAAGTGTCGATATAAGAAAAATAGAGAAAAAATAGGTTTTTTGCACACCTTCAGTGTTGACCATGGGGCTTTGGTTTCCAAAGCTATTACCAAGCCTAATCGGGTACCCGAAAAAATCGGGTACCTGAATTTTTCCTGTACCCGATTTTGTTTGAATTTGAATTTTGAAAAGTTTCCCCCTCCCACTCTTTTTTTATTTCCCTTTAATTTTGATGTTTTTTTCTTTCACCCTGACAATCAATAATTTATATATTTTTATATTTATGTTTTATATTTTATATTATATTAGTATATATATTATATATATTATTTATTTATATTATATATTCAATAATATCAATTTAAACGACCTAAGTATATAGTCTGTTCAGATTTATATTAAATGCAATATTTTTATATTATAATCTAAATGTTACATTATATATATATATATATATATATATATATATATATATATATATATATATATATATATATATATATATGTATATATATATATATATATGTATATATATATATATATATATATATATGTATATATATATATTAAATATTAAATATTGTTGCACGTATATAATATAATGTCTAATATATATAATATATAAAATGAATAGGACATTAATATATTGTATATTTGATAATATATATTAAATGTAATATCTAATATATCTTATAATATATATTATATATTTAGTCTATTAAATATTATATTTTTTCAAATATTTTATATATTATTTTAATATTTAATTTAAGTTATAATAGATCCTCTCATGAGACAACAGGTCGAATCGGGGTCGCTAGACGTCTTAAGGGGTAATTAGGGTTTGTGAGGCAACTTCGAATGTACAGTGACCATTTGGAAGGCAATAGGGCATGTCCAAGGACCAATGTACCAAATTTTAATGACTTTTTCCTAGTCAAACTCGAAAAGATTCCATGGGGTGCTCTCAGGAGACCACATGTCCAATCAGTGTCGCTAGGCATCTTAAGGGACCATCAGGGCTCGTGAGACAACCTTTGATGCACGGTGACCATTTGGAATGCATTAGGACATGTCAAAGGACCTAACTCCACAATTTAGATGAATTTTGATTAGTCAAACTCGAAAAGGGTCCATGGGGTGCTCTTGGGAGACCATTGTGCGATTTAGGGTCGATAGGTGACTTAAGGGGTCATCGGTGTTCCAAATGAAACTTTCGATGAATGGTAATCCTTTGGAACACATTAGGACATATCAAATGACCTATGTATGAAATTTGGATAACTTTTACCTAGTAGAACTTGAAAGGGGTCCATGGGGTGCTCTCGGGAAACCACATGTCGAATTGGGGTCGGTAGGCCTGTTAAGAGGTCATTAGGGTTCCAAATGAAACTTTGATGGAATGGTGACCCTTTGGAATGCATTAGGATATGTCATAGGACCTATGTACCAAATTTGGATGACTTTTTCCTAGTAAAACTTGAAAGGGGTCCATGGTGTGCTCTCAGGAGACCACGTGTCGAAATGGGGTCGGTACGCCTGTTAAGGGGTCATTAGGGTTCCAAATAAAACTTTTATGGAATGGTGACCCTTTGGAATGCATTAGGACATGTCATAGGACCTACATACCAAATTTGGATGACTTTTTCCTAGTAGAACTCGAAAGGGGTCCATGGGGTGCTCTTAGGAGACCACATGTTGAAATAGGGTCGATAGGCCTGTTAAGGGGTCATTAGGGTTACAAATGCAACTTGGATGGAATGGTGACCCTTTGGAACACATTAGGACATGTTAGAGGACCTATGTACCAAATTTGTATGACTTGTTCCTAGTAGAACTCAAAACGGGTCCATGGGGTTCTCTGAGGAGACCACATGTCGAATCAAGGTCGATAAGCCTGTTAAGGGGTCATTAGGATTCCAAATGTGACTTTGATGAAACGGTGACCCTTTGGAATGCATTAGGACATGTCAGAGGACCTACGTACCAAATTTGGATAACTTTTTTCTAGTAGAACTCAAAAGGGGTCCACGGGGTGGTCTCGGGAGACCACATATCGAATCATGGTGTGTAGGCCTGTTAAGGGGTCATTAGGGTTCTAAATGCAACTTCCATGGAATGGTGACCCTTTCAAATTCATTAAGACATGTTAGAGGACCTATGTACCAAATTTGGATGACTTTTTCTTAGGAAAATGCAAAAGGGGTCCATGGGGAGCTCTCAGGAGACCACATGTCGAAATGGGGTTAGTAGGCATGTTAAGGGGTCATTAGGGTTCAAAATGCAACTTCTATGGAACCATGACCCTTTGGAATGCATTAGGACTCCCTAGGGGTCAAAAGGGGTCAGGGGGACTCCCTAGGGGTCCTAACGTGTACTAGGACCCCTAGGGAGTCCCCGTGACCCCTTTTGACACATTGAAATGCTGAAGTTTGTCTTAAGGGGTCCTTTTGACTCCCTAGGGTTCCTAATGTGTGATAAGGCATACTTGGACCCCTAGGGAGACATCGTGACCCCTTTTGACACATTAGAACGCTCAAGTGTGTCTTAAGGGGTCCTACCACCCCTTAAGACACACTTGAGTGTTCCAATGTGTCAAAATGGGTCATGATGAATCCCTAGGGGTCCTAGTACACTTTATCACATGTTAGGACCCCTAGGGAGTCCCCGTGACCCCATTTGACACATTGGAATGCTCATGTGTGTCTTAAGGGGTCCTACGACCCCTTATGACACACTAGAGAATTCCAATGTGTCAAAAGGGGTCACGATGATTCCCTAGGGGTCCTAGTACACTTTATCACACGATAGGACACCTAGGGAGTCCCCGTGACCCCTTTTGAGACATTGGAATGCTCTAGTGTGTCTTAAGGGGTTTTAGGACCCCTTAAGACACACTTGAGCATACCAATGTGTCAAAAGAGGTCACGGGGACTCCCTAGGTGTCCTAGTACGTGTTAGGACCCTTAGGGAGTCCCCCTGACCCCTTTTGACACATTGGAATGCTCAAGTGTGCCTTAAGGGGTCATAGGACCCCTTAAGACACACTTGAGCTTTCCAATGTGTTAAAAGGGGTCACGGGGACTCTTTAGGGGTCCTAGTACACTTTATCATGCATTAGGACACCTAGGGAGTCCCCCTGACCCCTTTTGACACATTGGAATGCTCAAGTGTGCCTTAAGGGGTCCTACGACCCCTTAAGGCACACTTGAGCATTCCAATGTGTCAAAAGGGGTCAGGGGGACTCCCTAGGGGTCCTAACATGTACTAGGAGGCCTAGGGAGTCCCTGTGACCCCTTTTCACACATTGGAATGGTCAAGTGTGTCTTAAGGGGTCCTTTTGACTCCCTAGGGTTCCTAACATGTGATAAGGCATACTAGGACCCATAGGGAGTCATCATGACCCCTTTTGACACATTTCAATGCTCTAGTGTGTCTTAAGGGGTCGTAGGACCCCTTAAGACACACTAGAGGATTCCAATGTGTCAAAAGGGGTCACGAGGACTCCCTAGTTGTCCTAGTATGCGTTAGGACCCTTAGGGAGTCCCCCTAACCCCTTTTGCCACATTGGAATGCTCAAGTGTACCTTAAGGGGTCCTAGGACCCCTTAGGGCACACTTGAGCATTCCAATGTGTCAAAAGGGGTCACGGGGACTCCCTAGGTGTCCTAACACATGATAAAGCGTAATAGGACCCCTAAGGAGTCCCCGTGACCCCTTTTGACACATTGGAATGCTCAAGTGTGCCTTAAGGGGTCCTAGGGCCCCTTAAGGCACAGTTGAGCATTCTAGTGTGTCAAAAGGGGTCACAAGGACTCCTTGGGTGTCCTAGTATGCGTTAGGACCCCTAAGGAGTCCCCTTGACCCCTTTTGACACATTGGAATGCTCAAGGGTGCCTTAAGGGGTCATAGGACCCCTTAAGACACACTTGAGCATTCCAATGTGCCAAAAGGGGTCACGGGGACTCCTTAGGGGTCCTAGTATGCTTTATCATGCGTTCGGACACCTAGGGAGTCCCCGTGACCCCTTTTGACACATTGGAACACTCAAGTGTGCCTTAAGGTCCTTAAGGCACACTTGAGCATTCCAATGTGTCAAAAGGGGTCACGGGGACTCCGTAGGTGTCCAAACGCATGATAAAGCATACTAGGACCCCTAAGGAGTCCTCGTGACCCCTTTTGGCACATTGCAATGCTCAAGTGTGTCTTAAGGGGTCGAAGGACCCCTTAAGACACACTAGAGCATTCCAATGTGTCAAAAGGGGTCACGGGGACTCCCTAGGTGTCCTAGTACATGTTAGGACCCTTAGGAAGTCCCCCTGACCCCTTTTGACATATTGGAATGCTCAAGTGTGCCTTAAGTGGTCGTAGGACCCCTTAGGGCACACTTGAGCATTCCAATGTGTCAAAAGTGGTCACGGGGACTCCCTAGGTGTCCTAACGCGTGATAAAGTGTACACGTGAGGACACATAGGGAGTCCCCGTGACCACATTTGACACATTGGAATGCTCAAGTGTGCCTTAAGGGGTCCTACGATCCCTTAAGGCACACTTGAGCATTTCAATGTATCAAAAGGGGTCACGGGGACTCCTTGGGTGTCCTAGTACGCGTTAGGACACCTATGGAGTCCCTTGACCCCTTTTGATACATTGGAATGCTCAAGGGTGCCTTAAGGGGTCGTAGGACCCCTTAAGACACACTTGAGCATTCCAATGTGTGAAAAGGGGTCATGGGGACTCCTTAGGGGTCCTAGTACACTTTATCATGTGTTAGGACACATAGGGAGTCCCTGTGACCACTTTTGACACATTGGAATGCTCAAGTGTGCCTTAAGGGGTCGTAGGACCCCTTAATACACACTTGAGTGTTCCAATGTGTGAAAAGGGGTCATGGGGACTCCTTAGGGGTCCTAGTACGCTTTATCACATGTTAGGACACCTAGGGAGTCCCCGTGACCCCTTTTGACACATTGGAACGCTCAAGTGTGCCTTAAGGGGTCGTAGGACCCCTTAAGACACACTCGAGTGTTCCAATGTGTGAAAAGGGGTCATGAGGACTCCTTATGGGTCCTAGTACACTTTATCACATGTTAGGACACCTAGGGAGTCCCCGTGACCCCTTTTGACACATTGGAATGCTCAAGTGTGCCTTAAGAGGTTGTAGGACCCCTTTAGGCACACTTGAGAATTCCAATGTTTCAAAAGGGTTCAAGAGGACTCCCTAGGGGTCCTAACATGTGATAAAGCATACTAGGACCCCTAAGGAGTCCGCGTGATCCCTTTTGACACATTGGAATGCTCAAGTGTGTCTTAAGGGGTTGAAGGACCCCTTAAGACACACTTGAGCATTGAAATGTGTCAAAAGGGGTCATGATGACTCCCTAGGGGTCCTAGTATGCTTTATCACATGTTAGGACCCCTAGGGACTCCCCTTGACCCCTTTTGACACATTGCAATGCTGAAGTGTGTCTTAAGGGGTCCTACAACCCCTTATGACACACTAGAGCATTCCAATGTGTGAAAAGGGGTCACGATGATTCCCTAGGGGTCCTAATATGCTTTATCATGTGTTAGGACACCTAGGGATTCCCTGTGACCCCTTTTGACACATTGGAATGCTCAAGTGTGCCTTAAGGGGTCATAGGACCCCTTAAGACACACTTGAGCATTCCAATGTGTGAAAAGGGGTCACGGGGACTCCTTAGGGGTCCTAGTATTCTTTATCATGTGTTAGGACACCTAGGGAGTCCTCGTGACCCCTTTTGACACATTGGAATGCTCATGTGTGCCTTAAGGGGTCCTACGATCCCTTAAGGCACAGTTGAGCATTCCAATGTGTCAAAAGAGGTCACGGGGTCTCCCTAGGTGTCCTAACATGTGATAAAGTGCAATAGGACCCCTAAGGAGTCCCCGTGACCCCTTTTGACACATTACAATTCTCAAGTGTGTCTTAAGGGGTCAAAGGACCCCTTAGGACACACTTGAGCATTGCAATGTGTCAAAAGGGGTCACGATGACTCCCTAGGGGTCCTAATATGCTTTATCATGCATTAGGACCCCTAAGGAGTCCCCATGACCCCTTTTGACACATTGGAATGCTCAAGTGTTCCTTAAGGGGTCGTAGGACCCCTTAAGACACACTTGAGCATTCCAATGTGTGAAAAGGGGTCACAGAGACTCCTTAGGGGTCCTAGTATGCTTTATCATGCTTTAGGACACCTAGGGAGTCCCCGTGACCCCTTTTCACACATTGGAATGCTCAAGTGTGCCTTAAGGGGTCCTACGATCCCTTAAGGCACACTTGAGCATTCCAATGTGTCAAAAGGGGTCATGGGGACTCCCTAGGGGTCCTAACGTGTGATAAAGCGTACTAGGACCCCTAAGGATTCCCTGTGACTCCTTTTGACACATTGCAATGCTCAAGTGTGTCTTAAGGGGTCGAAGGACCCCTTAGGACACACTTGAGCATTGCAATGTGTCAAAAGGGGTCACAGGGACTCCCTAGGTGTCCTAACACGTGATAAAGCGTACTTGGACCCCTAAGGAGTCCCCATGACCGCTTTTCACACATTGGAAGGTTGAAGTGTGTCTTAAGGGGTCCTACGACCCCTTAAGGAACACTTGAGCATTCCAATGTGCTCAAAAGGGGTCACGGGGACTCCTTAGGGGTCCTAGTACACTTTATCATGTGTTAGGACACCTAGGGAGTCCCCCTAATGCCTTTTGACACATTGGAATGCTCAAGTGTGCCTTAAGGGGTCCTACGACCCCTTAAGGCACACTTGAGCATTCCAATGTGTCAAAAGGTGTCAGGGGGACTCCCTAGGGGTCCTAACATGTATTAGGACCACTAGGGAGTCCCCATGACCACTTTTGACACATTCAAATGCTCAATTATGTCTTAAGGGGTCCTTTTGACTCCCTAGGGTTCCTAACATGTGATAAGGCATACTAGGACCCCTAGGGAGTCATTGTGACCCCTTTTGACACATTGCAATGCTCTAGTGTGTCTTAAGGGGTCGTAGGACCCCTTAAGACACACTAGAGCCTTCCAATTTGTCAGAAGGGGTCACGAGGACTCCCTAGGTGTCCTAGTACGTGTTAGGACCCTTAGGGAGTCCCCCTGACCCCTTTTGACACATTAAAATGCTCAAGTGTGCCTTAAGGGGTTGTAGGACCCCTTAAGGCACACTGGAGTGTTCCAATGTGTCAAAAGGGGTCATGGGGACTCCCTAGGTGTCCAAACGCATGATAAAGTGTACTAGGACCACTAAGGAGTCCCCGTGACCCCTTTTGACACATTGCAATGCTCATGTGTGTCTTAAGGGGTCAAAGGACCCCTGAAGACACACTAGAGCATTCCAATGTGTCAAAAGGGGTCACACTGACTCCCTAGGTGTCCTAGTATGCGTTAGGACCCTTAGGGAGTCTGCCTAACCCCTTTTGACACATTGGAATGCTCAAGTATTCCTTAAGGGGTTGTAGGACCCCTTAGGGCACACTTGAGTGTTCCAATGTGTCAAAAGGGGTAACGGGGACTCCCTAGGTGTCCTAACATTTGATAAAGCATACGCATTAGTACACCTAGGGATTTCCCGTGACCCCTTTTGACACATTGGAACACTCAAGTGTGCCTTAAGGAGTCCTACAACCCGTTAAGGCACACTTGAGCATTCCAATGTATCAAAAGTGGTCATGGGGACTCCCTGGGTGTCCTAGTACGCGTTAGGACCCCTAAGGTATCCCCTTGACCCCTTTTGACACATTGGAATGCTCAAGGGTGCCTTAAGGGGTCGTAGGACCCCTTAAGACACACTTGAGCATTCGAATGTGTGAAAAGGGGTCACGGGGACTCCTTAGGGGTCCTAGTATGGTTCATCACATGTTAGGAGACCTAGGGAGTCCCCATGACCCCTTTTGACACATTGGAAAGCTCAAGTGTGCCTTAAGGGGTCGTAGAACCCCTTAAGTCACACTTGAGTGTTCCAATGTGTGAAAAGGGGTCACGGGGACTCCTTAGGGGTCCTAGTATGCTTTATCACGTGTTCAAACACCTAGGGAGTCCCCGTGACCCCTTTTGATGCATTGGAATGCTCAAGTTTGCGTTTAGGGGTCGTAGGAACCCTTAAGACACACTTGAGTGTTCCAATGTGTCAAAAGGGGTCACGATGACTCCCTAGGGGTCCTAGTATGCTTTATCACATGTTAGGACCCCTAGGGAGTCCCCCTGACCCCTTTTGAAACATTGGAATGCTCAAGTGTGTCTTAAGGGGTCCTATGACCCCTTATGATACACTAGAGCATTCCAATGTGTCAAAAGGGGGTCACGATGATTCCCTAGGGGTCCTAGTACACTTTATCATGTGTTAGGACACCTAGGGAGTCCCCGTGACCCCTTTTGACACATTGGAATGCTCAAGTGTTCCTTAAGGGGTCGTAGGACCCCTTACACACTTGAGCGTTCCAATGTGTGAAAATGGGTCACAGGGACTCCCTAGGGGTCCTAGTAGACTTTATCACGTGTTAAGACTCCTAGGGAGTCCCTGTGACCCCTTTTGACACATTGGAATGCTCAAGTGTTCCTTAAGGTGTCGTAGGACCCTTTAAGACACACTTGAGTGTTCCAATGTGTGAAAAGGGGTCACGGGGACTAGGGGTCGGTAGGCATGTTAAGGGGTCAATAGGGTTCAAAATGCAACTTCGATGGAATGGTGACCCTTTGGAATGCATTAGATCATGTTAGAGGACCTACATACCAAATTTGGATGACTTTTGCCTAGTAGAACTCGAAAGGGGTCCATGGGCTGCTCTCGGGAGACCACATGTAGAAACGGGGTCCGTAGGCCTGTTGTGGGGTCATTAGGGTTTTAAATGCAACTTCAATGGAATGGTGACCCTTTCTAACACATTAGAACATATCAGAGCACCTACGTACCAAATTTGGATGACTTTTTCCTAGTAGAATGTGAAAGGGGTCAATGGGGTGCTCTCGGGATACCTCATGTCTTATTGGGGTTGGTAGGCCTATCAAAGGGTCATTAGGGTTAGAAATGAAACTTTGATGGAATGATGACCCTATGTACCAAATATAGATGTCTTTTGCCAAGTAGAACTTAAAAGGGGTCCATGGGGTGGTCTCGGGAGACCACATGTTGAATCGAGGTCGGTAGGCCTGTTAAGCGGTCATTAGGGTTACAAATGCAACTTGGATGGAATGGTGACCCTTTGGAACACATTAGGACATGTTAGAGGACCTATGTACCAAATTTGTATGACTTTTTCCTAGTAGAACTCAAAAAGAGTCCATGGGGCTCTCTGAGGAGACCACATGTCGAATCAGGGCCGGTAGGCCTATTAAGGGGTCATTAGGGTTCCAAATGTGACTTTGATGCAATGGTGATCCTTTGGAATGCATTAAGACATGTCAAAGGACCTATGTACCAAATTTGGATGACTTTTTTCTAAGAGAACTCAAAAGGGGTCCATGGGGTGGTCTCGGGAGACCACATGTCGAATCATGGTGTGTAGGCCTGTTAAGGGGTCATTAGGGTTCTAAATGAAACTTCTATGGAATGGTGACCCTTTCAAATTCATTAAGACATGTCAGAAGATCTATGTACCAAATTTGGATGACTTTCTTCTAGTAGAACACAAAAGGGGTCCATGGGGAGCTCTCGAGAAACCACATGTCGAAATGGGGTCAGTAGGCATGTTAAGGGGTCATTAGGGTTTGAAATGCAACTTCTATGGAACCGTGACCCTTTGGAATGCATTAGGACTCCCTAGGGGTCAAAAGGGGTCAGGGGGACTCCCTAGGGGTCCTAACGCATACTAGGACCCCTAGGGGGTCTTCCTGACCCCTTTTGACCCCTTTTGACACATTGAAATGCTCAAGTGTGTCTTAAGGGGTCCTTTTGACTCCCTAGGGTTCCTAACACATGATAAGGCATACTAGGACCCCTAGGGAGTCATCATGACCCCTTTTGACACATTGGAGTGCTCAAGTGTGTCTTAAGGGGTCCTACGACCCCTTATGACACACTAGAGCATTCCAATGTGTCAGAAGGGGTCACGATGATTCCCTAGGGGTCTTGGTATGCTTTATCACATGTTAGGACACCTAGGGAATTCTTGTGACCCCTTTTGACACATTGGAATGCTCTAGTGTGTCTTAAGGGGTCGTAGGACCCCTTATGACACACTAGAGTATTCCAATGTGTCAAAAGGGGTCACAATGATTCCCTAGGGGTCCTAGGATAGCTAGGGAGTCCTCGTGACCCCTTTTGACACATTGGAATGCTCAAGTGTGCCTTAAGGGGTCATAGGACCCCTTAAGACACACTTGTGTGTTCCAATGTGTGAAAAGGGGTCACGGGGACTCCTTAGGGGTCCTAGTATGCTTTATTATGCGTTAGGACACCTAGGGAGTCCCCGTGACCCCTTTTGACACATTGGAATGCTCAAGTGTGCCTTAAGAGGTTCTAACGCATGATAAAGCATACTAGGACCCTTAGGGAATCATCGTGACCTCTTTTGACACATTGGAATGCTCTAGTGTGTCATAAGGGGTCGTAGGACCCTTTAAGACACACTTGAGCATTTCAATGTGTCAAAAGGGGTCACAGGGACTCCCTAGAGGTCCTAACATGTGATAAGGCATACTAGGACCCCTAGGGAGTCATCGTGACCCCTTTTGACACATTAGAATTCTCAAGTGTGTCTTAATGGGTCATGATGACTCCCTAGGGGTTCTAGTATGCTTTATCACGCATTAGGAACCCTAGGGAGTCAAAAGGACCCCTTATGACACACTTGAGCATTCCAATGTGTCAAAAGGGGTCACGGGGACTCCCTAGGTGTCCTAATGCATGATAAAGCATACTAGGACCCCTAGGGACACATCGTGACCCCTAGGGAGTCCCCATGACCCCTTATCACATGTTAGGACCCCTAGGGAGTCTCTCTCTGCCTCTAGTGAACTATTCTTCAAAGCGTCCATTTTTGTATAGCTAGGGTTTACGATGCCTGTAAAAGGCACATTTAATACAAAGATTTAGCTGACCAAATTAGTACATATATAATATACATTATATATATCATATGCCTCTTTTTTATATATATTATATACATAAATATATGTAAAAGTTCAACTATTTTCATTTTCTCCCGCCATTTTTTCATCAGTCGGCGAATATCGGGTACCCGATATTTTTGGGTACCCAATTTTTGCCAGGAAATATTTGATGAAAATATTCCCTATCCCCACAGAGTAGACAATCATAGAATTTTATACTTTTTTCATGCATTGCAAAATAAAAAATGTGATTTAGGGCCCATTGTTTGATTTTTTTCGACTTGTGGTTTCACCTTGGGAAGCACCAGTCATCGAAAGGCTAAACGTAAGAGGAAGTTGATAGATGATGAAATTCAAGCATATAGGGAAAAAGATAAGGAAAATCACCGAAGAAGGAGAGAAGGTATGTTAACCATTAATCAAGGTGACCCCGTAAATGTAGTTGTAAGTGAAGAGGATGTTCAATTTGAAAATGCACAGATGGAGATTGAAAATGTAGACTTTGGGAATGAAAATGTTGCACAAGAACGACATGAATGTTATACATCTCCAAATTATATGCGAAATGAAGTCCCTTGTAATAAAGATAATCAATCTTCAAATTTGGGGCTTTCAAAAACACCTAAATGGTTAATTGAAATTGAGGAGAACATTATGAATAATTAGGAAGGAAAGAGGTCACATAGAATCATTAGGTTGTGGGCTTCAAGACTTTATGATCAATTTTTTCAAAACAAGACATTGGTTGAGAAATGTCAAATTTTTGTGCAGTTGTTAAAGATGCAAAAGATGAGACCTATGCTTGTGAAATTGAAGATTCGTGTGAACAAAAAAATGGAGAGAAATGCCATTGTTGTGAAAAATCTTTTCAATGCTCTCAATAACATTGGGAAGACTAGTAGAGAAAAAGACAAGAGAGTTGCTTGGAGGGTTTTTACAACCTCCTTAGTAAGTCATTAGTTGAGAAAGGCTCGTTTGATGAGACAAACTTGTGTTGACTTCAATATAGACCATAAAAATTTGGGTAGAGCACTTACAAGAAGAGAAAGACTTGATGATCCACTTCAAATTGATACATGGGCTTATGGTGGGAGACTTCCACATTTCGATAGGAAGCTAACAGACATTGTCAAGGATGAAATTCAACAATTTTGGGATGCTAACTCAAGAGTGTCACCAAATGTGAAGGATGTCTTGAAGTTGAGAGTTGGTAATCGAGACCACACTCCACATCCTAAACATTATGTGGAGGTAAGTCAAACAATGTTGTATAAAAAATTTTGTGAGACACATCCAACATTGAAAATATCACAAAGGTCTTTTGAATTCGTGAAGCCATTTTATTGTGTACCTCTTAAGATTCGAAATACATGTTGTTGCAAATATCATGTTGAGTTTTCAATGCATCATGAATTATTATGGTCCATTCGTTCTAAATTGCATACTAATGAAATGCTAGAGGATTGTGGTGCAAGTGGTCTTCCCAAATCATCAAGAGACTTGCTAGATCAATTTTTATGTCATAGAGATGATGGTTGTTTATTTTATAAAAAAAATTGCTTAAATGCCAAGTGCTCAGAATGTGGTGGCTTGTCCAAGTTTAGAACATATTTTCATGAGGGTTTGGAACACAATTTTGGAAAGACACTCGTCCAAAAAAAGGTATATGAAATAGTGAAATATACATTGAACAGGGGAGGTGAAGGCTCTAGATGTGAGTTAGTTGCAAAAGAATACAATGTTGCTGATTTTATCTCAGATTTCAAGAAAAATATTTTTTACAAGTATGCAAGGCATAGTCACAAGTCTTAATGGTTGGATCAACAATTTAGGACATGTAAGGACACTTTCCCCATTGGAGCTATTATATCCGTTGTAGACTTTGCGGAGAACTATACATTGCAGCCCCAAAATGAGACTCAAGGTCAATATTACAATTCGATTCAAGTTGCTATTTTTGTACACATCACATATAGACATTCCCCTGATAGCACAAAAGATGAGCAAAAGATAATCAGAGAGTACCATTTTTATATGAGTGATGATAGGTCTCACTCTCATGAGTTTGTTCAACATTGTTTCCAGAAATATTTTGACTTCTTGCAGGAAAATGGTATTGCTATGGATAGGCATCTCATTTGGTCGGATAATTGCACTGGTCAATTTAAGAATGCCAGAATGTTTTATTGGTTGTGTAGAATGCATGTGGAGAGAGGTGTACCTCATATTTGGAGTTTTTTTGAGTCAGGGCATGGGAAAGGGGAGCATGACGGAGCAGGTGCGTGTGTCAAGAGAGCTCTAGTTAAGGAGCAATTAAGGATTTTAGGTGCTATACTTCTTGATGCTCGTTCTATTATTGATTGGTGTACTTTAGCATTGTCACAGGGGGGGACTCTTGATTCTACAGTGCGTAGATTCTTTTGGTTGGTTGAGGATGGAACTATAGGAGATAGATTGGATTGTCAAACAGTGAAAGACTCTTCAAAAATGCATTCATTTCGAAGCTCCAATACTAGTACATGGACCATTTGGACATGAGAGTTGGCTTGTTTTTGCCCCATGTGTTTTCAGTATGATTGGAATCATTGCGAGTCAAGTGAGTGGGTGGATACATGGGTTCCACAGTATTTGACTCCTTTATCTTTGACACTCTCTATAAGAAATGATGACATGGACACTTCAATTGACTATGACCATCTTTCAGATCTTTTGAAGCCAGGAGATGTTTTTGCATTGGTTGCACCACAGGGGAATGATGAGAGGTCAGATTATTGGTTAGCACGTTGTGTACAAGGTAAACAAAAGCTTGTACAACTAATGATAGATGGTGATGGGTTCACATATCCTACTGGTTTAGTTGTTGTTGCGAGAACATGGCTGTGAACATACATGATTAGAAAGAATGGAGTTCCCGCATTTGAAGAATATGAGAAGCACAAAACTATTCTTATGTATTCACACCTTGTTATAGCAACAAATGTCAAGTTGTCAAAGCATCAAGGAAGACCAAAGACAAAAGAACTTTGGACTATTACTACTGCTGATCATGAAGCACTATTGGAGACCCTAAAGCAAAGAGATGACCCTTCAGGAACACTTGACTAGGTAATAAGTTAACTTAGTGCATTATTTTCTAAGTTTGTTAAGCTTAATTTCAATACATTAATTTGACCTTTCTTAGATTGTATTTTGAGTGAATAAACTTGGTTTTGTATGTTGAATGTAACTTGTGCAGGAGCACCTATGAAGACACCTATGGTCACCATGGATCCAATTAGAGATAGAAGGACAAAAGGATCCTTAATGGTTAATTGAGATCTTTTGAAGCCTATAATGGCAATTTGTAACAATCAATTTGATTTAAAAGTTAAATGTCCTAAAACTCTTCATAAGGACTTATGACCAAAATCATGTATGGGTGGCCAATAGTGCCAAGAAGAGATCTTACATGTCATATACTTATGTCATTTGCATGGTTTGAATTCTTACATGTTTGATTGTTGTTTGTAATGCTGTAAGGATATTATTTTTTATCAAATTTAACAAGCTTAATCATGATTAATTTCACAGTTCAAATTTCAAACATACCACTAACAGTCAGTTGAAAGTAGCTCATATCTCAGACCTCGTGAGAGGTATTGACAAACTATCAGGTGCTACGGGATCATGTTTTTGAGATCTACAATAACTTCTCTTGGTTTTGGGCAATTCGACTTCGTTTGTATTTGGCAAGGCGATCTCAGTCGATGCCAAAACTTGCAGTGAGGGTCAGTTGAAAGTGGCTCAGCAGCGTATCTTTCAAATCGTCCAACCTGGCATCGAACCATCTACTCCATCAGCTCTAGTTGGCTAGGTAAACTCCACTGACAACCCCATTCTACCCACAGAGTCACGAAAATGTTCGCGACCACGCCCGACCCAAGTGACCCCGAGGTGCACTAAGCATGATTGGGCAGTGATCTTCTGGGGCTTGTATCTCAGACCTCATGAGAGCTATTGAAAAACTATCAGGTGCTATGGGATCATGTTTTTGAGGTCTACAATAACCTCTCTTAGTTTTGGGTGATTCGACTTCGTTTGCATTTGGCAAGGCAATCTCAGTCGATGCCAAAACTTGCAGTGAGGGTCAGTTGAAAGTGGCTCAGCAGCGTATCTTTCAAACCGTCTGACCTAGCATGAAACCCTCTACTCCATTGGCTCTGATTGGCCGGGTAAATGCTAGTGACAACCCCATTCTACCCACAGAGTCACAAAAATGCTCGTGACCATGCTCGACCCAAGTGACCCCAAGGTGCACTAAGCACGATTGGGCAGCGATCTTCTGGGGCTCATATCTCAAACCTCGTGAGAGCTATTGACAAACTGTTAGGTGCTACGAGATCATGTTTTTGAGGTCTACAATAACCTCTCTCAATTTTGGGTGATTTGACTTCATTTGCATTTGGCAAGGCGATCTCAGTCGATGCCAAAACTTGCAGTGAGGGTCAGTTGAAAGTGGCTTAGCAGTGTATCTTTCAAACCGTTCGACCTGGCATCAAACCATCTACTCCATCAGCTCCAGTTGGCTGGGTAAACACCAGTGACAACCCCATTCTACCCACAAAGTCATGAAAATGCTCGCGACCACGCTTGATCCAAGTGACCCCAAGGTGCACTAAGCATGATTGGGAAGTGATCTTCTGGGACTCGTATCTTGGACCTCATGAGAGCTATCAAAAAACTATCAAGTGCTACAGGATTGTCTTTTTGAGGTCTACAATAACCTCTCTCAGTTTTGGGCGATTCGACTTCGTTTGCATTTGGCAAGGCGATCTCAGTTGATGCCAAAACTTGTAGTGAGGGTCAGTTGAAAGTGGCTCAGCAGCGTATCTTTCAAACCGTCCAACCTGGCATCAAACCGTCTGCTCCATTGGCTCTGGTTGGCCAGGTAAATGCTAGTGACAACCCCATTCTACCCACAGAGTCATGAAAACACTCATGACCATGCTCGACCCAAGTGACCCCAAGGTGCACTAAGCACGATTGGGCAGCAATATTCTAGGGCTCGTATCTCAAACCTCGTGAGAGCTATTGAAAAAATATTAGGTGCTATGGGATCATGTTTTTGAGGTCTACAATAACCTCTCTCAGTTTTGGGTTATTTGACTTGATTTGCATTTGGCAAGGCGATCTCAGTCGATGCCAAAACTTGCAGTGAGGGTCAGTTGAAAGTGGCTCAGCAGCGTATCTTTCAAACCATCTGACCTGGCATTGAACCATCTACTCCATCAGCTCTGGTTGGCCAGGTAAACACCAGTGACAACCCCATTCTACCCACAAAGTCACAAAAATGCTCGCGACCATGTTCGACCCAAGTGACCCCAAGGTGCACTAAGCACGATTGGGCAGTGATCTTCTAGGGCTCGTATCTCGGACCTCGTGAGAGCTATTGAAAAATTGTCAGTGGTACAAGATGGTTTTTTCAAGGTCTACAATAACCTCTCTCAATTTTGGGTGATTCGACTTCGTTTGCATTTGGCAAGGTGATCTCAATCGATGCCAAAACTTGCAGTGAGGGTCAGTTGAAAGTGGCTTAGCAGCATATCTTTCAAACCGTCTGACCTGGCATCAAACCATCTACTCCATCAGCTCTAGTTGGCTGGGTAAACATTAGTGACAACCCCATTCTACCCACAGAGTCATGAAAATGCTCGCGACCATGCTTGACCCAAGTGACCCCAAGGTGCACTAAGCACGATTGGGCAGTGATCTTCTGGGGCTTGTAGCTCAGACCTCATGAGAGCTATCAAAAAAATGTTAGGTGCTATGGGATCATGTTTTTGAGGTCTACAATAGCCTCTCTCAGTTTTGGGTGATTCAACTTCATTTGCATTTGGCAAGGCAATCTCAGTCGATGCCAAAACTTGCAGTGAGGGTCAGTTGAAAGTGGCTCAGTAGCGTATCTTTCAAACCATCTGACCTGGCATCAAACCATCTACTCCATTGGCTTCGGTTGGCCAGGTAAACACCAGTGACAACCCCATTCTACCCATAGAGTCATGAAAACACTCGCAACCACGCTCGACCCAAGTGACCCCAAGGTGCACTAAGCATGATTGGGCAGCGATCTTATGGGGCTCGTATCTCAGACCTCGTGAGAGCTATTGACAAAGTGTTAGGTGCTACGAGATCATGTTTTTGAGGTCTACAATAACCTCTCTCAATTTTTGGCAATTCGACTTCGTTTGCATTTGGCAAGGCGATCTTAGTCGATGCCAAAACTTGCAGTGAGGGTCAGTTGAAAGTGGCTCAGCAGCATATCTTTCAAACCATCCAACCTGGCATCAAACCATCTACTCCATCAGCTCCAGTTGGCTGGGTAAATGCCAATGACAACCCCTTTCTACCCACAGAGTCATGAAAACACTTGCGACCACGCTCGACCCAAGTGACCCCAAGGTGCACTAAGCATGATTGGGCAGCAATCTTCCAGGGCTCGTATCTCGGGCCTTGTGAGAGCTATCAACAAACTATTAGGTTCTACAGAATCATGTTTTTGAGGTGTACAATAACCTCTCTCAATTTTGGGTGATTCAACTTCGTTTGCATTTGGCAAGGCGATCTCAGTTGATGCCAAAACTTGCAGTGAGGGTCAGTTGCAAGTGGCTCAACAGCGTATCTTTCAAACCGTCTGACCTGGCATTGAACCATTTGCTCCATTGGCTCTGGTTGGCTAGGTAAATGCCAGTGACAATGCCATTCTACCCACAGAGTCATGAAAACACTCGCGACCACGCTTGACCCAAGTGACCCCAAGGTGCACTAAGCATGATTGGGCAGTGATCTTCTGGGGCTCATATCTCAGACCTCGTGAGAGCTATTGACAAACTGTTAGGTGCTATAGGATCATGTTTTCAAGGTCTACAATAACCTCTCTCAATTTTTGGCGATTTGACTTCTTTTGTATTTAGCAAGGCGATCTCAGTCGATGCCAAAACTTGCAGTGAGGGTCAGTTGAAAGTGGCTCAACATCGTATCTTTCAAACTATCTGACCTGGCATCAAACCATCTGCTCCATCAGCTCTAGTTGGCTGGGTAAACACTAGTGACAACCCCATTCTACCCACAAAGTCATGGAAATGCTCGCGACCATGCTCGACCCAAGTGACCCCAAGGTGCACTAAGCACGATTAGGCAGTGATCTTTTCAGTTGTTGGATTCATAGAGGACTAGGACTATATCAGTGGGAAACTCAAGAGCAATTTTCAATACCAAGCTGATGATGCCTTCATGATGCATGATAATGCAGTTCTTTGTGTTGACATCAGTCATGATTCAGAGATGTTGGCTTCAGGTTCATAGGGTGGGAAAATTGAGGAGGACGTGCTCGCAATTGAATCCCAAAATACATATGTATGATGGGTTTGACAAAATATTTATTGGTGTCACTTGCATGAAATGGTATGTTTGTGGAGAGCTACAAATGACACACTCTAGTTATAGCACCAAGCGTCCAATCAAAATATAGACACATTAACACTTGTGTTGCAATAAGATCCAGATGGCACTATTCAGTAAATTAGTCCCTTCGCATCTATCTCATGTTTATGAATAGATGTTTGTAAGCCTTTATTGCTTTTAGGTTAAAAGCATTATCATTTATAGTTTAGTTGATTCATTGTAAATCTTGCACGGGGAGTTGTACTCGGATAATTCAAAGGGTGCTTACACTTCTCAATAGCGAAGTGACCCAACTATTGGTGTTGGTTGAGTCTTTTTGTTTGGGCTTTAAAGGTCATTTTGTAAGCATTTCTTTCGAAGACAAATCTGTTCACCAACAAGAAGTTAAACCTCAAACATAATAAGCTCCATGAACAGGGTATTCCAGAGTAAAGAAAAACAAATGTGACTTCAACAAGATATAATTTAAATCATAATGATAATCATAGTCAAGATATAAATTCACCATTCAATTCCACAAACATGAATAATAAATATGTATATATAAAAGATGACACAAATATAACATATAAATGAATATGTTCTATATATGTATCAAATGTATCAAAAGTATGTCCATATACAAATATGGCACATGCCATTTCAAAATGTCTACAAAATCAATGTTTTAAGGTGTACAATGTGGCATATATGCCATCTCAAAATGTGCCAAGTGTCATCTCTAAATGACCACAAAACTAAAATTGCATCCTATGCTATAGGGGGATCATCAAAATGTAGCCTCTTTGAAGAAGTGTTGGGCTCTGATTGATCCTGCATAAAAAATGAGTTCAAACCAAAGTTAGATTGCTTACTTTATATGATTTGTACATATATATATATATATATATATATATATATATATATATATATATATATATATATATATATATATATATATATATATATATATATATATATATATATATATATATATATATATATATATATATATATTCATAATTTTCAAACACTAATTTAATTAAAATTATAACTGAATACAAATAAATTTGTACTTGGTCTCTCGATCGCCTACCATGATCAGGTGTCCTAACATAAGTCCTGGGTAGCGAAGGGACCATGCCAAAAATACCAACTCTGACCTATAAATATATATTTGCAATAATGAGATTAGTAGACTGGTGCAACATAGAGTAATAAATCTACAAAATAGGATGATAGCATAATAAAATTACAAATTGATTGAACTAAAATTAAAACTTACATCTGGTGATCCCTCCTCTAGAATAGTGGGCTAGGTCAACAAAGAAATGAAAGATTCTCGTGGGACCTCCCTCACAGTCGGAGTAACCTATGAGAGTAAAAAGATTGTCAATTATATATTTATGTACTTCATCATAGCAACCCTAGTTACAAAATACAAATAACAATATGTAAAAGTTTATGTACAATCAGGCTATCACTCCGAATCAAGACACCTGTAACCCTACGCCGCTGAACCGGTGTTGGGACATCATCAATAGCCACACCCTATACAATAAAGTGAAAGTAAAATATTTATTACTACACACAAGTGGCATACATATGTATGCATAATTAATCTTAAAAAATTAACTACCTTTCCTTTGTCAACACCTGATGAAGGAACCCCCTCACGCTCCCCACTGAAAATTGCTGTAGCCTGCAAGAACATAATAAGATGACAATATATATTAGTAAATGTATGAATTTTATTGCTCTAATTGATAGAGATTTAAGCATGTACACCAAATGATATAAAAAAAAACTAATGGGTTCATAATTTATAATATACCGTATAGTCATCAAGGCCAAATGAAATGGCTGAAAGTGTGGACTCATCCACCTGTCTCACCTCCTCCTGTGTCATCGACTGAACATAAATGGAAAAAATATATATACATAAGTGCATGCAATCATTAAAACTAATCTAAATAAATAAATTATTTTTAAATTAAATAAGTCATGTGACAAATTTATTTATAATGTTTACTCTTACCATATCAACAGGAGTCAATGGCTCTACGTGCACCTCCTGAGCACTCTCATGAGATGTAGATGCTCCATTTGGTGTTGCAGCCTTTGTAGTAGCCTCTCCTATATCTCCCTCATCAATATCATGAAACTGATATATATCAGAATCAGTAAGCGGTTTGAGGCACATATGCCTGCACATAATGCACGTATGGGGATCGCATACATGTGAACTCCAATGAGATGTCGATGTGCCAGTAGCATCCACAGGAGGCAACACTGACCTAGTCTGTGTGATCAATTGATCACTTACTAAATGAATTCCCCTAATAGTCTGTTCAGCAACCTCTCTAATGATATCAGGATGTTGCACTGAAGGAGGGGGTGCAACATCAGTGGGGGGGACAAAGGTAGTGGCCTTTCGGCACTGGGAAGATGGCCTAGTTTGAGGAGCTCCTCTGCCTACGCCCATGTTGGGCCTCATACTCCAATAATCAACATGTTGACCAAGCACAAACTCAGCATACAATTTTTTAAGGAAATAAAATGGGACCTCCAAATTGCTATGTGGTGGTTTATCAAAAACCATCCACCAGCGATCCCAAAAGTTTGTGTGCATTGCTTCATTTGTGCACCATTTTATTGATAATTTGGGCTTTTTGGGGTCAACTGGTAGTCCAATTTTAGGATCGACAAAAAGGGCAGCTATATCTTCCTTAGTTATATTAAGGGCTGCAATCCCATCATGGTCAAGCCCGTCATCAAATTGGTCGTGCATATCATCACGCCAATGAAGAGCATCATTATGTTGTTGTGTGAGTGTGTCAATATTTCCAACAATTGTATTTAGTGTGGTAAGCATGGGAGCTAATGTAGGTATATTTTGATACATGTTTTGGAAACTTCGTATTGTGTTCAAATTTTCTTCTATCAAATCTTGTAAAGATTTAGGGTTTAGATATGGGGGATTGTTTTCGGGATTGTTATTTGGAGGGTTATTTTCTTCATTGTTGTCAGCCATGCCTGATTAAATAAAAAACAAATCTAAGTTTCAAATATTATTACAAATATAAATACAAAACCCTATTTTTAAAAAAAACACTACATTTACAATGAAAATGAAATAAATTAATAAAAATATACAATTAACTACTTACCAAATATGCTTGAAGTCAAATTTGATGTTTCGAATATCAGGTATCTGAAAATATATCAGGTATCAGAAAACTGCGGCTAGAAAATGATAAAATCATGCTAGGAAATGAAGAATAGGGCTCACGGGTGCGGGATATATGCCACAGTTATCGGGTACCTAAAAATATCAGGTACCCAATATTATCGGGTACCCGAAAATATCGGGTACCCGATATTTTTGGGTACCTGATTAGGAATGTGCTTTGGTGGTAGGCTTGCCTAGGTGTACTGACACCCAGTACTACTAAAAAGTCAACAAGCACTTTCATGCGCTTTTGGATGAGTGAAAAGTGAATATTTTTCACATCACCACTTTTTGGCCCCTCATCTTCTTGCACATACCCTTGACTCATAAAATTTATTCAACTGAAGCTACAAAACATCAACACGATTGAGTAAATGTTTTAGATTTCATTAGCTCATCAAATGTGGTGATCTGAAAGAATTTAATAGATAATATTTTCATGTATAACATACATTATTTTATTTTGACGCTACATGAATTTATCTATTTCCCACACTTGTCAACTATAGAGACATCAATAAATAAGCATCCCCTCCTGTGGTCTGAGTAATGTAAGGCACAAGATGAGACACTTCATTATCACTGTCCTTGTAGTCGAAAAGTGTGTGAAGTAGATAAATTCATGTAACGTCAACTTAAATAATATACATAATCATGAAAATATTCTATTAAATTTAGATCCCCGCATTTGATGAGCTAATGAAAGGTAAAATGTTTCATCAGTAATATGGACCAAAGAAGGAGACCAACTATGATGGTCTCTTGAGCTCTATTATCTTTAGTGTGCCATATTATCATAATTACTATGACTATCCTATTGAAAAATACAAAACCTTCAAAATATCTGTGGGGATGCAATGGGTATATCATCATAAAATCTATTGGATTGCGATAGATTTTATGATGGTATGCTCTACCTCCAACGGGACACACTGTTAGCTTATTGTGGGAAGATCTGTCAGAAATTTTGTCGAAAGGGGACAATGACACCGTCAAAAGGTGACAAGGAAATCATTAAAACCTTTGGTTTGTGATGATATTTGTGATGATATGTTGTACCTCTAAAAGGATGTGTTGACTAATCTAATGACACATGCCATCAATATATGATGACCATTCTGATAGTTTGTGATGATAGTCTTGAAGAATTTCATGATTTTCAACATCATGTGGCGTTAGAAACCACACCCATGTGTATGGTGCATTACGATATGGGGGCCATCTAAAGTTGTCTCGTAATTGTGACGGTTATTTCTAGAGACAAATTTTTTGATGAAATTATATCAGCGATGGTTCTTGTCATTATTATGACGGATAGCATTGAATGTCCATCAGAAAATGGCCTCAAATGTACTAGTGGGTGGTGTAAGAGCCAAAAAAAACAAAAACAAAAGATGTATTTGAGGGTAACCTCTTTGAGGCACCCAAAGATGAGGTACTTGGTAGCCTACCCAACTAATTTCAGGAAAGATCTTCAATCTTGATAGAGACAACACAATCTATAAATCTTGGAACAACAGAAGAACCTTACCTAATACATTTAGCTTAATCTTTGTTAGCAGATGAAAAACAATAATTTTGTGAATTCTTCAGAGAGAAGAAGATAAATTTTGCTTGGACATATGCAGACATGCTATTGTGTGTGTGAAAATTGTACCTAATCTATAGACACAACACTTCAGTAAAACATTAGAGGTTAGCTATAATCAAAATCGTGCAAAATTGAAATCTAATCTAACTAAGCGATCTACTGCCTTCTAATAGGTGTGAGATTGATGTTCTCAGATTGCTATCGAGATTAGTGACCTAGACGACACCTAAATGAAGGATTTGAATGCAAAAGATGGATATGGAATATGAATGCAATTAATCTATATTTTTTTTAATTTTCTATGCAATGATATGAAAACTTGATATAGAATCTATGCTAATATGGAAATTGATATGCTAAAATGATCTAACAATGATATGAAAAAGAATCTAAATGAATGTAAAAAAAACAAATTGATCTCACAATAGCCTTGATTCACAATAAGCTTTGATTCTCCAAATTCCAATTCTTCAAAATAGTTGTGCAATTCGTAGATGACTTTGGCAAAGTAAGCTTGCAAAATTATGAGATGAATTGGGATGAGTTGAAGCCTTATTTTTTTTATAGAAATCCATGGCTTTGGAGGTGCATGAAAAAAAGCCATAAATCACTCAAATAACTCAGGTTGATTTTTGAGTTATTTTTAAATAAAGAATAATTAACTCAAAAAAACATGCAAAAGCAAAGTTTAACTCAAAATAGAGTTTAGCTTTAATTTTAAAACTAAAAAATGATGTTGAGTTCCAAAAAGTCAATAACTTGCATTGATTTTCTGATTTGGAGTTTAATTGCTCTTTGATTGTGCACATGGATAATTATGAATTAATAAATAAATAAAGTGATTTATTCTCAACTTAACTGATTTTTGAAATAAAACAATTGATTTATGGGTTAATCAATCATTTAATCAAACTTTTATTCAAAAATAATATCATCAAATATGACAACTTGCTTTAATTAATTAAATAAGAATTTAATTAATTAATGATAGGAATTTTGATTTATTGTCAAATTTAAATAATAATACTTAGGAATAAATACAATTAAATAATTAAGTGGCAGAATTAAATCAATTAATTAAATATTCATCATATTCAATTAATCAACTTTAGGATAAGTGTGATTTATCGCCAAATAATCATTAAATCAAAGATAATTATGATAATTAGGAATATTACTAAGAATATTCCTCGATGTAGAATTTAAGATAATCAATTAGATTCGATGATGTGCAGATGTGCCTTAGGTTAGGACTTCTATGTTGATTTCATTCGATTTGAGGATGTAGGAGGTTAATGAACATATAGCCCATTTTTGGGGTATTATATTTTGCCCCTCTTTGAATTACTGTGCGAAGCACAGTGGTTCAAAGATAGTCTGTGTGTGATAGAGATATGAAATGGATTTGAAATTGATAATTGATATGAGATAGAAGCTGATTGATATTGATTTGATATGAAGATAATAGGTCCTGAATGACCAAAGATAATGTTCACCGTAGCAGCGATGAACCAAGGATTGTGAAAAAAAGTGTCAAAATACTTGATTCTGAACCTTATGATTGTGAAGAAGTGAGTGACCGGTTCTAGACTTGATTGTCTTAGCAGAACTAGTAGGTATCACATCTGAACCCTTTAGTTGCTGAAGAACCAAGGAAAGAACACTATGATCTGATGGTTGCAAAAATTGATACAGTTTACAAGATTAGGAGAATACCTAATTGATATGGATCTTGATGAATCTGATATGCCCCAAGTGATGATAGATTTGCCCCGAGTGATGAGGTCTTTTTTTTTGATGAATCAGTAACTAGACGTGGTTGTTGTCTTGATTACTAAGGAAGATATGATTTCCAAAATTAGATTACAGACTTTGAATGATGTGCAATACCATGCCCCCTTTGGGATTAAAATTGAAATATGACAAGAAAAAGTCAGCGTTGATAGTTCAGAAGCATGCTAATTGATGTGAGAAGTGGTTAAACATGTTCGGGAATGCATTCTGCATCGTTTAGAGGTCTTGGAGACCAAGTTTGACTAGGTTTGACCATGGTGGACCAAGTTGAAATTTTGATAGTTTGATGTAAGATAATCAGTTAAGTTGAATACTGGATTTTTGTGATGATTGAAGGCTGATTATGCAAGTAGTTAATAATATAAACAATCTCAGATTTTGATTTTGATCCTGAAAAAGGATTCTACTTGCTATTTCGTTGGAGGAACCTTCGTGTGGGATTTAGATCTTGTTAGTTTGGAAGAGGTGATTGAAGAATCTTTTAAGTGTTCCAGCAATTTGTGAGATCATGCAAAGTGCAAAAATGCAAAGAAACATGCAGGATGATAATGTGACCCTAGGACCTAGGACCTACTCATTGATCATGTTTTGATTTGTTATCATCATTGAACTTTTAGGTAACCAAATAAATCAATACAATGCCCACTAGCCATGAAACCATAGACATATGAATATTGATTTGTAACGCTCAAGAACCAATACAACACCCACTGGTCAAACAACCATGGACATATGAATATTGGTTTTATTTTTGGAATGTCAGATTAGATACAAGCACCAAGGCACAAGCACCAAGATGACCTGAGTATCATGTCTATTTTGATATAGAAATTTTCATTTAACATACACATCAAACAGTCAAGAGATCATTCTAAATCTAGTGTGAATTACCCGTAGTTACCCTTAATCGTTCACATCCTTAGGTAAGATCGTGTTTCACAGTAGGAGAAAGAACTTACTCAAAAAGACAATAGTGAGATAAAACTTCCTTGAATTTTTTGGGTATCAATGGTCGAGGTATGCATGGCCATCCAATTCAAGATAGAGGCTCTTACAGTCGGACACCATTTCAATCTAGAATTTCCAAAGACGTTAGATTTTCACATACAAGCAGAAGACAAAGGAAAGATTATGCCCCTAGTCATCACTCTCTAAATCCTATAAAAGACATCATCGAAGAGCTCGAAGGGACACAATATGCAAAAATCTCAATGCGAATTAGTAAACATACAAGGAGATAAAAGCATGAAAAGCACAAATTATTTTCAGTTTGTGTTTGATTGTTGTTGTAGATGCAAAATCCTTTTTGGAGACGAGACAGACTTGACTGACTCAAATGAAGCTTCAAAGGACTCTAGCTGGATATGATACATCTAAGATATACTAGAGGCCATAGGATATAACATTGATTGCCCCCAAGTGTTAAGCATTGATAGGATACAGACGCTTGAGCTGAGTGCTGTACATACCAACTTATTGAAAACTGGAAATGCAGAAACAAACCGGGAGATATGTACAAACTAAAGCAAAACTAAAAATTGGGAAAGACCAAGATTGCGCTAATAGATGGAGCATTTTGAAACAAGTGGTGCCCATTTGCCAGGTTTTCACCATCTTGGCAGATATTCTATTTTTGCTACCAAGGCGCCTGTTTCCAGGTTTTCAGCAAGGCACTTTTTCTTTTTTTTTCATTTTTTTTTTTGTACTTTTGATATTTTTTGCTTTTTTTTTTTTGAATCATCAAGGCGCCTATTGCTAGGTTTTCACCAAGATGTTCATTTTTTCAAGACATTTTCTAATTTTTAAGATTTTTTCAGGACATTTTACCATAGACTGAATGCCTTAGGCATAGAATTTCTTTACATGGAGAATGTTGATTAGTTCTCAGAGCTGTTCTCCTTCAGTCGTTGAGAGTTGATAAGCACCAGAGCCAAAAGTAGCAGTGATTACAAAGGGACCCAACCAGTTGGGTTCAAACTTCCCCTTGCATTCTCGATGGAATTGATTTTTAGGATTTTCTCTCAAGACTAGATCACCAACTTGAAATTCTCTATGTCTGACTTTCTTGTTATAGCCTCTAGACATTCTCTTCTGATATAATCTAAGATGATCATACACTACTTGTCTGCACTCATCTAGTAGTTCAAGTTCTTGCAACCTAGACACTCTGTAGTCATCATCAGTTACTAGACCATGCATTCTGATTCTTAGTGATGGGATTTCAACCTCAATAGGCAGTACCGCTTCAGACCCATAAAATAAAGTGAAAGGTGTAGCCCCAGTAGGTGTTCTGATACTTGTTCTGTAGGCCCAGAGAGCTAGATTGATCATGAGATGCCAGTCTCTTCCTATTTTATTAACTGTTCAGTGCAAGATTTTCAATAGATTTTTGTTAGAGTCCTCAGCTTGTCCATTCCCTTGAGGATAGTAGATAGAAGACCAATGTTGGGTGATCTTGAATTTGGCACATAGATCATCTAGGTCTTTGTTCTTGAATTGTCCACCATTATCTATGATTATGGAATGAGGGATCCTATATCTACATATGATATAGTTCAAGATGATCATCGATATTTGCTTTCCAGTTACTTGTGTCAAAGGGACCGCTTCTACCCATTTTGTAAAATAATCTATGGCTGTGATTATATGGGTATGTCTGTTAGAAGAATGAGGATGAATCATCCTGATAAGATCAAATGCACATTGATGCAAAGCCCATTGTGTTGTAAAGGGGATTAGATCTCTCCCTGGAGCATGAATTAGGTTGCCATGTACTTGACACTTTTGACAATTCTTAGCAAATTTGATAGACTCTTTCTCCATTTCAGGCCAATAGTACCCAACCCTAATAAGTTTTCAAGCTAGTGTTAAACTATTTGAGTGTGACCCACAAATACCATCATGGACTTCCTCTAATGCACGTTGAGACTCTTCCCATTCTAAACATCTAAGTAGCATACCATCTAGACCTTGTTTGTATAGATCATTACCAATGATGACATATCGGGAGGCATTACAGATAAGGTATCTCTTTTCATGGAGGTTGAAGGTATTGGGAATGATTTGGTCTTGGAGATAAGAAAATAGGTTTTTTTATCTGGATGAATCATGACCTACAATAGTGCAAATCATGCGGGTTTCAGGGGAGTCATATGCAAGATAAGATAGTGCTTCCATAGGGAACTCGTAGTGTAACTCATGTTTAGGCTGCTGTAATAAAGTAAATAGTGTTGCCATTGCATCGACAACCTTGTTCTTTGTTTTAGGAATTTGCTCAAATGTGATAGATATGAAATACTTCTTTAAATCATCTACCATTCTCTTTTAAGGAATGAGCTTTTCATCTTTAGTTTGGTACACATCATTTACTTGATGAATAACAAGTTGAGAGTCTCCATGAATGTGTAGCTCTGTCACTCTCCACTCAATTGCTAGTTTCATACCATTCAAAAGGGCTTCATTTTCCACAATATTGTTTGTGCAAGGAAATTTTAATTTGAATGCTTTTGGGATTTAGTATCCTTGAGGAGTTATGAACAATATGCCTACTCCGGATCCATTTTGTGTATAGGAGCCATCAAAGAACAATTTCCATTCTCTAGAAGATAGGTGCATAATAGAGGAGTCTGGAAATTCCATTTGCATTGGTGTGTCATCAAACATGGGTGCATCTACTAGTTGATCAGTAATAACTTGACCTTTTATAGCTTTTATTTCAACATATTCAATGTCAAATTCACTTAGAAGCATGACCCATTTAGCCAGTCTACCTGTGAGGGAAGCCTTGCTTAGTAGGTATTTTAGTGGATCAATTTTAGCTACTAGATGCGTGGTATGAGCTAACATATAGTGTCTTAGTTTCTATGATGCAAAGATCATAGCGAGACAAGCTTTCTCAATCATAGAATAGTTCTTTTCATACGCCACCAATGTTATGCTTATATAATAAATGGCTCTTTCCTTTTTGTCTTCATCATGTTGTGCTAGCAATGCCCCCAGTGATGTGGCTGTTGAGGAGACATATAAGATCAATGGCTTCCCATGAATAGGAGGCATCAAGATAGGTGGATTTGATAGATAATTCTTGATATGGTTAAAGTTGTTCTCACATTCTTCATTCCATGCAAAGGTCACACCTTTATGTAATGTTTTTGTAAAAGGCTGTGATATGTCCGCTAGCTGTGATATGAATCTTCTGATAGATTGAACTCTTCCTTGCAACATCCTCATTTGACTGATATTCATGGGAGGTTGCATCTCTATTATAGCCTTGACTTTAGCCAGATCAACTTCAATGCCCTTCTTTGAAACTATGTATCCTAAGAGCTTTCCATAAGTGACACCAAAAACACACTTCTTAGGATTTAGTCAGAGACTAAACATTTCCATTCTATCTAGGATCATGCTCAAGTCCTTTAGATGTTTAGTTCTGATCATAGATTTTGCTAAAGTATCATCAACATAATCTTCCATAGTTCGATGCATCATGTTATGGAAAATGGATGTCATTGCTCTTTGATATGTAGCACCAACATTTTTAAGCCCAAATGGCATGACATTCCAATAGAAGGTGCCCCATGCACATGTGAAAGTAGTTTTCTCTTGGTCCTCTAAAGAAATTTTTATTTGGTTATATCCAGAGAAACTATCCATTAAGGAATACATCTCGAAACCCGCAGTCATGTCCACTATCATATCAACGTTAGGCCGTGGAAAATCATCCTTAGGGCATGCTCTATTCACATCTCTAAAGTCTGTGCACACTCTGATTGAGCCATCTAGTTTAGAAATAGGTACAATATTAGAGATCCACTCTACATAGTCAATAAATCAGATGAATCTGATGTTTAGGAGCTTCTCTAATTCAGCTTTTACCAAGAGTGCAACATGAGGATGCATCTTTCTTAATTTTTGCTTGACAAGTTTGACATTTGGAGTGATAGATAAATGATGCATTATGAGATTAGGATCCAATCCTGGCATATCTGAATATTTCCATGCAAAGTTGATCTTCTTCTTTGTTAGGAATGTAGTAAATTTTTGTTTCTCTTCTTCTGATAATGATTGTGTGACATGTACCAATTGTGGTTCCTCTATTGTACCCAAATTGATAGATTGAGTGGGCTCAATTAGAACTGGAGATCTGTCTTATAAATAACTCAGGAGGACATCAAATATCTCATCCTTAGGTGCCTCAGAGAGGTTTTCACCTTTGGATACATCTTTTATTTTTACTTTTTTAGGTTTTGAGACTACCACAAAGTGGTTTTCACCCTCAGAACTCTTTTTCTTTTTATTCTTGTTTTTCTGACTAAGATATTTGATGTTCGACTCGGTCATGCTGACACTTGGTTCACTAATGGAAGTCCTCATAGGCTCAACTGCATTGAGGTAGCAAGAAAGGGCATGGTCATTTGGGAAGGTATAAATACCATGGCTTGGATTTGTGGAGGTTTGATCAATAAGTTTTGGATATTGGATAGTCAAAGTAGGGAAAGATTAGGAGATAGTGTTTACAGATATGGATCTGCCATCATTGGTCCTAACTCGATGCTCAAGTTCAAAGGTGATATTACAACTTAAGACATTCAATTTGTGAATAGGCTCAATGTCATCATGGGATTTCAATTCAGCCATAGGTGGATTAGACTCGATAGGTTCATCATTTCACTCTAGACTCACATTGGGATTAGGTACATATTGGTGAATAACATCAACATGTTTCTCTATAATAAGCTCATCTTCATTTGGTTCTGGAATGCCTCCCCATTCATAGTCATTTGATTCAGCTTCTGATTCAAGATCTCTAGGAAATCTTAGAACATGAGTAAAGTCGGGGTGAATACCCCAAGAAGGGTTACCCTCAGATTCTGATTTGAATTCATACTCATGGGAATCTGTCTCAGAATCACTACCACTTCCCTCTTCTTGATTGTTTTCAAGATTAGCTGGTTCTTGTGTTGCAACTATCTCTTGATTGATAGTAGGTTCTTGTGTTTCTACCACATTAATTCTTTTGATTAGATCATCTTTATCATCAAGAAGGTCTTTGATTTCCTTAGGCAATTTTTCATAGGGGATGAGGTTTGAGCTATCTGAATCACTATCTGATGGTTTTGTTTCTTCTTTCTTAAGAAGAGGTTCTCCTGGTGCGATCTGCTCTATGACATGGGAACAATTACCTTTGAGGTGATATGGTTTCTTCTTAAATCCTAAGCCAACTTTGTTTTTATTTTCTCTACCAGTATGTGGGAGAGGTGCCTCAAGACCTTTTCCTCTGATTCCTAGAGGTCCTTTACCTGAATATCCCATCTTAGCTATTAATTTATCTCCTGGACCATACAAATTAGAAGGGAGTTTGGATACTGTAGAGTCACTAGTTTGAACAACTTGAGATTCAGGTTCATCTCTATATAGCCATGATAGCATAGCTTCATCCTCTTCAAATTCTTTCTTGGATACTTGTTCTGCTACAAATTTTTTTTTATATGCTTCAAGAGGTTCTTTAGAGTCTGGTTTGGATTGTTTCAAAGATTTCCCATAAGACTTAGGCGAGATAGGGAGAGATGTCAAAGATAAGACTGGCTCGATAGTATATTCTCCCATACTATTTTCTTTGATATTAAACTCTTTTGCAAGATCTTCCATTTTAGATGTGTATGCTTCTTTAGTTGGTTCAATGGAAGATTCTCTATTATTAGGTACAAGCTTATCTGCACTTTCCTTCAAGGTGTTGCAAGTTGTATTTAGATCTGCAGGGATAGTAACCTCTACTCCTTCATAAGGAAACTTCAAACATTGATAGTACATAGAAGTAATAGCTTGCATTTCATGTATCCATGGTCTCCCTAGAAGGATGTTGTAGGCCAAAGGTAGATCAAGCACTTGACAGATGGTATCTTTGATAACTAGACCCACTTTGATAGGTAAGATAATGGTGCCTTTAGAAGATCTTTCTTGTTCATCATAGGCTTTGATAGTTATTTTCTTTCTAGGATCAATAGCCAATTCTGAAAATCCCAATTGTGTGATCAAGCTGTAAGAACAAATGTTTAGGCCAGTGCCCCCATCTATCAACAAATGTTTGACTCTATGGTTCTGGATCAAGACTTCTATATGCAAAGGTTGATTATGTGGGTGACTCAAGTAGTTTTCATCTTCCTCTAAAAAGGAGATATATTGTGGAGATGTAAGATGTCCAACCATAGTCTGGAACCTGTCTAAATCAAGGTCATCAGGAACATTGGAACCGAGCAAAGCTTTATCGAGAATGGATCTATGAGCTGGAGATATTCGAAGCAACTCAAACATGGAGATTTTTGCATTAGTGTGTTGGAGTTTTTGGATAATGCTATAAGATGTATGCCTTATATCCTTTGGATTGGAAGATTTGGAAGCAACCTTCTATTTAGAAGCAGATGAAAGATTGAAGGGCACCTTAGGGACATTTGATGAATCTGGGATTTGTCCTTTCAGATGCATTTGAGCTTGTGATCAAGTAACTATGTTAGTTGAGGAATGATCTCTATCTCTTCATACAATTGTGATAACATTGCAACTTTCAGAGAGACATGGTTCAACCATATTGCTGACAACGTTATTTCCAGGGTAGGCATAGTTGACTTTTGCCCCCATATTAGGCTGAGAAGTTAAAAATTCTTGACCATGTTTTAGAAATGGTTTTGTGAATGTTGTATGTGTTAGGAATGAATGCAAAGTATTTTGGTAGTGATTCTGTAGCAGTTGTTGTTGCATTCATGACTTGGATTGTCATTGATGTCAACACAGTGATATTTTGGATATCAGTAGGAAAGTAGGTACAGTTTTGTTTTGAGTACATGTTGTATTGTAGATTGGCTTTTGTGTAGTTGATGGTATGTTCTTTGGTGTGTTATTAACCTATGGTTAATAGTGCAAAAAGAAATTTATTCATTTATGAGAGTTATGAGCATTTTGGTGAAAGTAGTGTTTAGATAGTGTTTCTGTGAAGCGATTTTAGGAAATCGGAGGATATCTCTTAGCTGGGATGGAATCTAATTTTGTGTAATTAAAGGAATGTTGGAGAATCATTAATGATGATGTGGTTCACAATGCAAACTTTGAAGATATTTTTGGAGAAAGTTACAGTATCTTGAAGTCGACAGTTTTATGTGAAATTTTGTGTGTAGCATGTAGAATTTATTATTTTATAATTAAGGACCGACTCATTTGTAATTATTTGAGTTTGGTATATAAGAAGGAATTTTTTCCTTGTTGCAATGTGTACTATGAAGGTTGAGATGTGAATATATGCATGAAGTGAAGAAAAGAGCTAATTCAGTGATGAAGGAAGACTTGTGAGTACAGAGATCTGGAATTATGATCTTGTGTAGCAGAGAGTGTGGTTTTGGCATAGTGTGAAGGAGGTAATATATTTCATATTATTCTATTGAATAATTCTAAGATCTTTTGGACAGTGGGTTCAAAGATCTTGCCTTGAAGCTATTTGGGCAGTGGGTCCATTTGTCTTCCATAAACTCTTAACCGGGTTAGAATCTTTTATCAGGGATTCAAAATCTCCTAACAGGGATTTATATGTACTAAATTTATTTCATAAGACTCCTAATAGGGTCCATCCTCTAACAAGGAACTTTCATATTAGTGTATCATTTTGTGGGCATCATTCCCACTGGGGTTTACTCTTTTCAAGAGGTTCCCTAGTCAACATTGATGGAATATGGATGAAGTGACTGAGAGGGGGGGTGAATCAGTCAACCATAAAACACTTCACAATTAATTCTTTGCAGATCCCTTTAAGATATCTTAACAATGTTATCTGTTTTAGCACTCGGTAAATAGATTGCAGTAACTTTGAAGATGCAGAAAGTATTATCAATATTATCTTTAGATATTCATCAAAACATGTATATGATTGTGAAAGCAATTAAGAACACAAGAGACACAAGATTTAACGTGGAAACCCAATATGGGAAAAACCACCAATGTATCTAGATACTGATTTTCACTTTTCTGAAGTGATGCCCGGTTAGAAGCCAACCCGGTAAAAGTTTACAAAACACACTGTTAGGTGTGACCTTGTTAGAGGATTTAAATCACCCTGCTAGGAGTGGCCTGGTAAGAGGTCTTGAAAACAATTCAATGGAATTGTCACCTTGTTAGAGGATTTATATTATGGCTGTTAAACCAACTCGGTTAAGAGATTTAGAATTCACTGTTACAATGATAAGAAGGTAACAATGAGAAAGTGACCTGTATAATAATGCAATTGTCTTGCTGATTACAGATCTCTGTTCTGCATAAGTCTGATCCTCTCTGATCGAATAAATCTCTATTCTGCACCTCAAGGATATCTAAACATCCTTCACAAATTCGCATATACCTTTCCTTCTTTTCTTCTGTAAATCTTCTGCTGTGTTATTATTTACTTTTCACATTTGACCTTTTATTTATATGATTTTGGATTAGTCAAATTGACATTATTTAGTATAACAGTTGGCTGAATTAAGTAAACTCTATTTGAAAATTCCTTCAAGGGCCGACAGTGCTCGGTGACCATATCTTTCTATAATCTTTCGGTGACCGAGGGAACTCGGTAAACACCGACAATTCTTTACCTTTGATAACCGACTGAACTCGGTAAACACTATCTTTTCTTCGGCAACCGAGTGAACTCGGTAAACACTAAATTTCTTTGATAACCGAGTGAACTCGGTAAACACTAAACTTTCTTCGGCAACCGAGTGAACTCGGTAAACACTAAATTTTCTTCGGCAACCGAGTGAACTCGGTAAACACTAAACTTTCTTCGGCAACCGAGTGAACTCGGTAAACACTAAATATTCCTGTCTGGTAGACCGAATGAGCTCGGTAGAAGCTAATTGCTGCGGACTATGACATAGTGTGACATCAAAGACAATACATAATTGAGTAGCAATTTCCTTCAGACAATTGTTTCCAACAAACATATCTTGTGTTATTGTGCAATTGTGTATGGTTATCTTTCTATGGTTGATTAGTACATTGATTATATTGTTTAAAGTAGTTGAATGGTTAAATTATCTAATAACTGATTCACCCCCCCCCCCCCCCCCTCTCAATTATCTTGGGAATCTTTACTTTCTAACAATTGGTATCAGAGCAGCAGGTCCTTGAAAGAAAAGTTTAACAACTTAAGGAGATCCATGGTGAATTTTAGAAAAGAAAGCCCTAAGTTTGATGGAGTAAATTTTGATAGCTAGAAAGAAAAGATGAAGACTCATCTATTGTGTTTAGGACCAAGTTATTGGTTGATTACAAAGAATGAGAAGACTATCATTGAGGAAGACAATCTAGAGGCAGGAACTAAAGATGAACTAGATCTATTCATGTGTAACATACTTGCAAGAGAAGCACTTTTTTCAGCACTATCAGAGAATGAATATAGTCAGGTAAGATGTTTGAAAACATCTCATGCAATTTGGAAAGCTTTACATTCTACTTTTGAAGGTGATGAACATGCAAAGAAGGCTAGATTACATAATTGGATTTATGCATTTGAAGATATCAGAATGATGGAAGATGAATCTATTAGAAGCTATATTGGTAGGATGTCTAAGATTGTAATAGGAATAAATCCTTGTGGAGGTGATAAGACAGAGAATGAAGTGATATGGAAAATTCTAAGAACTTTGACACCAGTATTCAAGCAGACAACATAGATGATTGAACAAGTGATACCTTGTACATCAAACTTTTCAAGAGAGACTCTTCTTGGAAGATTAGAAACAATAGAGATGAACTTAAGATTATCAGGAGAGCTACCTAGAATGGAAACAACATTCAGTGCTCTTAACATTAGACCTACAAGAAGTACTAGTGTGAATGGAGATTATGCCAGCAGTAGTAGATCTAAATCTAAGGAAGATAAGAAGATTGAAGAAGGTATTGCATTACTTGTAAAAAGAGAACCAGATGGTAAGAAAATCTTTAAATGTTGGACTTGTCAAGAATATGGTCATTTTGCATCTAAATGTCCTAAAAGAGTTAAGAAGTATAGAAGCAACTTTAAACCTAGGAGATCTAAAAAATGTTATTATGCAAATGATGAAGATCTTGAAGAAGAATTGAAAGACATTTAAGTGACAGTGATAATGATAACTTTGAGGAAATAGGATTTGTAGCGATTAAAGAAGAAAGTTCTGAATCTGATAAAAGGGAAGAAAAAGAATTAGTTTCTCAAGTTGAAAAGAAATCTGATTGGATTATAGATAGTGGTTGTTCACATCATATGACTGGAGATAAAATAAAGTTTGTTAAGTTAGATAATTATGATGGAGGACTTGTTAGGGTTGGTAATAATGCACCTTGTTTGATTAAGGGTATAGGATCTATTACTCTTGATGGAAAGACTAACACTGATGATGTTTACTTTGTTGATGGATTGAGACATAATCTACTAAGTGTTGGACAATTGGCTGATAAGGGTTATCAAGTTTGGTTTACTAAGAAAACTTGTGTGATAAAAGATAAAGATGGAAATCTGATTGGAAAAGGATCCAGAACCAGAGGTAATGTATTTTAGTTGAATCCTATTGAGATGACATGTTTGATAACTAAGATTGATGATAGTTGGTTATGGCATAAAAGGTTTTGTCATATAAACTTTGATAATATTGTCAAGGTGAGCACTACACTTGTGGTAAGAGATTTACCTAGAATTATGAAACCTACTAACATGATTTGCAAAGAATGTATGATGGCAAAGTAGAAAATGAGTTCATTTCCCAACAAGAAGTTCACATCGACAGAGAAGCTGGAGATTGTTCATATAGACTTGAGTAGTCCTACTAGGACTAGAGGATTCTATGGAGAAAGGTATTTTATGATTCTTGTTGATGATTTTACAAGGATGATGTGGATTGCATTTTTGAAAGAAAAATCTGAAGCATTTGATAAATTTAAGATCATGAAAAGAAAAATTGAGAATGAATCTGGAATGAAGATTAAGTGTCTAAGATCTGATAGAGGTGGTGAATTTACATCTAGAGAGTTTAACACCTTTTGTGAAATGAATGGTATTAAGAGACAACTTTCAGCCCCTAGAACACCAGAACAAAATGGTATTGCAGAAAGAAGGAATAGGTCAATAACTGAAGCAACAAGAGCTATGTTGTTTGAAAATGCTTTGGCTAAGAATTTTTGGAGAGAAGCAGTGAGAATGTTTCTAGCATATGCAGCTTACAAGAAATTCAAAGTGTATCAGATGGATGTGAAATCAACATTTTTGAATGGTGAATTGGAAGAAGAAGTCTACATTGAGCAGCCTGAAGGTTTTCCTTTGACATAAGAAAGAGATATGGTATGTAAGTTAAAGCAAGCTTTATATGGATTAAAACAAGCACCTAGAACCTGGTATGCAAGATTGGATAAGTATTTATTGAAATTGGGATTTATAAAAGGAACAATAGATAGTAACTTATACACAAAAGAAATTGAGAATGGTTTGTTGGTTATAGTTATATTTGTTGATGATATTATCGTTGGAGGAGAAGATGAAGCTAGTGACAAATTTGCAGATGAAATGAAGACTGAATTTGAGATGAGCATGATTGGAGAAATGAAATATTTTTTGGGATTACAGATAACACAAAGCAAGGAAGGTATATTTGTAAGTTAGACTAAGTATTTGAATGATTTATTAAAAATATTTGGAATGGAAGATTCTAAACCTGTTGGAACACCTATGGTAACTGGACATAAGTTATCTAGCAAAGATGAGACACCAGCAGTTGAGCAAAAAAAATACAGATCTATGATTGGAGGATTGCAGTACTTGACACATACAAGACTTGATATAGCACATTTAGTTGGGATTGTAGCAAGATTTCAAGTAGAACCTAGAGAATCACATTATGCAGCAATAAAGAGGATACTGAGATATCTGAAAGGAACAATGGATTATGGATTATGGTATGAGAATTCTAATGATTTTACTTTATGTGCCTATACTGATGTAGATTGGGGAGGCAACATTGATGACAAGAAAAGCACCAGTGGTGGAGCCTTTTTTCTTGGAAGAAAATTGGTCTCTTGGTTAAGTAAGAAGCAAAATTATACTTCACAAAGTACATCAGAAGTAGAATATGTTGCAGTAGCAAATAATTGTAATCAGATTATTTGGATGAAGCAGATGTTGAAGGATATTGGAAGAAAGTTTGATGAGCCTATTGTTATACATTGTGATAACACCAGTACAGTAAGTATGTCAAAAAATCTTGTTTTACATTCTAAGACTAAACATATTGAGATCAAGTATCATGTTGTAAGAGAGAAAGTTGCAGAAAAAGAAGTAAGATTGGAGTACATAAGCACAAAGGAACAGATAGTAGATATATTTACAAAGCCTTTACCTAAGGATACATTTGTGTATCTGAGAGGTATGCTTGGGGTTATGCCCCAACCTATTTTTGAGAATTGATGCAGATGATTGCATCTGTCCAGTGGTATATGAGCCCTATCTTTCTTTTGGATTGGATGTTGGAACTTCCTCTATGGGGGAGTTTATGAGCTGAGTCATGAGGACTCTTGTTATTGTATTTTTCTGAAAAGTGTCTTTTGACATTAAGTTGTTGTTGACTTAGTGATGGAATTTCTATCATTGATGTCAATGGGGGAGAGATATACATGAAAAACATTGTGGATTGTATGAGAGAGCTGAATAGGAAAACGAAGCAAGATTTAATTTGATATTTTGCAATGATGTTGCAGTATTGGATTTTTGGAACATTGGATGTTTTTCATCTATGTTGCCATCAATGCCAATTGGGGAGATTGTTAGGAATGAATGAAAAGTATTTTGGTAGTCATTCTGTAGCAGTTGTTGTTGCATTCATGACTTGGATTGTCATTGATGTCAAAATAGTGATATTCTGGATATCAACAGGAAAGTAGGTATAGTTTTGTTTTGCGCACATGTTGTATTGTAGATTGGCTTTTGCATAGTTGATGGTATGTTCTTTGGTGTGTTATTAACCTATGGTTAACAGTGCAAAAAGAAATTCATTCATTTATGAGAGTTATGAGCATTTTGGTGAAAGCAGTGTTTAGACAGTGTTTCTGTGAAGCGATTTTAGCAAATTGGAGGATATCTCTTAGCTGGGATGGAATCTGATTTTGCACAGTTAAAGGGATGTTGGAGAATCATTAATGATGATATGGTTCATAGTGCAAACTTTGAAGATATGTTTGGAGAAAGTTACAGTATCTTGAAGCTGATAGTTTTATGTGAAATTTTGTGTGTAGCCTGTAGAATTTATTATTTTGTAATTAAGGACCGACTCATTTGTAATTATTTGAGTTTGGTATATAAGAAGGAATTTTTTCCTTGTTTCAATGTGTACTATGAAGGTTGAGATGTGAATATATGCATGAAGTGAAGAAAAGAGCTAATTCAGTGATGAAGGAAGACTTGTGAGTACAAAGATCTGGAATTGTGATCTTAAGTAGCAAAGAGTGCGGTTTTGGCACAGTGTGAAGGAGGTAATATATTTCATATTATTCTATTGAATAATTCTAAGATCTTTTGGATAGTGGGTTCAGAGATCTTGCCTTGAAGCTGTTTGGGCAGTGGGTCCTTCTGTCTTCCATAAACTCTTAACCGGGTTAGAATCTTTTAACAGGGATTCAAAATCTCCTAACAAGGATTTATATTTACTGAATGTATTTCATAAGACTCCTAACAGGGTCCATCCTCTAACAAGGAAATTTCATATTAGTGCATCATTTTGTGGGCATCATTCCCACCAGGGTTTACTCTTTTCAAGAGGTTCCCTAGTCAACATATCTTGTGTTATTGTGCAATTGTGTATGGTTATCTTTCTATGGTTGATTAGTACATTGATTATATTGTTTAAAGTAGTTGAATGGTTAAATTATCTGATAACTGATTCACCCCCCCCTCTCAGTTATCTTGGGGATCTTTACTTTCTAACAGTATGATCATTATTTCTTGTGGAATTGTCAATTGTGATGTCTCCACTATCGATTAGATCTTGAATGGTATGCTTCAAGTGGTAGCAATTACTAGTTTTATGACCTTTACTCTGATGGAAATCATAGAATTCATTTCCTCTCCACCATTTTGGTTTGGGGTCCTAATCATTTGGTTGGATTGGTGGTAAAGAGATGATTTTATCAGCCAGTAGAGTTTTCATAGCTGATTCTAAAGACTCTCCCACAGGAGTAAACTTTCGATGTTTATCCCATCTTTTGTATTCTAGCTTCTTTGGAGATGGTTCAGAAGACTTTTTCTTTGAAGCTTTAATGGCTTGAGTGCCAAGAGTGAGATTGTAGGCTGGTGCCTTTGATGGGGCACAGACAGTATCAACAATGCCATCTGTGACGATGCCCTTGTTCTTGTTCCAATTTTTGTTCTTGTCTTTAGAACTAGATCCTGATTCATACTTGTCTTTTTGAAGTGTGATTTCTCCTTTTTTCACAAGAACTTTTTTGATTTTGATAGCATTATCCACCATCTTATCAAAAGATGTATGATCTTGCATTTGTAGAGGATAATTGATTTCGAGAACAAGATTATTGATGAAGATTTATAGTTTTTTTGTTTCTGGAATAGGTCTGGCATATAGAGAGAACTTCTTCCTCCATCTCTTGAAAAATGTTAGGAATGGTTCCCCTGGGTATTGTTTGAGATTACAGATATCAATCATGGTGATCGGGTGCTGAATATTGTAGGAGTATTGTTGATAAAACAATTTGATCAACTCCTCAAAATTTTTGATAGTAGAAGGCAATTTTGAAAACCAATGAATGGATGCTCCTCCCAAAGATCTAGGAAAGAGGTGCATAAGGTAGGTCAGTTCATGCATGAACTCCATTGATTGTGTACAAAATTCCCTAACATGATCTTGAGGGTCAGAGTGCCCATCATATTTATCATACTTCGACATCTCCACTCTTTTTGGAAATGGTGGCATGTACAAGTCTTTGTCAAATGGAAAAGGACATAGAGCCTCCATGGAGAACTCTTTAGGTTCCTTCTCTTTCTTGAGATTGTTAAGTTCAACTTGTATAGCATGCATTTGTTTCATCATAGCCGTGAGTGGATTCTCTTCCTCATGTGTAATGATGTCTTCAACATTAAAGTTGAGAGGAAGTTTAGCTCCTTGATGAGCTAATTGTAAAAAGTATTCTTCTCTATCTTCTTTCAAGGAATGCTTCATCATTCGTTTGAAGTTATCATCATTTTGATATTGAGCAATTTCTTCAGGTGTGGGTTCTTGATCTGCACCATGTTGAGATTGAGCTCTTTGAGAGCCAAAATTTGTCCCTGCTTGAGACATGGTAGGAGTTTGTGGACTCCCTGGATTAGATTGATGAGGGGTATGTTGGGTACCTCCATGAGTTGATGGAGGAGTTATGTAACCAGATTTCAATCGATAGTTGCCAAGACTGTCATCCTCGTAAAGACTAGAATTGATGAATTTCTCAAGAGTTGGAGTTTGGAGAGTGGTGATAGATTTCTTGTGAGAGGAAGCTCTAGTCTCCACCATTAACCTCAAGTGAAACAAAAGAATAAGATCCAGATAACTGAAGAATGAATTGAATCAAGATAATCAGATGATGCAACCTTGTCAAGGTTTGATTGATTTGAAGATTCGATTAGATGTGGATGAAGGATACTGTGCCCTGGATGTATGGGTAGGTTCCCAAAAGATAGCAGATAAGATATCACAACACTTAGTCATTTTGATGATTGATTGATTGAAGATTGATAGTTATGACAAGGGTTTGACATGAGATGATAAAGACTCAAATTGATTAAATAGAAGGCTGAATCAAATTCAAAAGGCCACTTTAGGAAAATGATCAGATTCTCAATAGCTACTGCTCTATTCTTGACATGGTGATTTGATCGACAGATTCTGGAAATAGGTTGAAAAAGCTAAATATCTGGCAATTCTGACAATTTTCTGACAACTCTCAAAAATTTCCCAAATGACACTCTACAGACTCATACAACAATGGGTATGCTATGAAATGACAGTTACAAAACTCGTACGACAGTTAAAAAACTCGTACGAGAGTGGATAGCCAATGAAACAACACTTGAAAATCTCATATGACAGTTGTAAGCAGGATTTGACTCTTTGAAATTTGCTGGCATGAAAACTCGTATGACACTAGGTACTCAATCATACGACAAATGGGCTGTAATGAAATGACACTTTGAGAAAACTTGTATGACTTTTTGACCTCCTGAGATGACTTTTGACTCCAGAAAAGGATTTTACTTCAGATTTTGCAAATTTTGAGTTTTCAGATTTGGATTGTTTGCATATTTCAATGTCCAAATTTGAGGATTGTAATAGATTTGTCCATTTTCAATAACCAGATAGATAAAAAAACATGCAAAATAACAAGCAAGTGATTTCAAGCATGTCTGAAAATAATGAACAAGGGCAAAAGCAACCTTGCGCATGAACAATTAAGTGACTTATTCATTCTAATCCTCAGAAGTGCTAATTGTGTATGTTCCAAAAATGTTTTGCAATAATGCACATATACCCTATAAAATGAAAATTTGGCCTCGCTAGGGTTTTTAATAATGGTTTGACTCTGCAACTTTTATGATCCAAAGGGGTGAACTCCAATCCTGGTGCACCAGGGTTTTGACACAGTCTGAGAACTTAATCTTCAGGAGCTGCTAGGGAGATCTGACAACCCAACAATGAACCATACTCATGGAGATTTCTTCCACAAGGAAATTTATATAGCGGCTGTCACTACCACAGTGAAAATGGCTATTACCGCTTGAGGTTCGGTCAATGCAATTTTCCCTGTGAAGGGATTGTCCACTACGGTTAACCCTCTCTAAAGGTGACTTACAATAGTATACCACAAGGGGACTTGGCTCTAGATCCAAGGGTTTGATGCCTTTTCACTTTTAACCCAGACAAAGCAGGTAGATAAATTTGACACGCTAAGATAAAGATTATCTCACCAAGGTCTATGATATCAACCCCTCCAAAGAGAGAATGTATCAATCAATAAGGGAAGATGCACAGACCAAGTAGAACATGAGATGCACTAAGTATCCTCCCTACCTACAAGGATTCCATTGTCAAGAAGGATTTCAATTGGAATCCAATCTCTCAAGAACCACAAATAGTGTTCATAGGGCCTAATTACTACTTTTTCACAGATATATTTCTGAAAGTAAATCTACCGAAAGTACCCAAAAGTAGAAAGAGGAACACTTAATGCTTAAAGTGAATATGAGGTGAGTCCAAAAGGTGGAACAATTAACCCCTCACACAAGCTAAAAATGAGTCCCCAGCTTAGAAAACAAGTGAGTTCCTAAAAGCATAAATGGGTTGCCAAGTGGAACACTTAACGATTCTGTCTCGTTGACCCCTCCCCTTTAATGTGGCACTGACCTTGCAACCACGGGGTGGAATGAGGGGTTGGTGGATTAGCAAGTCCAATAACCCAAGATAGAAATCAAGATCAATCACAAGTATCTAAGACTACTTAATGAATCCTTAAGGGGTCACAACCTAGTATCAATTATGCAAGTGTGTAGAAATAGACAAAAGCATGAAAAGATGCACACAAGCCAGACACATAAGAGATTTATTTTAAGTCCAAATTAAAATGTTATTAGATGAAGGAGAATACCTAGGAACCTTGCAACATTATTAGTAGATTTTATCTAATTTTTAGCAATTCTTGTTGAGCTTTTCCATGCAAGCAAGTGACGAACTCTCCAACAAGCAAACAAGCAAACAAGATATGCAACATATATTCAACTTATGAAAACCATAGGGTTAGCTCTAAAAATAAATTATTATTAGCAATAATAACTAGAAATTAACCTAAATGACAACTCATATCATTCATTGAACCATGTAAAAAAAATAAGTGCATACCCATCATAAAATTTTATTTTTTTTGTTGCATTTGACCTAGTCAACAAGATCTAATTTTTTTTATATGATTTTGGCCATAAAAATAGAAATTCAAAACAAAGACCCCTACTAAAAAATAGAGATCTTTCCAAAAATGTAAAATTTTTAGAAAAATCTCTTCATTTGTGCCCTAGAGACCCATTTTATCAAAATAGACCAGTTTTTGTAAATTATCTATTTGAGATATTATATTGTGTCCAAATTTAAAATTAAAAGAATGGACCCCCTATAGAATTTAAGGAGATTTTTGAAAATATAAAAATTTCCAAAAAATATGCTGATTTGCATCAGATATTAATTTTTTTCATAATTTCAAGAAAAAATTATTAAAAATTCAAAACATCTCAGAAAATTCTGAATTGTTTACTGTAGCTTCTCTAATATGTGTCCAATTTGAAAAAATTTTTTTAGAGAAAAAATCCAAGCTGTTTGAGAGATAAAATTAAATCTTTGAAACTTTAGGGCTTTAGCTCCAAAAAAAAAATCAAAACCAACATGTAAAGGTGGGTTGCCCCACGGTGGGTGCTAGAAATGTGTGTGTGAAAATTGTACCTAATCTATAGACACAACACTTCAGTAAAACATTAGAGGTTAGCTATAATCAAAATCATGCAAAATTGAAATCTAATCTAACCAAGCGATCTACTGCCTTCTAATAGGTGCGAGATTAATGTTCTCAGATTGCTATCGAGATCAGTGACCTAGACGACACCTAAATGAAGGATTTGAATGCAAAAGATGGATATGGAATATGAATGCAATTAATCTATATTTTTTTTTAATTTTCTATGCAATGATATGAAAACTTGATATGGAATCTATGCTAATATGGAAATTCATATGCTAAAATGATCTAACAATGATATGAAAAAGAATCTAAATGAATGTAAAAAAAACAATTTGATCTCACAATAGCCTTGATTCACAATAAGCTTTGATTCTCCAAATTCCAATTCTTCAAAATAGTTGTGCAATTCGTAGATGACTTTGGCAAAGTAAGTTTGCAAAATTATGAGATGAATTGGGATGAGCTGAAGCCTTATTTTTTTATAGAAATCCATGGCTTTGGAGGTGCATGAAAAAAAGCCATAAATCACTCAAATAACTCAGGTTGATTTTTGAGTTATTTTTAAATAAAGAATAATTAACTCACAAAAACATGCAAAAGCAAAGTTTAACTCAAAATAGAGTTTAGCTTTAATTTTAAAACTCAAAAATGATGTTGAGTTCCAAAAAGTCAATAACTTGCATTGATTTTCTGATTTGGAGTTTAACTACTCTTTGATTGTGCACATGGATAATTATGAATTAATAAATAAATAAAGTGATTTATTCTCAACTTAACTAATTTTTGAAATAAAACAATTGATTTATGGGTTAATCAATCATTTAATCAAACTTTTATTCAAAAATAATATCATCAAATATGACAACTTGCTTTAATTAATTAAATAAGAATTTAATTAATTAATGATAGGAATTTTGATTTATTGTCAAATTTAAATAATAATACTTAGGAATAAATACAATTAAATTCAATTAAATAATTAAGTGGCAGAATTAAATCAATTGATTAAATATTCATCATATTCAATTAATCAACTTTAGGATAAGTGTGATTTATTGCCAAATAATCATTAAATCAAAGATAATTATGATAATTAGGAATATTACTAGGAATGTTCCCCGATGCAGAATTTAAGATAATCAATTAGATTCGATGATGTGCAGATGTGCCTTAGGTTAGGACTTCTATGTCAATTTCATTCGATTTGAGGATGTAGGTGGTAAATGAACATATAACCCATTTTTGGGGTATTACAGCTATGTCTGGATAATAATCTAATATGCATCATCTATCCATAGCTCCTTGTGTTAAGCCAATTAAACAAAAATTGCAAAAAGTGCATCCACATATAGCTCTCTTGGTTAAAATAGAATTGGAAAAACTCTTAAGTGCTGGATTCATAAGGGTTATTGACTATGTTGAATGGATTTCAAACAATGTACCTATTTCTAAACATGATAAATCCATTCGTGTATGCACAGATTTTTGAGACCTTAACAAATCGTGCCCAAAGGATGAATTTCCATTTCCAAACATAGACATGATAGTGGATATGACTACGGGTTATGAAATGTACTCTCTTATGGATGGTTTTTTGGGATATAATCAGATTAAGATAGCCCTTGAAGATCAAGAAAAGACTACCTTCACATGTGCATGGGGAACCTTTTGTTGGAACATCATGCCATTTAGATTAAAAAATGTTGGAGCTACCTATCAAAGATCTATGAGCACTATCTTTCATGACATGATGCATAAAAACATGAAAGATTATGTGGATGACACCTTGGATAAATCTAAGAAAAGGAATATACACCTTGAAGATTTGAGTTTGATCTTAGATAGGATGGAACAATTTCAACTAAGATTGAATCATAAGAAATGTGCTTTTGGTGTCACCTCATGAAAACTACTCAGATACATCATTTCAAATAAATGAATTAAGGTTGAGCCCAAAAAGGTCCAAGCTATAATGGAAATGCCAGCTCCCAAAAACATAAGTCAACTAAGGAGTCTACAAGGATACCTTCAGTCCATCAAGAGGTTCATATCCCAACTTGTTAACAAAGATCAACCTTTTAATAAAAATCTACACAAAGGAGCTACATGTACATGGAATGAAGAACGTGAAAAGAATCTTTAATAGATCAAGGAATATTTGGCCAAACCTCCAATCTTGATGCCTCCTATCCTAGAGAAACCACTTATTTTGTACATCTCAGCTATAACTACATCCTTGGGGGCATTATTGTCACAACAAGATGAAAATGGAAAAGAAATAGCTATATACTATATCAGCAGAACATTGGTTTCCTGTGAGATCAATTACAATAATATTGAGAAAGCTTGCCTTGATGTGGTGTTTGCATCTCAAAAACTCATACATTATATGCTGGCACATATTACACAGCTTGTGGCAAAAATTGATCCTTTAAAATACTTACTAAATGAAGCTACTCTTATTGGTCGATTGGATTAATGGATGATGATCCTTTCTAAATTTGACATTGAGTACGTTGATCGTAAGGCTATAAAAGGAAAAGCAATTGCTGACCAACTAGCTAAATTTCCCCTACTAGATGATACTCCTATCCAGATTGACTTTCCTGATTCATCCATCATGTATGTGATTGAGAGTACATGGAAAATGTTCTTTGACAGATCACACATGTAGAATGGTGCTAGAGATGGAATTCTGTTTGTCACACCTCATGGCTACACTATCCCAAAGTCATACAAATTATTTTTTCCTTGCACAAACAATATAGAAGAATATGAGGCTTTGATGAATGGAATCAAATTGACTATTGAATGGAGGATTATGAAACTACATATCTTTGGAGACCCATCTTGTCATTAATCAAACTAATGATGACTATCAAACAAAATATGAAAAAATTATTCCTTACAAAAAGATGGTTGATGATCTCAAAAGATACTTCTCTTTTGTGACATTTCAATAGATTCCTAGAGTTGAAAATAAGATGACTGATGCTATGGTCACTTTGGCTTCTATCCTCTTGTTGGAAGAACATGAGTCCAGATTTCAATTCTAGGTAGAAGAACTAAATTGTCTTTCCTATGAATCCCCTAGAAACCATGTGATATGCACTATAATTGGTCATGATTCATCTTGCTATGGTAAAACCTACTCCTACCTGCATGACCAAATCATTCTTGATAACTTAACCCACAATGAGAAATGACAACTCATTTGCAATGCTTCTCACTATACCATCATCTCCAGTTACTTTTTTAGGAAGGGTCTAGATGGAACACTTCTTAGGTGGTTAGAGAAAGATGAGTCTGGACATGTGTTACATGAAGTCCATGGTGGTGTATGTAGGTCTCACTCTAATGGTCTTTTTACTATCTTGAAAGATTCTAAGGGCTGGTTATTATTGGCCTACCATGCAGACATATGTTGTACACTATGCTAAGTCTTGTAAGAAGTGTCAAATACATGGGAACTTGATTAATGTTTTGGGCTAAGAACTTATCTCCTCTATTACACATTGGACTTTTCAATAGTGGGCTTTTGATTTGGTGGGCCAAATATATCCTAACTCATCTAGTGGACACAAATTCATTATTACTACAACATAATATTTCACAAAATGGGTTGAAGCTATTCCTCTTTTGGTCACTACTGGGAAAGAAGTGTCCTTGTTCATACTCAATCACATCATCTATCACTATGACATACCTTTCTCCATAGTACTGATAATGGAGGACAATTAAAAAATAAAGACCTCAAATAGTTATACAAGATATTCAAGATTAAACAACATTGGTCTTCAATATACTACCCTCAAGGTAATGGCTAGGATGAAGCTTCCAACAAGACACTACCGAAAAGCTTACACATGACAGTAAATAAGACATGAAGGGATTGACACTTACAGATTAATCATGCATTATGGGCCTACAAAAATAGCATTTTCACATGTATTGGAGCTACACCCTTTGCACTTGTTTATGGATCTAAAACTTTCTCGCCTCTTAAGGTTGAGATTCCTTCCCCGAGGGTTACATTGAGAGGCCTCATTATTGATGATGACTATAGAATCATGTAGATAAAAGAGTTAGAACTTCTAGATGAGCACATAAGAGATGCATTCAATCACATGAGAGTATATCAGAAAAGGATGTCACAAAGTTATAACAAGAAGGTTCATTCTAGAGAGTTTCAGGTTAGAGATCTTGGCTTAAGAGAGGATCTCAAAAATCAATAGAATAGAGCACAAAAGGGAAAATTTGAATCGAACTGGCTGGGTCCCTACATAGTTACTACTGCTTTTAGATCTAGTGCCTATCAAATTTCTACACCTAAGGGAGAATAACTCCCTGAACCTATCAACATCCTTCATCTGAAGAAGTTCTACACATGATGCTCCAGAGCTTTTGTACATATCTTATGATCCTGAAAAAATTCTAAAAAGCATATAAAGTCCTGAAAAAATTCTAAAAAGCAGAAAAATTCCTGAAAAAAATGATCATCTTGTTGGCAAGTGATGTTTTGGGAGCACTAGGGATCACTTAAGGCTTGTCACTTATGGAAACACTTATGTTGGAGTGATCGCATGTAGAGAGTTTTTTTATTGGAGACTCAGTCATGAAAATGGCTAAGTACATAATCAGGATAACAATATACTGTGTTATAATTTTGATCAGCGAAGATAATATGTGATGTATTATGGCTTGCAAAGTTAGTAGAAGACATTTTGGGATATTTATATGCTTTAATTAAGGTCACACATATTTTGGAGTTGATATCATGAAGATACAATATTGTGAAGGTATGCAAAGACAAAGAATCAGTGAAATAGGGCATATGAACAGTTGCGATGATTGAGGGAAGGTTAGTTGATATGGTAACATGCTAAGTTAGATAGATGTTGTATATTGCTGACACTTTGGTAATATATGATCTCTGACTCTATGTTTATCATTTTCATAAGTAATTATTATGTTTTGTAATATATTTTGAGAGTCGACTGGATGGAAAAATTAATATAAGTATAGAGTGTTTTGTGGAAGTGATTTGTATGTATGGAAGTGTGATTGTGATGGATGAAAATAGAAGATGTGAGATTAGAGATTGACAGAGCTATAACCAGAACTATCAAAGCATAGAAGATGCTTGTACAATTCATTTTTTAAGAACACTTTGTGACAGTATTTTAATTGTAAGAGCTATAAGCTCACCACCTTTAACAGGGTTTTTGTATACCCCTAATAGGGTTTTGTATTCCTCTAACAAGGAAATATACTATGTAATACTTAGCTGGACTAATAGGGCTAGATCTCCTAATGGGGATTCAATATTTTAGTGCATAGTTGTGGGTACCATCCCCAGCGGGGTTTTCCCTTGGCCAGGGGTTCCTCAAGAACAAATAATGGTGTCATGAGTTATGTGTTATGTGTTTATGTTCTTTTCATTTCTGCATTAATATGGTTTATTTGGAATTGGTTGAAGTTTAAATTAAAGTGCTATAATAATGATTCACCCCCCTCTCAGTATTACCTAATCCTAACAATTGGTATCAGAGATTTTGGCCCTTGGAGAAAAAGCCTAACAACTTAAGGGAGATCAGAATGGATTCAAAAAGTTTGCAAGAGAACTTTGAATTAGCACTTGATGACTTGGACAAAGAAAAGGTTGAGAATGGTGAACTAAAGTTTAAATTGAGATGAGAAGAAGGTTTCATCAAGAAACTAAAGGAATAACTTAAAATTTCAAGAAGTCAAAAACAAGACCTTATGGATAAGATCAAAGAGGATTTAGATAGTGATACATCAGACCAAGTAAAGAAGATGGAACAAGAAAAAGAGAAAATTAATCTTCTGATGATTAAAGAGATTCAACATGACTCAAATTTGAAGAAACACTAAAAGAAGAAAATGAGTAGATAGGACAAATGAAGACTGAACTTGATCACTACAAGGATAAGTGTTAGGAATTGGAGAAGTACAATTAGATCATAAAAGGAGAACTCACTCAATCCAAATTACATTTTGAGAAGTTCCACATGAGTAGTGATAAGATTGATGAACATAGAGAAAGACAGAAACCTAAAGGAGACATGAATGGAGTTGGATTCAATGAAGCAGAATAGTCTAAGACAAATGAAGAGACACATGAAGAAAAGATTGAAGAAAGACCTACTAATGAGAGACCTAAAGATCAGACCAAACCTTTCAGATGTAGATGCTTTGGATGCAACAAACTTGGACACATGAAAAGAGATTGTAGAGGTAATAGTTCTTTCAAACCTTTTTTTGGTTATTGTTTTAAATGTTATAATTATGGACATAAGAAAGAAGAATGTAGAAAACTTGACCAGTCTAGATATAAAAAAGATTACATCAGAGAAGATTCAACAACCAAGATCACATGCCACAAATTCAATAACTTTGGGCATATTGCAAGATATTGTAAGTTGTAGGTAAATTAGGATAGAAGGAGACCACCTACATGTTACAAATCCAACAACCTTGGACATATAGAAAATTTTTGGAGATACAATAGAGATGACAACATAAGAGGACCAAGAGGACCTCCTCCTGTGGTTATAAGGAAGAATGTTGGTGATAGTGGTAAGAGTCTTAATGAGTATATAGATGAGTTTGAGAATCATTTGAAGAAATCTACAAATGAAGAGGATGAGAAAGTATCAAAGATAAAAGAGTTCAATAAGGTATTGGTTTAGGGAGAGACAGTAGATGCTACTATGTCTTTGCATGATAATTTCATTGAGACATCGACCTAGATGGCTGCATGGCCTTAGGGGGAGCATTGGATGAAGACACTAGAATATATCCAGCCCCTAATTATGCGGAATAAGCTCATGCAATCTTAGATATGGTGTGTACAGACACTATGTAGTCTATGTTTGTGATCGCAACACTTGGAGATTCATATTCCATGTTCATGAGATTTGTGTTGACTGGACCACATGTGAAGTTGAGCTACTTGTGATTAATGCATTCACTCAACTTGCGATGGATAAAAGAGATTGAAACATATCATTTCCTCACCGTTTGATAATTATCGACCAAGGAGAGAAGTGTGAAGAAGAATTTCAGCCACGTAGTAGCCACTTTGTGTGATCATTTCGAGTAGAAGTTCCAGAATTTAGCGTGTTAAAGGTATTTAGAGTTTATACTCTTTCAGAAGATATGGATGCACCTATGATTTTTGATGTTATTGATAGACCGAGGTATAAGTTCAAGAAACATCCATTTAAGTCATGTGAGGATGATCCAGAAGGAGCATTTTTGAAAACCCCTTATGATGTGTTGCATGTTGAGGATATCATGGTATACATACACTGCAAGTATGAGATCATAGGAGATGTTAATATACATAGTTAATTAGATGGGATGATAGAAGAAGATGGAAAGATGGTATAAGAGTTTAAACACTTGGAAGACCAGTCCATTATCAAGTTAACCCTACTGAATGAGTTCCATGAAATTGAATGGTTCAAGATAATCCTAAGTAGAATCCATGACCATTTTATATGGATTGGAGAACAACCAGTTAAGATATGTGCATAAATGATTCATGAGATAATCGAATTGGATAATAATAGAGCCCTCCCAGTAGCAGAGAAGAATATTAGAAAACAAGTGGAAACCCTAACCCATTCTAAGTGGGATAAGAGAGAAATGATAGTAAATGACATCTATCAGCAAGATGTGAGGTTGGTAGCTATGATATTAGGTTACAAGATGTTCCACAATAGCAGACCTAACTCAGTATTAGCTTGAGTCATTATGATGGCATATAGAATGGTTAAGGAAAACAAGAAATATAACCTATGCAAAGTTTTAGCACAAAATTTTTTGGAAAATGTGAAGGCTATTAAGAAAGACAAGTCTAAGGCATTCAGGTTTGGTTCACTTATGGTTCATATGTACATCTACATTGAGTGCAAATTCCCTCACATATTGCACCCTAGAGCATGGAAGGATGATGTACCTACTAGTATTCAAATCTCTGAGAGCTAAAAAAGACAAAATAAGAATTGGGTAGATGGAGAATTATTTGTAATGAGAAAAATCCTTTAGAGGAAGATGAAGGAAAGATATAGAATACCTAAAGATATAGTTGAGAAATATAAGGACACTATCTATTTCATGGTTGAAACTGATTGTGTTTTCTTTGAGACAGTTGAGCCTAGGAAGAAATGGTGCTACCCTATGGGGTATGAGGTTAGTTCTGAGGTTATAACTATCCAAGTTGAGCATGTATTAGCAGTAGAAATAGACACTTTTGAAGAAAGATGGGGAACCTATTGGGAAAAGTTTGAAAAGGTTAGAGAAGAATAGGAAAAAGGGACAAGGAAGATAAAGAATGATAAAATAGTTGAGGATATCATTGAGAAGGTAGGAATCACTAGTGAAAAGCTAAAGAACATAAGGAAAAAGCTGACATAAGCATCTTATAGCATGGAAATTGGTGCACCTCCTCCTTCTGAAGTAGAAAAGACAAAAAGTTCTATTCCTAGTGTGATATATTTATTAGTCACTCCTGAGAAGACTGCACAAGAAGTTGTACCTATGAGCACACCTAGAAGATCTACAAGATCTACCAAACAAAGCAGCCCTAAGGATCAAAAGGTAGAAGATGAGACATAGAAGAAAGAAGTAAAAGTGACTGAGAAGGAAGAAGAAAAAGAAGTACAGAAGAAGCCACAAAATCTATGGAAGCCAAAAATTCAAATATTACAAAAGACAGTGATAAGAGATGGGAATCTGAAGACTATAAATAGATACTATGAAAGCTATGACCCTAAAAATCAAGCAATAATTAAGGACACTATAATTTAGTACTTATTGGCTTTCAAGAAGAACTTGTTAGAGGTAGAAGGAAGTATCCCCAAGGACTTGTATAGAAAGTTAGAAATAAGAAAGCAGTTAGCACAATCTAAGGATGAGAACATAAGAAACAAGGCTATTAAAGACATGTTACCGGTAGTCTCTATACAAGAGAGGGAGAGAATCATCAAAGAATTGAAACCTTTATTAAGGACAAGGCCAGACTGGTGAAAATTATGGCAAGAAAATATGATGAAGTCATAGAGGATACCCAAAAGGCACTAGATAAAATCCTAATGAGTGATATGCCTGAGAAGACCTCACCTCCCAAGGTTACCAAGCCTACACCTTTGGAAATAGGAGAAAGTTATAAGACAGTTGAAGTGTGTGAGCAAGAAAGCAAAGTTGGCATGCAACCAGATTTATTTGTCTTTGGTGTGCCTATGACCCTTGACACCTTGCATGATGTGAATGACCCATTTCAAAAAAACTTAGAAAATGCGATGACAGTTGAAGGAGAAGGACAATTAGAGGAAGAGCATACAAAGGAAAAATAGGAAGAGAAGGAAAAAGAAAAGGAGATACAAAAAGAAGAAGAAAGGTAGGTAGAAGAAACAAGAACATAAAAAGTAGCTAAGGTAAGAGTTGAGCAAAAGCAAGAACTAGACACCTCTTCTACTCTATTGTTGGTGTAAGGAAACTCAGGTACGGAAACAGCTTCCTACACTAATCTCTAAAGGAAAGTATTGTGCAAATTCTTTTAAATCCTTACAATTTTAGATTCGTTAACTACTTTAACAATGATATTGCAACCATATACCATGCATAAAAAGAATAGAGAATGAAACAATGATTTACCCTAGGGAAACCTTTTGGTAAAAACCCTAGCACTCCAAAACCTGCATAGTGTATTAATCAAAACTATTATAGTTTACAATACACTTGCAATGCAAGTTCTTTTAGAAGATTTTTTCAACTCTTGAAGACAAATCATGGCAGCATAAAATGTTCCAACAATACACTTAATTCTCCTTCCTTCACAACCCTACAAAATGCTTATATCATGCGCTTCCCTTTTTAGGGAAACTTCCAAAGATAGCCACATTAGGGTTTTACCATTCTCTGAGAAAATAGGAACCCAATTTTTTTTTTGGGGAAGAGTGTATAGTACTCAACTTTATCAGTTGCCACATGTCTTCACCCATCATTGAAACTTCTAGACATAGCTCTTACATGTCATAGGAATCTGTCATAACTGTTTCAGCCACGATCTCTTTACACAATTCAAGATGCTGACACATCAAGTGGAGTGACACATCAACATGCCAACTGGACATGTACACTCACACTTAATTACATTATTTGCAAGAAATACATTTTACAAAACAAATAATAAGAATAGGAATTATCCAAGGTTGAGACACCTTATTCCTAACATTCTCCCACTTGTCAAACACCTTGTAAGAGCAACAGGAACATAATAGGAACTAACCGCTATAGGCCAAAAGGCCCATAGAATACGAACACCATCTGAACTTCTCAGTGCCCACTAGTTTCATTAATGCATCTACAACATTCTTTAGAGTATCTACCTTCTCCAAATTTACCTTTCCATCTTCCACCATATCTCTCACAAAGTGAAATTGCACATCAATGTGCTTCGTTCTGGCATGAAAAGTTGGATTCTTCGCAAGGCAAATAGTGCTCTGACTGTCACACTAAATAGTAATCTATTCTACATCAACACCAACATCAGAACATAATATCCTAAGCCAAATGGCTTGCTTAAAATCATGAGTAGCAGCCATGTACTCATCTTCTATAGTGGACAAGCAACCATAGGTTGTCGCTTACTCACCCAACTGATATCACCACCAAACATAGTGAACACATAAGCACTGGTGGATCTCCTGCTGTCAATGTCACCTACCCAATCTGAATCCACAAACCCACAAATACAAACTGAATGTAGAGATCCAAAAGAGTTCCCATGATAACATATGGAGTAATCTTATTTACCCCACAAATATTTGAATACTCGCTTAACTACATCCCAATGTACCCGTCTAGGGTTAGCCATAAACTGACTCAGGACTCCCACTGCTTGGGCAATGTCTGGTCTAGTACAGACCATAGCATACATAAGACTGCCAACTACACTAGCATAAGGTACTCTACTCATGTCCTACACCTCACTAGGAGATTTTGGACAATCATCTATAGATAACTTTGTTCCCATAGAAACAGGAACACATAGTGGTCTACAATCTACCATGCTGAGCCTGTCCAACACAAACTTCACATACTTACTCTGACTCAGCCAAAGTTTTCTGTTAGACCTGTCTCTACTGATTTCCATACCCAAGATGTACCTTTCTGCCCCAAGATCTTTCATCTCAAACTATGTTAACAAATGAGATTTAAAATCAAAAATCATACCCTTACCCTTTCCAAACAACAACATATCATCAACATATAATGCAACAATAAGAAGGCGATCATTTTCAACTCTGAAATAAACACAATGATCTGATTTTGATCTTACAAATCCAATTGACAACACAAAGGCATCAAACTTAAGGTACCACATCCTAGGAGATTGCTTCAAACCATATAGAGATTTCTTTAATATGTAAACTAAGGATTCTTTACCTTTAACAATGTAGTGCTCAGGCTGTGACATATAAATCTCTTCCTCCAAATCACCATGAAGGAAAGTTGTCTTCACATCCATTTGTTCTATCTCTAAATCATATGATGTAGCAAGAGATAATAGAAATCTAATGGATGTCAAATTTGCAACATGAGAGAATATTTCACCATAATCTATTCCCTCTACCTATGAATACCCCTTTGCAACCAATCTAGCTTTGTACCTTTCAACATTGCCATCTGCACAGAATTTCTTCTTGAACACCCATTTACAACCAATAGATTTTCTCCCTTTAGGAAAAGGTACAAGGTCCCAAGTTTGTTTTTCTCCAATGAAGCCATCTCATCATCCATAGCCTCAATCCAGGAACCTACATCTTCCATGCCCAAAGCCTCTTTCACAGATCTAGGCTCATCAGTGTTAGTAATCAAAGAAAGAGCACAACTAGAATCTAACATAGAATAACCAAACCTTTCTGGTTGCTTTCTTTCTCTCATGGATCTCCTCAAGGGATGAGGCTGAGGTTGTTCTTCCTCTTCTTCCTCTTCTTTCAAACTATTAGAGATCTCCTCATCATTAGTCCCAACATGGTCTCTCTGTTTAGTCTTCTTAGGGGTGGGAGGAAACTGAACATCTTTTTCCTTTTCTTTTTCAGCTAGTTGTAGCACAATAGGAGAAGGTGTTAGCTCTCTAAAAATAACATTTCTACTATGCAACACCTTACTAGTCACAGGATTCCAAAGCTTGTATCCTTTCACACCAACACTGTATTCAATGAAAATACATTTGACAGCTTTATTTTCCAACTTAGATCTTTTCTCCTTTGGAACATGTGCATAAGCTTCACAACCCAAAACACAAAGATGTCTAATTGAAGGCTTCTTACCAGACCACACCTCCATGGGTGTCTTACCAACAAGAGTTGATGTAGGAGATCTGTTAACCAGATAGCAAGCAGTGGCCACAGCTTTGGCCCAAAACCTTTGTTCTAAACTAGCTCCACTAAGCATACTCCTAGCCTTCTCCATTAGTGTCCTATTCATTCTCTCTGCAACTCCATTTTTCTATGGGGTATAAGGAGTTGTCTTATGCCTCTCGATACCTCATTCTTTACAGAACTATTTAAACTCCATGGAAAAAAACTCACCACCATTATCAGTTCTCACACACTTGATTCTTTTACCAGTCCGATTCTCCATGAGAGCCTTAAATTCCATGAACTGACTGAAAACCTGTGTCTTACTTTTCAGGAAATATATCCAAGTCCTTCTACTATAATCATCTATAAAAGATAAAAAGTATACAAAATTGGAGATATAAGGAACTTTTACAGGACCAAAAACATCAGAATGAATAAGATCCAAAAGTCTAGAAGACTTGTGAGAACTAGAGTAGAACTGAACATGATTTTGCTTACCATAAACATAGTGTTCACAGAAATCAAACTCAAGATTACAATCATTTAGCCCATCGATGAGATTTTTAGTTTTCAAAATCCTAAGACCCTTCTCACCAATGTGGCCAAATATCATATGCCACAACATTGTCTTTTCTACAGGAACCTTTCCTTCCAAAGTGTTTGTACCCTTAGGTACACTTACTGCACTACTATGGGAACCCATTGCCACAGTCTTCTTTACTACTCATTCAGATGGTGGGGATGAAGTGATAGCCGCTCTCTTCTTTGAAGTAGAAGAACTATTGCACTGAGCAATGCATGCATCAAGCTAAAACAAAGTACCTCTCCTAGTACCTCTAGCGAGTACCATAGAACCTCTCATCATCTTGTATCCATCTTTTGAAAAGACAATTTGCACACCTACATCATTCAACATACTTACAAATAATAGGTTTTGTGCCAAACCTAAAATGTGCATAACTCTGTTGATTCCCTTTACTCATCCATTAGGAAATCTGATAGTGACCCTTCCATGTCCAACTATCTTTAGGTAAGAATCATCACCCAAGTACACCTTTCCACCATCAAAATTTTCATATTTTGAGAACCAGTTTCGATGAGAGGTCATGTGAAAAGAAGCACTCAAGTCTACCAACCACACATCATCAGATACATGGGCTGCCAAAGCTGCAATAAAAGCATCTCCATCTTCTTGAGATTTTTTGGAAGCTGAATCTGAGCCTTTCTTCTTCTTCTTTGGTTCTTTGCAATCCCTCCGGAAGTGCCTAGATTTATCACAATTCCAACATTTTGCCTTGGACTTTCCAGGAGTCTTAGAACTCCCATGGGATTCAGATCTTCCCTTCTTTGACTTGTTGTCATTCTACTTTCCTCTGTCATTGGATCTCCTATGAATAGCAAGGGCTTCCTTAGACGAATTCGAAGTCTTTCTTCACATCTCCTCAGATAGCAGTGAAGACACCACATCATCCATATGGAATGTGACTATAGTACTTTTGAGAGCCATCACAAGATGGTCCCATGAATACGGCAAGGAAAAAAGAAGGGTCATACAACTATCCTCCTCCTCGATCTTGGCACTGGATGATGCCAACTATGCAATCAATAAATTGAATGTGTTGAGATGATCAGTTACAGATCCACCTTCCTCCATTCTTAAAGAATACAAATTCTTTCTTAGGAACAACTTATTCACCAAAGATTTGGCCTGATACACAGACCCAAGCCATTTCCACAAAGAATTTGCAATAGTCTCATCAAGAACATTCAGAAGAATGACATCTGCTAGATAGAGTCTGATGAGACCCTTAGCCTTCCGATCCTTGATCTCCCAATCCACTTAAGATATCACTGTAGGTTTCACATCAAGTGAAGCAAACTCCCATAGATTTTAGTCTAAAAGCATGTCTTCCATCTTGAGTTTCCACAACTCAAAATTAGTGCCATTAAATTTCTCCACCTCCATTCTACTATATGAGGAACTTGGCATCTCAATCTGCAAATAAGATTCAGAATGCTCTACACAAAACTCCCACTCAACTCAAGATTAGCTCAAAAAACCCTACCCAACAACTAGGATCAAAATTTGATCAGGCTCTGATACCACTTATAAGGAAACTTAGGTGTGGAAACAACTTCCTATACTAATCTCTAAAGGAAAGTATTGTGCAACTTCTTTTAAATCCTTACAATTTTAGATTCGTTAACTACTTTAACAATGATATTGTAGCCATATACCATGCATACAAAGAATAGAGAATGACACAATGATTTACCCTGGGGAAACCTTTTGGTAAAAACCCTAGCACTCCAAAACCTGCACAATGTATTAATCAAAACTATTACAATTTACAATACACTTGCAATGCAAGTTCTTTCAGAAGATTTTTTCAACTCTTGAAGACAAATCACGGTAGCATAAAATTTTCCAACAATACACTTAATTCTCCTTCCTTTGCAACCCTAAAAAATGCTTATATCATGCGCTTCCCTTTTTAGGGAAACTTCCAACTAGACATGTACACTCACACTTAATTACATTATTTGCAAGAAATGCATTTTACAAAAAAAATAATAAGAATAGGAATTATCCAAGGTTGAGACACCTTATTCCTAATAGTTGGGAAGTATGGCCAAACCAGTGAGTGCAGATGTGGAGAGTATGGATGAGGATGAACTCATGAGGCTATCCTTCATGGCTTTTTCTAAGGCAAAAGAAAGTTTAGAACAAAAAGGAGATAAAAGGGTAAAGGTGATTTCTAGGGCAGTGGAGACAGTGAACAAAAAACTCCCTACACCTATTGTTTTTCAAGGAAAGGATGAGGTAGAGAACCTAGGCATGACATTGGATAGATTTGATAGTCACTTTGAGTCACTGCTGAAGACCGCATAGGATAAGGTAGAAAAGAGTTTCCTAGAAAAGAAGTTGAAGGAGGTTTGTCAGTCCATCTCATGGGACTTTGGGCATTCTAAAAACAACTACAAGCAAGGCCAAAAGATTTATGGAAAGAGGAAGAAAGGTATATAGTTATTGCATAAATCCTATCAGACATGTTAGGAATATAGAAGATATCATAGCCAAGGATAGGGCTACCTTAGACATCATAATGGAAAGTTGTGAAACCTCTTCACAAGCTATATTGGGGATGGATAAATAGGCATCCAAGATATTGTATAAGATTAGTACTTTGAATGCAGAGAAAGGGAGAGTAGTGGAAAGATTTGGTTTTTTGAAGAGTCTAATCACTCCTAAGCTATCAATTCTTGAAGCTCATCTTATGGAGATGGAGAAAATAGAAGGCTCAATGACAAGTTCCTTACCCACTGAGCTAAAGGTAGTAGAAACAACATCCTATGCACTAAATGGACTGATCCATATTAGTGAACTTCTGATTAAGTCATGGGAAGATGAAGTAAAGTCCTTGGAAGACTCCTTCTAAGACATTCTGAGATTGGTGAGTAAGCATTGAATTCTTATATGCTTAAAATTTTGAAATTTTGCAAGTACCTTTGCCATTGATGTCAAAGGGAGAGGAAGAGAAGAGAAAAAGTGAGAAGAAGAAAAAGATGAAAAAAAAGAGAAGTAGAAGGAAGTTAGTGCTTTGACACGTAGTCATTTTTTACAAAAGTGTTGCCATCAATACCAAAGGGAGATATTTTTGGCAAGTGATGTTTTGGGAGCACTAGGGATCACTTAAGGGTTGTCATTTATGGAAACACTTAAGCTGGAGTGATCGCATGTAGATAGTTTTTGTATTGGAGACTTAGTCATGAAAATGGCTAAGTATAACATCAAAATAATAGTATACTGTGTTATAGTTTTGGTCAGCAAAGATAATATGTGATGTATTATGGCTTGAAAAGTTAGTAGAAGACATTTTGGGATATTTATATGCTTCACTTAAGGTCACACATGTTTTGGAGTTGATATCAAGAAGATACAATATTGTGAATGCATGCGAAGACAGAGAATCAGTGAAACATGGCATATGAATAGTTGTGATGATTGAGGGAAGGTTAGTTGATATGGTAATGTGCTAAGTCAGATGGATGTTGTATATTGCTGACACTTTGGTAATATATGATCACCAAATCTATGTTTATCATTTTCATAAGTAATTATTATGTTTTGTAATGTATTTTGAGAGTCGATTGGATGGCATAATTAATATAAGTATAGAGTATTTTATGGAAGTAATTTGTATGTATGGAAGTGTGATTGTGATGATGATGTGATGGATGGGAATAGAAGATGTGAGATTAGAGATTGATAGAGCTATAAATGGAACTATCAAAGCATAGCAGATGCTTGTATAGTTCATTTTTGAAGAACACTTTGTGACAGTATTTTGATTGTAAGAGCTATAAGCTCACCACATTTAATGAGGTTTTTTTTATACTCCTAACAAGATTATTCCTCTATCAAGGAAATTTACTATGTAATACTTAGCTCCTAATAGGGCTAGATCTCCTAACAAGGATTTAACATTTTAGTGCATAGTTGTGGGTACCATCCCCACTAGGGTTTTCCCTTGGCCAAGGTTTCCTCAAGAATAAATAATGGTGTCATGAGTTATGTGTTATGTGTTTATGTTATTTTCATTTCCACATTAATATGGTTTATTTGGAATTGGTTGAAGTTTAAATTAAAGTGTTGTAATACTTATTCACCGCCCCTCTCAGTATTACCTAGTCCTAACACATCTTAGTGAAAACTTGGCAAATAGGCACTTTGATGCATCAATCCAAAAAAATCAAATATAAAAAATGAAAAAAAATGAAAAAGAATTAAAAAAAGACAAAAACATGCCTTGGAAAAAACTTGGAAACAGATGTCATGGTAGCAAAAATAAAAAATCTTTCCAAGTGGTGAAAACCTAGAAACACGCGCTACTTGAGACCCATCCACTTATATATATCAACTTGTCACTTTGCGCTCCAAAACCTTTTGACTTCCATCTTTCCTCTCCTTGGTCTGGAATTGGTCTTTGTCTAGGGCTAGGAAGCATGAACTGCATCCTCCTTTGGTGCATGATTATCTCTCTTAGTAGCTCACCCCAAATATTGTTTCTCAACACTTCCTTTGACATCGAGTGTTTCTTAACACTTATCAGATATGCTATCTTGATTTTATGCTTTGTTTGCAGTCTAGGATTGTGTGATATTACTCACTTAAATGCATGAGTCCTAGTGAGTCTATGATTAAATTTTATTTTAAGACCATGCTTGAACTAAAACAACTGAGACATGTTATGACTTATTCTCTTTGTGTGCTGATTGACTGATGATTTTTACTGAATGTTCCACCCTTAGTACCTCTTTGATGTTATGACTAGAGGACTAGGGGCATAGGGCATATTTTCTTTGATTTCTACCTTTGGGTATCACTTTAATGATCCTAGGTGTCTCTTTCTCTGACCCCTTGGACACTAGGGAGATTTAGGGCTATATCCTTGACTGTTACATTGTGTTTTCTCATGCAAGAATATACTCATGGTTATCTTGGCACTTATGCTTCGATATTGGTATAATCTTGCAATATTAACTTGGAAATTGTGTTTAGGTCATCTCAACACTTATGTCTTGATTCTTACATGTGTTTCCTACATCCTATCTAATATAGATCATATTCATATCTTCATAGTTGTGTTTGCACTAGTGATGGTTGTATGATCTTGCAATGTCCCTTAATAAGGCTTGATGATAAAAACAAGGACCTATTAACCCTTGCAAATTATACTTTTCATTTTCATGGTAGCTTGTATTTATTAGGTGCATTCTTAGTTTTAATTCAAGTTTGGAGAGAGTCTCCTTCATCATTTTTGGATGGTTGGTCAATTGTGCTCGATTGTGTATCTTCCTTTCTTCTATCTTGATCATGTCTTTATCACTTCTTCAATCTTTCACTCTTTCATCCTTTCCCATCATCACAAGGGGTTAATCATATCATCATATCTAATCTACTCAAAGTGTTACATTTCAAATCATGAAGTTCATAACATACATATCAAAGCATAAATAATCTACAACTATGAGAGCATCACACTTCAAGAAATAAAGGAAAAGGTATGAGTATATAATTGATATCATATGATACATGTGTAGAAAGTAAAAGATACATCCATGAACATAAAAGAAATGAAACAAGTACACAACAACACATTGGTAGAATCAAGTATGATCACTACAATCCTTAGAACACATAACCACTTACCAAAACATGATACAACATCACCGATTGAGGATCTGACTAATTGTTCTAAAAAATTCTTTTACTTTTTACTGAGTGATCTTCTGTCCATTGAAATTTTTTATTTTGGTCACCAATCATGATGTGGTCACAAAAACAACCCCATAACATAGTCAAGATAACATATCTTGAACCATAGCACCTAAATCTAAACCTATTAGACACAATCATCAAATAATTCCTTCTTGGATACATCTTGTTCTTCCTATTGACTTGTCAACCTTCAATTGATCGTAAGTCACATCATACATATGATAAACATGTGTGGTTATAGTTATAACATCTAGATACATCACTTAGTATTCCATTACAATCACACACTCCAACTCTTACCATGACTCTGGATCCAACCTTTTGAATGTACATCAATATAATAGACACACTATCAACCACAAAGGTAACCAGACATAATAACCTGGCCAAAATAACTCTGGACATAATAACCCCACCTTAATAACCCAAGGACATAATAACCCAGGGTCACAATAACCCATGGTCAAAATAACCTATGGTCATTCTAGATCAAGTTAGTATGCTAAAAAAGGGATTGTGAGGCACCATAGAGGATATTTAGGTCATTTTTAGACCATATATCCATTATATACCCCTAAAATAGCCTTAAAACATCTTTAATATGCTTAAATAACTTATAAAATGGTAAATAATTATAGAAATACAGACAAATTCGTGGGAATAAGCTAAATGAGAGTTATTATGAAAAGATATAAGTCAAAAGGCATTATGAAGAGGCATTAAGAGGATATATAAAGTGGTAGAATTAAGAGCTTAGAGAAGTAAAGGAAGGAAGAAGAGGAGAAGAATAAAGAGTGTGTAGAGTGATAAGAAAAAGAGAAGTCAAAATTCATTAAAAAAATATTTTTTAATATAATTTTTTAAGCATTATATTAAATTTTTCTAGGGGTTTCTATAAAGTATACAAAAATAAATATACTTGTAGGGAATCAAGAAATTCTTCATAATTTTTAATATATAAAATGCCTATTCAATTTTTAACAAGCCAAAAAATAAAGAAATTGCTCATTTTAAATGGTTACACATTTTTGCTTCATCGAGAAGGTGTCAATAAAATGATCTGGCATTGTGCAGAATATTTTACAAATAAATGTTCAAGTCAGTGCTATACTACAACACAAATAGAATCTGGTGATGTGATTAGCAGTACAAGACATAATCATGCTTCAAAAATTGAGATGATCATTTTCAAACAAAAGTTGAATGAAATGAAAGACATGGCGTGCTTGAATCAAGACTCTACAAGAAATATCATTTCTACTAGATGTTCTAATATTTCATTACCAGTAGTAGGAGCAATACCATCAACCAATGCATTATCCAAAATGATTCGAAGGAAAAGAATAAGATTTGAAGCACCACCACCAAATCCTTAGACATCAAGATATCTTATCTTACCAATTGAATATATAATTACCAATAGAGGGGAAAAGTTTCTTTATCATGACAATAATGATGAGAATCATTTTTTAATATTCACCACCACACAAAATTTGCAACTACTAAAAGAATCTAAAAATTGGTTTAGTGATGGTACATTTAAAATAGTACCAAGTATTTTTCAGCAGTTGTACACAATTCATGGCTTGAAAAATGATGCAATATTTCCACTCATCTATATTCTTATGACCAACAAAACAAGATCCACTTATACACAAGTACTTGTAAAATTAAAACAACTGCAACCTGATCTAAACCCAAAAACTATACTTATTGATTTTGAATTAGGTTTCAAGGGAGCTATTTCTGAAATTTTTCCAAATGTCACTATTTGGGGATGTTGTTTCCATTTCTCTCAGTGCTTGTGGAGGAAAGTTCAAGAAGAAGGTCTACAAACACGTTACAATGTCAATGAAGTATTTTCATTTGAGATAAAAAACCTAGTTGCATTAGCTTTTGTGCCTAAGATATATGTAATCAATCCATTTGAAACACTTCTACAATCTGCTTATTATATAGAACATTAGGAGACTTTGCAACCCATAATTGATTATTTTGAAGACACATGGATTGGAAGACTAACTAGAAGAGGCAACAGATGGTCACCCAAGTTTCCAATCACAATGTGGAACTGCTATTCAGCTATTCAAGATGATCTTCCCAAAACCAATAATTCTATTAAGGGATGGCATAGAGGATTTAGTGAATTGCTTCAATCATCGCATAGCTCAATCTGGAAATTCATCAAAGCAGTGAAAAGAGAACATGGTCACCAAGAGAATAAAATAGAGAAATATATGGCTGGACACACTACACAACCAAGTAAGAAAAAATACCGTGAACTGAAAGAAAGACTAAAAAGACTAGTTGATGGTTATGACAATAATAATATTTTAGATTATATAAGAGGCATTGCTCATAATTTGACACTTTAATTGAAAATTTGAATAATTTTTTTTAAAGAAATATACTTATAATTTATAAATTTTGTTTTCCTTTCTCCATAACCTTATGGGGTTATTTTGTCCATGGGTTATTTTGACTACGGGTTATTTTGTCCTTGAATTATTATGGCTGGGTTATTTTGTCCTAGGTTATTTTGGCTGGGTTATTATGTCTTGTAATCAACCACAAACACTAAGTTGACATCAATGAAAATCATAATTGATCAACCTAACATCATATCTACATCAAACATATACCATAACATACTCAACTTATCTCTGCATCAGTTATGCCAATGATCTCCCCCTTTGGCATTGATGGAAACACCAAAAATACCAAGTAAATAAATACTCCCCATTATCTGATACATATATTTGAAGTTCTCTATTCCTAATCTCTAGTTCTTATCCTCCTTTATCTATTATAGTTTCTCTCTCCCTTTACCTATTCTTATCCCCCTTTGACAATAATCACAAAGGTGCAATATACCCAAGTCTTCAACTGTTGCAACTATTTTCATCTCTTTCTAACTATCCCCCCCAATGAGTAGTCCATTTAACATCAATCCATAGTGAAAGATATGGAAATAAATCCTCTAGATTGATGCATCAAAAACATATTAGTTTTTTTTAGGTAGGGGCACAACCGCTATTAGACCTCTCAGGTATGAGTCAAATGTATCCTTAGGTAGTGGCTTTGTGAAGATATCTTCTATCTGCTACTTTGTTGGTACATATTCCAATTTCACTCCTCCTGCACTTTCTCTCTCAAAAAGTGATACTTAGTTGCAATGTGCTTAGTCTTGGAATGCATTACTTGATTCTTGAAAATATTTATCGCACTTGTATTGTCACAAAAAAATAGTTACTAGTTGAATCGACTTTTCTTTGATACCTTCAAGAATCTGCTTCATCCATGCAATTTGTGTTTAATTTATAGTTGCTACTACATACTTTGCTTCTACAGTAGATTGTGAGATACAATTTTTCTTCTTACTTGTCCAAGATACAAGCCTTTTACCTAGAAATAATGTACCACCACTTGTGCTCTTTCTATCACCAATATTTCTTGCCCAATATGCATCAATAAACACACTCAAACAAAAATCACCATCATGAGCATACCACATGCCATAGTTAACTATCTCTTTCAAATACCTAAATATCCTCTTGACTACAACCATATAAGCATCCTTGGGATTTTCTTGAAATTTGGCCACTATTCCAACCGCTTGAGCAATATTTGGTTTACTATAAACGATGTACTACAACTTAGCGATCATAAACCTATACAAAGTAGCATCCACTGCATTAGATTCATCATCCTTAGACAATTTGCATCTTGTTACCATGGGCGTTCCAACCATTTGGAGTCATCCATACCAAAATTCTTGAGTACTTCTTTCACATATTTGGATTGACTGATATATTTACCATTCTTTAGTTGTGAAACCTGTAATCCGATAAAGAATTTGATCTCCCTAATCATTGAAATTTCAAACTTCTTCTTCATATCTTCATAAAATTTCAAGCTCATCTCATCATTTCCTACAAATATTATATCTTCAATAGACACTTCAGCTATCAAAAATTTATCTCCTTCAACTTTTAGGTAAACATTACTATCATCACTTGTTCTATTAAAACCAATCTGAATAGTGCCTTTTGTAGCTTTCATACCATGTCCTTGTCCTTTGTCAATGCAAAACCATCAGGTTGTTCTATGTAGACATCTTCTTCAAGAATTCCATTCAAGAAAGCTAACTTGACATCCATTTGAAAAACTTTGAACATTTTATAAGAAGCATAAAAAAGTATAATTTTCACCCCTTCCAATCTTTCCACTGGAGCAAAGGTCTCTCCATAGTCTAGCCCTTCTTCTGCATAGCCCTTAAAAACAAGCCTTTCCTTTGTACTTACTAGTTTTGATAGGTAATATATTTTCTATTAGTACTTCAAGCTCTCCTTGTTTCCTTTCAATTTTCAAGATAGCTTCAAGTTCCCTACTGTAACTTGACATGCAATCAAAGTCATTACTTAATTCTTTACCTTTCTTTACTGGCTATTAGACACTAATGCCTTGAAAGCTTCTTAAACTCTTGGAAAACTGTTATCAAATTTATTTAGCTCAAATGCAGTAAGCTTACTGATTAGTCCATCTATAGTAACACTATCAAAAGTTATCATCTTATTTATAATAGACACTCTAATGGAATAATAAGGAATTAAGGTTCTCAATATTTTACTTACCACGACATCTTCCTTAATAGTTCCACCAGAACCTCTGATATCACTGACAACTTCTTTTATTCTCTTACCAAATTGTGAAATGTTCTCTCCTTCTACCATCTTCATGTCATCATACTTACCTCTGAGACTATCTTCCTTAGCTTTTTGCACATGAATATCTCCACCATAGATTAGTTTCAACTTTTACCAAATATCATAGGTAGTATCAAGTCTATGGACATCAACATATTCAATATCACATAATGTACTTACAATAGGTTTTTATGCTTGAGTATTCTCCTTTTGTTCCTTCAGTTGATCTACATTGGGAGTTCCATCAGGAGTGGGATACTTGCATGTGACATGTATCCAATATTGTGATCCCATACCTTTTAGATATAACTTCATTCTATCACTCCATACCAGGTAGTTATCTTTAGTGAACTTAGGAGACTCCTTCCTCATCATTGGATTTTTTCCTCAAGTTGTTAGGCTTACCACAAAGAGGAACAACACTCTGATACCAATTATTAGTATTATTAGGTCCAATATTACTGAAAGGGGGGTGAATCAATAATCTAACAAATTAAACTTTTCATAAACCATTCAACAACTTGCATCAATTAACATCCATTGCATGAATAAAAAAACCAATGAAGATAAACATCAACAACCATGCAACACAATAACACCAATATTTTTATCATGGAAATCTAATTGGGAAAAACCACATGTGGGGATGATACCCACAAATAATTTTGCACTCTTCTCAAATATGCCTAGTTAAGGCTTAGCCCTATTAGGAGCTTACAAATGCTCGGTTAAGAGAAAGACCTTGTTAGGAGACACTTGGTTAAGGGATTTATCTCTAGCCCTATTAGGGTATTTACCTAATTAGGAGTAACCCTATTAAGGGATTTCAAACCCTAATTAAAGAGTCACCTAGTTAAAGGATTTACAAATCAGACCTATTAGGGTCTACCCGATTAAGGGATTTTATCTTGATGAAACTGTTAGGAATCAAAAAATGAAAGTTCTATGATAAAATAACACTCCTTTTCTAGTATATATCTAGTTCAAGCTCAATCTCTACTTTACATGTAGACCATCCAAACCCTACAATTGCACAACTGCATTCATGATCTTTTTCTTCCACACACACTTCTCATAATACATCAAAATGATATATAAAATGTTTTACAACTTAAGGAAGAAAAATAACCTTAATTAAATTTGAATTTCATCTCAAATCCTCCAAAATGTATTACCAAAACCAAATCCATCGATAACAAGATCTTCCCGATCACCAATTCAGACCACACATCGATTTGACAATAAAAAGTTAAACATCATCACACTTTCCAATGTTCTTGTACAAATTCAAGAAATTTGATCATAATGATTGTGAAAATGCTAACTCATCACTCCATGTCCATCTTTCATGTCACTATGATCCTTAGAACACATAACCACTTACCACAACAGATACAACATCATTGGTTGAGGGTCTTACTGATTGTTCTAAGAACTTCTTTTAATTTTCACTAAGTGATATTATGTCCATTAAAACTTTGTCTTCTAGTCACCAATCATGATGCTGTCACAAAAAAAACCCCTATAACATAGGTGATGTAACATATCCTAAACTACAACATCGGAATTGAAACCTATTATACACAATCATCAAATCATTCCTACTTGGCTACATCCAGTTCTTCCTGTTGACCTATCAACCTTCAATCGATCATAAGTCACATCATGCATATGATAAACCTATGCAGTCATAGATATAACATCTCAAGACATCAGTTAGTCTTCTACAACAATCATAAAATCATATTGGATTGGAGAGATAGGTACTGAGAGGGGAGGGGTGAATCAGTGCCCACATAAACTTTCCTTTATAAACCTTTCTGACCTTAAAAAAAAAAATAGTAGTATCCTTCAAAAATAGCTTGTATCCATTGCATGCATCATTCATTCATTTAGCTATCAAAGTAAATAACATGAAATCAAAAAGATAATCAACACATAACATAAGTATTTTGGTAACGCAGAAACCCTTGCTAGAAGGTAAAAACTACAGTGGGGAAGACACCCACAAATTCTTTACTACTGCAGATAAAAAAGGTTTGCCTGTTAGAGCTACAAGTTTTGATCACTTCTGGCGATCTTACCCTATTAGGAGTAACATATTAGATCAGCTAGATCTACCTAGTGATAGGATTTTAACAACACTACTTGAGTGTGCACTTGGTTAAGAGATTTACAAAAAGACTGTTAGGTCTACTCTATTAAGAGATTTTACCAAAACTCTGTTACAATGATTAGAAAATAATAGGTAACTATCTACTAATGACAACTTAATTTTTCTGATACAGATCAATGAAATACTGATTAGATATCACCTTTCTATGTGAAGATCTCTGCTTTGAAGTATGTAGTTAGCCTGATTTTGATTCTGCTTTAATCTGAATAACTCTGAATACTGTTCTGCTCTGTCTATCAACTGATAATCTTGAAGTTGGCTAATGCTTCAAGAACTTCTTTGTTCATACATTAGTTACATCAAAATGATGCAAAAATACAATTGTATAGCATACTACTTTATGTCGCTTAACAAAATTAGGTTACAATATCTTAGAGAAAACCCTAAGATCTATGGTGTAAAAAAATAACCTAGATCTAGTAAATACAAAAAGATCATCATCGCAATTAATGACATAATATTAGAATAAATGATCCTCAATCTTGGTAAAATATTTTGCAATTCTGTTGTAACCATTTGCATAGATAGATGTGCCATTCCTGATTACTATGCCATTTTTCCTCTTCCCTGGTAAACACTGTATATACTACTCAGTGATTAAATCGGTGCTCAGTGTTCACTGTGCTCGCTATCGGTGTACATTGATGCTCAGTGTGAAGACTTAATCAACTAGCTTGTAGTGCTTGTAGTTATTGACTAGAGTAGAATAGGTAACTAACCGATGTCTTTGATACTAATGACAACCTTTAATGCACAAATAGAGATAAAAATCTCCCCCTTTGGCATTAGTATCAAAACCTTAATGTATACAGACCTTATGTCTCAAAAATTATATCTTCTCCATATACATATACTTGTCAAAAATTTTCTATATACTCCCCCTCAGTGCATGCTCCAGTAATGTGTAGTATACTTAACTTCTATTTACTTATTTGGCATATACATTTGTTATTCCCCTTTTTGATAATAATGCCAAATGCAAAAATGTATACTTACAGCTTATAAAAAATGTGCTGATGGGTTTTCTTCAATGATTCCAAGAGGTTTTCCCATTCCTCTTTAAAGTTGGTGAGAGCAATGTGCTCAAGACTGACTTGTGCATGCATGTCAAAGATGTTTTCCAACACAAAAATTTCTGGTGTTGCAACAAGTGTCTCCTCTTTGAAAATGTGTTTCTAATTTTTTTTTAGGTAGGGTAGGAGCTCAGTTTTTAATTTAGTGACCTGATCACTAGTTCTTGCTTCTTATTTCCCGAGATCTGCTATCAACCGCCTGATTTCTTAAACTCTTAATATATGCTCTGCAAAAGCTTGTGGCTCAGTTGTAGCTACATGTGCACTGGCTGTGATTTCATTTTCAAACTATTTGATCTTTTCATTGATCTTGATAGTGAAGGTTTCCACAGTGCATTGCTTGAACAAGATTTGACAAATAAATTTAGTAATACCCTAAATTTCAGTTATTACCTCGAATAGATTAGCCTTGTTATTTGCCACTTCTTGGCGGATTCTTTCTACAAGTTTATCCAGAATCTTTGATTCTTCCCTTTCTTCTATTCTCTTGTTGACATCAACATATAGGGCATTAATTCCTTCAACAAGTGTAACAAGTTGGTCCATAATCAGAGTGTCCTCATCTACATGTACCTCGGGTACAACCTGTTGTAAGATGTCTCTTACATTTTCTAGTATTTCCTTACTTTTTCTCTCTTGTTTCAATTTCTCCTATGCTTCTTTTATTGTACATAACTCCCCATATTTTCTTAGTTCTTTGGGGTTAAGGGTTCTCGGGTCATACTCAAGTATCACTATAACTTCATCTAATGTGACCAACCCTTTTCCTTTCTTTTTCTTCTTCTTCTTCTCCACTTCTTGAGGTGAAATCTTTGCAATCAAAACAATATCTTTTACCTCAGAACTTGGTGTAACTAGCCTGATTGACACTATATCTACCTTTTTCTATTCCTCAATAACCTTGGTGTTGGTTGACTATGTTTGAGCCTCTGATGTAGTGTCCGATGGAGTGGCCTCAGTTACAATAGGATTCTCTTGATCCTTTGAATATGTTTCAGTAGCCTCTTTTCCTTCAGGCTTATTTGCTTCTATAGGTGTCTCAGTGCTTTTTTCCCCTATTGTATCTTGTGGTTTCTTCGGGTCTAAGTCATCAGGTTGTTCTTGTGATAATATTTCTACTACTTTAGCAAGAACAAGAAGCTCACTTGAAAATGATGTAAATGCACACTCGGTAGCTTGTCCTTCATCCTGTATATTATCAGGTGTAGTGTTCACATCATCATCTTCATCCCTATCATCAGGATCACCATTTGTGATGTCCTCAATGAGTACATCAGTATCATTTTTCTCCTTTACCTGGATCTTTGCTGGATCTAGTGCATCCTGTGAATTGTCCTTGATTTCTTGTACAAGTGTTGTATCAATCACCTTGGTAAATGACACAAGGGACTCTGTAGTCTTCTATGCTTGATCATCATTAATGAAGATACCTTTACATTTGGACTTCTATCTCTTTTTAGACAAATTTTGAAATGCATTTTTCTCATTTTACTCATTTTTCTCTCTGATTGCTAAAATTAAACGCCAAATGAGTTGACCAGACTCATCAAGATCTACCAAATTTTCATCTAAAATTTGCATAGCTTGACTTTTGATTTTGAATCTCTGCACATAAGTAGCCATAAGCTCTTTAATTTCATCAAGAGATAATTCCAGTGCAACTGATACTAGGACTTGTTCCCGTATCTTCTTCTCGGTGTCCAAGGGATATGACCACTTCTGATTAATTCTTTCTTCTAATGCCTTGGGAAGAGAAATTTCAAACTCTAATGGAACTTGTTTGAAGCATATCATCATTTGGATGAATGGTTCCTCAATTTTGTTTTGGTCCTCATTTGACATACTATCAAACCCACTGAGTTCCAGATCTGTAAGATTTCCATTCTCAATTATGTCAGCAACAACCTCATCGATTGACCTGTTCTTATTACTGACAACCTTGAATTGATTGTTGTCACCTTTGTCATCCTCAAGGTCTTCTTTATTTCTTATCAATCTTCTCCTTTTCTTTGGTACCTCAGCTACAACCTTGGTATTTATTTTTTCATAGGTCTTGGTCTGTGTAGCTGCCTTCACAGCTCCCTTTTTCTATGGTGGTGATGAAGCTGCAGTTGATGAGCTTGTGCATGCACCTATTTGTACTAGAAACTGCCTCTTCTTTGGAGTAGGAGTGGGAGAAACTGGTTTAGGATCTTTTTCTTTTTCAGACTCAGTTTCCTCGCTATTATATGGTTTGTCAACCAACATTAACTAACCTTTAGTTGCAGGTTCAATCGGTGACTCCTTAGATGAGTCAAATACATCTCCAAAATGCTCAGATAAGACTTTCTTCATTTTCTTTTCTTTTCTCATCATTTTACCGATGACAAGGCTTGTCTTTATTCTTGATTTTGCTTCTTCATAGGTTCCAAACCTTTTGGCCTTCTTGTCCTTTGGTAAAGCCAGCAATGCCTTAATTGATTTCAAACCAAAATCATAATCCATTTCATATCCCATAGGTGCTAGCCATTTAGTTGTTGGTTTAATAGCTTTAATCATTGTATGGTCAGTGTTCACTAGGAAACAAACATCCATCTCATATTTCTCAACTAGTGAACTCGGAATCCTGCTTCTCAGATTCATCTTAATTTTAAAATCCTCAAAATAGCTATCTATAACATTTTCTGCATTATCTCCTAGACATTTCATAATATCAAAAATTTGTGAAGTAACCGGTTAGTGTGACCGACAAAAGGAAAGAATTTTTGGAGATAGAAAAATAAACATACTAGCAATGATCCAAACTTATAGGTATTAGACTTTTGTGACTTGATTGTCTTCATGTTTTCTTCAACTTGTCTCAGGAGTAACTCGGCAAGGCCTAACTGATGACCCTTCTTCATTATTTTGTAAACCATATCTACTGCGCTACATGGTACACTATTTACTCTGCTTGACTAGAAAAAATTATAGCCAATTACATACACTCCAAACTTCACTTTTGGATTCACAATGGATGTAATTTTTAGTGCTCTACCATCCCATGCTGCGCCAATATTTTTCTCAAGTTCGGCTGGTGAAGAACTTTAGAATGCCTTGGATTTGTTGGTAGTAGGGTAACCTATAACCCTGATAATCATTCTCTTTTTCACTTTGATTAGTTTATCTAACTAGAATGTGCCCTCATGATAACAACTTAACACAACCCTAATCCACTCATTCTTAAAATTCTTTGAAAAATTTAGGGCATTGGTGAGTCTAAGTGTTTCAACCTATTTATACTCTAGTTTTAGCTCCATTCCCTCATCAAAAAGTTCTTGATATGCAACATACATGTCAAAATATCCTATTTCCCCAATTTTATAGTGAATGTACAATCATATGTCCTTGACCAGTAAAACCCTAGGTGGGATGCTCGAAAAAGAACCCGCTGAATCTATTTTCGATGCTACTTTAGGGTGTAACTTGTACTTGGGTTCACTATAGTTTGCTAGCACTATTAGATTAACTTCCTCTTCCACAACTTTAGAAGAACTCATAGTAGATGCCATTTCAACTAACTAGGTTTTTGGTAAGTACAAAGAATATGCTCAGTAGGGTTTCAACTTACTTGAAATATGTCGAAGAGTGTGCTCGGTTCGATCTACAACTGCTTTGGATTAGCTTGAAATATTATTTGCTCGAACTCGCTCTATGAAATTTTTGCTCTCCGAAATCACTTTGTGAAAAAAATGAACTCAAGACTTTTGTGTATTTATAGAATTTTTTTTATTCCCACTCAAAACTTTATGCAATAAATGTTTGACCTACTTTCCAGTTCATGACAATTGTCAGCTCAGTGAATATTGCTATCTTTCATCAGCTTGGTTAACACATGAATTTCTTTGCTTAGTTGATACTGATACTCGGTTAACCTTGAAAATTGATCACCGATGAGTAACCATTGCCAGTCTAACTTTTACCGACTATGTGACTTTGTTAGCTCAAAACATATAAACCACAATGCATCTATGTTCATGCAGATTTGGTACTTGCTCATCATATATAAGGAACCGTATGTAAAATATGATCATTTTGAAATGTTAGTCCCATACATACCTATATCATCTTAGGTGGAGGTACCAATGTCACCGAATCCAATGGATAAGATTTCACCGACAACATTACTTGATTCAACATTCTCATTAGATGCCTTTCTCCACATAGTGTTCCTGATTCTTATGATATCTACAATAGTGTTTCCACTCTCAAATATATGTCCTTCTTATAATGCTCCATCTCTCCAGTCTTTTCTTAGATGACTGACCTTATGACAATGAAAACATGACATTCTAGTGCCTGTCCAGCTTTGAGACTGTCCAGCCCATCTTTTTCTATTATAGTTTGTTGTAATGTGCCCATATCTACCACATGCAATACAGTTAGCCCATGTGTTGTAATCCCAAACATAAAAATTACCTTGTCTCTTCGGTTGATAAGGCTTGCATTATGTTTTCTACTTTGGCATCCATACTTGCTTCATCTTAGCCTTACACTCTCGGGCAGTGTGTCCATGTTCATTACAAGTATAGCATAATTTCTCCATAGTGGGATTGTTAGCATTCTTTTTTAGTTTACCTCTACACTCATAAGCTTGGTGACCAAATTTTCCACAATAATAGTGATAACCATTAAACTTAGGAGTGACTGGAGGTTTACCTTATGCTTTGATTCTACAAACATTAGAAGTGTGTCCTAGTTTGCCACAGTGATAACATGTCAACACTTTAGGTCTTCAATTTTGATTGTTGTTGACTTTCTTAGCTTGTTGTGATGATTCTTCTTCGCTGGTATAACCTAATCCAGCTTTGCTTCCAAATCTTCTTTGTTTAGTCAGAAAATCATCAATCTTTTTAGAACTATCTTCAACCAATTTCATCATTTCATTGTGCTACTATTGAGTTTTCACTTCATTTCTCAACTTCTCATTCTCTTCTCTGAGTATTGCTACATCTTCAAGTCTTCTTGAAAATTCTCCATTTACTCAGTTGACTTCCTAATTCACACTCATCATTTGATTGGAAATTTCAAAATGGTGCGCGGTGAGTCTATGTATCTCACTTTCCTTTGCTTGAAGTTGTTTAGTTATCTATCTTCGGTCTTCAATAGCTAGATTCCTTTCTTTCTCAGCCTGTCTAGCATTGTCCATTACTTCTACCATTCTCACCATTTGAGATTCCTGACCGATTTGTAGTGCTTTCACTTGTTTGGTTAAATGAAGGTTCTTTTCAGATAAATCAAAGATTATACTTTCAGATCCATAAGAAATACTCCCTGAACTAGATCCAATGTGATCAAATAAATCTTCAATCTCTTCTTCATGGTGTTGGTCTATTTTCCTGTCAATGCAAAATCTTTTGAAAATGGCCCATTTCCTTGCAAGTTTTCTTGAAGTGTCCTACCTTGTGTTCTTCATTGTGTCACCTTGCTCCAGTTCAAATCACACATGCTGAATTGCAAACCCAGAGAGTTATTCAAGTTCTAAGGTCTGTAGGAAACAAATTTTAAAATCTGCCTAAGTGTCGAAAACCCACAATGTTTTTGAAAATCCATGATGTTTTCAGTTTGTGTGAAAACCTTCATTGTTTTCGATGTTATGCCTTCCTGCTTTTGTGCACTTGTCTTCTGGCATTGAAAACTCTATGTGTTTTTAGTCTTTCACCGTGTCAAAAACTTTGTGTGTTTTCAACCTTAGTCTTAAGTGCACAAGTGCGATCGTTGGTGGGTCCCAGTTCTTCCCATTGCCTAGTGTGGTTAAAGTTCAAACAAGATCAGTGGTTGTCGTATGTTCACATGGTAAAGATGCATGATGTTTAACCTTTACACTTTTGCGATAGGCTATTGGATTTTCCTGTATGGGCATGTCGTGGGTCTAGTTGGGTCCATGTCAGATTGGTGCTGATGTGTCAGTCTGCTATTGGTTGATATGTGATGAGTTGGGATGTGACGTGGGCCCATTTACGTGGTTTGAGTAGTTTGGTGGTCCCATTGATAGTGATGTGGTAGCCTGGGGTTGGCTATCACATGATCGCATGTCAGAGTTTTCTGACATGCGATCAGGTGACTGGTTGACACGTGTCCCTGGGGCCCAATGGTAGGTGGTAATGTGGCATCCACGGTGGTGAGGTGGTGAATTTATATTGCGTGCCACATGGTGCTATGGTGGTGGTCATGTCTGAAAGAAAGGGGGTGTGGGGCCAGTGCTCTTGGTGATATGGGCACTTTTCATTGGCCAGGTGGTGACAGGGCAGTTAATGATGGTGAATGTTGATGGTTAGTCACATGTTTGCATAGCCTTTTTCAAGGCTATGTGATCATGTGACTAACATTTTGTGTTAACCCTCAGTGGTGGTGGTTGTGGCAAGGTAAAGGGGTGCGGCTTGTCACATATTCACATAGCCCATTTCTGGGCTATGCGATCATGCGACAATGGTTTGATTGCGCTGTTGCGGAGTTAAAGGTGGGTCCACAGTACTGGCATTGTCAAGATGTTCAGGTCTGTGATCGACTATTCCATAGTTAAGAGATTGTGGTTGCATGATCGCAAGGGTTAGTTTGGTGCCTTGCGATCATGTGACCAAGCATAAGATGAAACCCATTTTCCTGTGGTAGTTAAGTTGATGACCGTGCAATTGCATGACTAAGGGCAAATAGTTAAGGAACATAAAGCCCGTGAAATGCATGGTGACCATTTGATTTCAAATTTGATTTTCCTGAGGATGTGTAGTGACCCAATGTACCTAAATTTATGGCTTTAGAAATGGTTTTTGACTTTTTTGGTGGCAACGGTTGTTGTGATGTGGTCCAGGGTTCATATGGTTAATTGCAGAAGAGTTTTGTGCCATGTAGAGATGGGTTTTCTTTCTCGAGGCATGTTGTAGAGGGACAGATTAGATTGATTGGTATGGTAAAATGATGGTCCTTGGTACTTTCTCAAATATTTCTCATGAATGTGGATCATTCTTGGATCTGATTGCCTTGATTTCTTTTCCCTACATTGAATTTTGATGTGTTCTAGCTGGTTAGGTGGGTGAAACTTTGACCCCAATCATCTGTAGCTTGTTGCAACCTATTTTGGGTTTCCAAGATGACTGGTGGTATATATTGCAAGTTTTTGATAGAACAAGGGTTCAAATTTTGATCAATTCCAAGGAATCTAATTTTGATTAGTTCCAGTGGGAAGCAGTAAAGCTCTGTCACATTGTAGGAGGCTGAATAGAACTTCTTTGTATCTTTTGTAGGTTATTGAAGTGGTAGTCTCATTTCTGGTATAGACATCTACATGATTCATCATACTTAATATAATTGTTTCAAGCTTTCAAGTCTGTCCTTGGTGTTAGTTTTATGAGTTTTAGATTTTCTTTTCCATTGCATAGGGTTACCTTTGCATATGTTCTAGTGTTTAGTTCTTGATTTAGGATCAAGTGAAAAATACTTTGGATAGGGCATAGATTCATTAGACTTGTCTACAGAAGGATCTTATAAGTAGTGGATGGGCTGGAACAGTTGTATTTATGGCTGTGAGTCTTTGATAGTAGTTGGTTCATGTCTCTATACTTGCATTTGATGTGCTACCCAATGGATAATGGCACTGATCAAGGAAAAGTATATTCAGTTGAGTCCAATGCTTGATGGTCTTTGGCTATTTCCTACATCTTTATATATCAATACCATTTTCAAGTTGTAATCTATTGTTTGGTTGATAGTAATACCTTGCATAGTGGAGTTGATTCAATGAATACCTGGTTAGTATTTAGTAATCCTTTACTATAATTTGCTATATGAATCCAGAAGTATAAGGTGTGTAGTGAGCTGAGTCTTATCTGGATTAGGTGTACCCACCTTGGTTTTGCAGAGCCAAAAGTGTAGAGGGCAGTCTTGTCCCTATAGTTGGTCTAGTTGCCTTGTAGAGCTCCCATACTTGGAACTAACCACTCCTAACATTAGTCTCAAGGCATATTGGTAGCCCTAAGTGGCATAAGTTTTTTTGAACACCAACACATGGTAACCAATCTCATTTTGTAGAATAGCTAGGTTCTTCCTCTCAACCAATAGTTTCTTCAGTTCATCCTTGGCTTGCTTATATTGCTCAACAAATATTTGCATTTGAATCTTCTGATTCTCTATAGTTTTATCCAACTTATATATCTCCATGATTAGATCTTTACCCTTCAGTGGTTAAACTATTCAATAAGAGAACTGTGCTTTGATTCCAATTGTTGGATTGGAGAGATAGGTACTGAGAGGGGAGGGGTGAATCAGTGCCCACATAAAATTTCCTTTATAAACCTTTCTAACCTTAAACAACAAATAGTAGTATCCTTCAAAAATAGCTTGTATCCATTGCATGCATCATTCATTCATTTAGCTATCAAAGTAAATAACATGAAATCAACAAGATAATCAACACATAACACAAGTATTTTGGTAATGCAAAAACCCTTGTTAGAAGGTAAAAACTACGGTGGGGAAGACACCCACAAATTCATTATTACTATAGATAGAAAAGGTTTTCCTATTAGGGCTACAAGTTTTGATCACTTCTGGTGATCTTACCCTGTTAGGAGTAACATATTAGATTAGCTAGATCTACCTAGTGATAGGATTTTAATAACACTACTTGAGTGTGCACTTGGTTAATTGATTTACAAAAATACTATTAGGTCTACTCTATTAAGAGATTTTACCAAAACTCTGTTACAATGATTAGAAAATAACTGGTAACTATCTGCTAATGACAACTTAATTTTTCTAATATAGATCAATGAAATACTAATTAGATATCACCTTTTTGTGTGAAGATCTCTACTCTGAACTACTCGGTTAGCCTGATTCTGATTTTGCTTTAATTTGAATAAATCTGAATATTATTCTTCTCTGTTTGTCAACTCATAATCTTGAAGTTGGCTAACGCTTCAAGAACTTCTTTGTTCATACATCAGTTACATCAAAATGATGCAAAAATAAAATTGTATAGCATACTGCTTAACAAAATTAGGTTACAATATCTTAGAGAAAACCCTAAGATCTGCGGTGTACAAAAATAACCTAGATCTAGCAAATAAAAAAGATCATCATCACAATTAATGATGGAATCTTACAATAAATGATCCTCGATCTTGGTAAAACATTTTGTGATTCTGTTGTAACCATTTGCATAGATAGATGTGCCATTCCTGATTACTATGTCATTTTTCCTCTTCCTTGGTAAACACTATATATACTACTCAATTATTACACTGGTGCTTGGTGTTTACTGTGCTCGGTATCGATGTACACTGATGCTTAGTGTGAAGACCTAACCGATTGGCTTGTAGAGCTTGCAGTTACCGACTAGAGTAGCATAGGTAACCAACCGATGTCTTTGATACTAATGACAACCTTTAATTTACAAATAGAGATAACAAATCCAACTCTTACCATGGCTTTGGATCCAACCTTTTGAACATACATCAACATAACATGCACACTGTCAACCACAAACATTAAGTTGACATCAATGACAGTTATAAATGATTAGCCTAATATTAGATATATGTAAAACACATACCTTAACATACTCAATTTATCTCTGCATGAGTTATTCCAACAAGAATGTGGTTTTATAAAATGAAACTTTCTTTTAATTAATCCTATAAGATAGTGGAGAAGTGATGATGCAATTATTCCAATATTATAATATGATTTCTTTGTATTTTGTTTATTTTATCCAATCATGTTTATTAAATCTAAAATGTGTAACTATCAAGGTTAATATAAATTATTGATCTAATATTTAACTTGACTTCTTGTAAATAAGACTTCAAATATTCATTGTTAAAGTATCTAGTAAAAACATTTTATAATTGACTATTATTTCTTTATATAATTAAAATCTTTTAAATTTGAGTATGGAACCAATGATTTATAATATAATGTAATTTAATAATAAATGACCACTTTAGTTTACTTAAAGATCAATTTTTTAGTGTTATTGCCATAGTTAAACAAAATAGGAGTTATTACCTTATATTAAAATAACAATAAGAAGAAAAAAATTATTAACTTTGTATTTTTACTTAAGTGTAAATTTTTGGGCATTACACAAGTCCAAAGAAGTTTGGTTAAATGAAGGCAACTTGAACATAATTTTTTTCCACAATAATTTATAGATCAAACAAAATTTAAACACAATAACTAAAATGGAGTGTTATGACTGAATTATAACTCGTGACATCAAGGACATTCAAATAGATTATTTTTAGAATCATCTCGATAGATGTGGGGATGTAGATAAAATTTATACAGAATGTACCAAAATTGATCACAAAGGGTGATAATAAATTCCTAATGATCTCAATCTTGATTGAAGAAGTTGAAAAAGCAACATTTGATCTTCATCCTAACAAAGCTCCTACTCCTCATGGATTCTCAGCATTAGTCTTTCAAGCTTGCTGAGATTTCATGGAGAAAGATATATGACAACTGGTAGAAGAAACAAAAAAAAATAGTACTCAAAGATCTAGAAATAAAAACAATATAGAACTAATAAAAATGAAATGATATGGAATAGATTTTGTAGATTTTAGACTAATATAACTATGCAACATAATCTACAAAATTATCTCCAAAGTCATGGAAAACATGTTAAAATTTGTACTACTAAAACTAATATTAGAGGAACAAAGTGGATTTGTGCTAAGAAGGAACACCAAAAATGACATCATAACAGTACATGAAGTGATACGCTTAGTATAAAAAGCAAATCTAAAAGGTATCATTCTCAAACTAGACATCAACAAGGCATATGATAGGATAAAGTGGTGTTTTCTCGTACAAATTATGATTTTTTTAGATTTTGCAATTCATGGTTAAAATTGAAATATAGATACATCTCAAATCAAAGGTATTCAATAATTATGAATGTTATACCCCCATGGATTTTTTTAAAGGAGAAAAAGGACTAAGACAAGGAGATCAACTTTCTCCATTATGCTGAAGCCATGACTACCCTCTAGGTCACCAAGCTGGCTCGTGATGTGGGGATCAAATAATTATGGCTTGAAGGTGATTCTAATAATATCATTAGATGTTTTAAAGGTTCCTCCCCTTTGTGGACTATTGAGAAGATAATTTTGGAGACTCGAAGAATTCTTAATTCCTTCGAGAAGGTTCATATTTCTCACATGTTTAGAGAAGAAAACCAAGTGGCTGATGCAATGCCCAATGTGGTTGTCAGATAGAAAGATTTGGTGAGGTATCATAATGGAAAGGACATCCCACAGAAGGTGAATGAGATGATCACATGGATCACATCAACAAAAAGGAAGGAGCCATATAAGGAAATAATAATTGAATAGGTGGAAAATGGAAGCTTTAGTAATGTACCTAAGATTCAACACCTATTTCATTTGTAATAGATTTGAAGTTGAAATGACATAAGTAAATCTGGAAATACTTAAAAATTAATTAGGTCAAGATACATACCTCATCATGAAACTAATTTAGAAATACCTATTTTCTGAAGTCTGTGTGAGGTTTTAGAAGATTCTACAACTAGATTTGTGATTAGAAAGCCGAGACAGAGAAAACCCAGAAAAGTTTCATCTTTCCAGTAGCAGGTCAAGTTTGACCCTCATAAAAGGTCAAATACTACATTTTTATTCTAAAGCCTAATTCTAATTTTGTTCATAGATCTTGGAAGTTCGGTGAAAAGGGTACTCAAATCTATCCTCTGATTCTCAAAATAGTGACTATAGATATCTGAAAAAGGGGATTTTTGGGGTGGCTATATAGGGTTTTGCCTTAGTCAAACCCCTGTTTTGGTGATCTCCACCTCCATGAATAGCCAATTGAAATAGAATGTGTGTGTGTATGTATTGAAAGTGTAATGCCAAGATCTAATCCTCTAGATCAAAACCCTAGCATGAATATGTATGAAACAACAATGCATAGATTTGAATGAGATAGAAAAGCATACCAAGCCCCCAAGGCTAAAGTACTTCTACCAAACTCACCATCCTTAATTGTTACTCCATGATTGAATTCTTGAAAGTTGATAATGGTGGCTCAAGGAAGAAAGGATATCTCTTGCTCCAAATATGTGTTCACAAAGATTCTTGATGTCAACAATGGCTTGATCTTCTATATTATCCTCTTGCTATCTTGCACCTTCACCATTCCTTACTTTCTTGAAATCTTCTTTCTCATGAAATTGAATCCTTGAGAGCACTTGATCATGAGAATGCTTGATCGTACTTGGTGAAAATGAATGCAAATGAGAGTTTTTATATAGAGGTTTCAAGGTGAGGCTCCTAGAGCAATGTGAGGACCCATAATTCAAATTTCACCTCAAATTAAGGTCCCATCACAATAACCAACTAAGGAGGGAAAATAATTAAATTAATTTTGAATTAAAACCTTTTCACACTCGGATCTGAGAGCCCATTATTGATTTTGGGGCCCGTTGGGACCAAATTTTGAAAGAGGGGCACAGATTATGGAGGAGGTCAGAATTGAGGTTGGGATTGACCTAGCCAAGTTTGACCTTGATCTTGACCTAGTTAGATTTGAGCTTGAACTTGACCTACTTAGGATCAACTTTGATTTTGACCCTGGGCCTAGATCCAGTCAGAATCAGGACATGAGGTCCTGGGGATGCCTAGAGACCTAGAAATGATACCATAAGAGGAAAGAATGCCAGGGATAGACATAAAATCATATGATAACTATGATGAAGGCTAGGACTTTTTTATAAATCCTACCTAGAAAATAAAGCCATGGGAAAAGGGAAATTAAGGAGAATCCTTAGTATCCTAACCCTAATTTCACCTAGAATGAAGAAGATAAGCACAAAATGCATCCTAAATGCAAGTCTATTATGATAAGTGTACCAAAAGAGGGTGCTAAACCTATCAAGATGAAAGTGATTCCATTTTAAGATGATACATTTAGCCCCCACTTTAGCTTAGATATGACACTACATGAATATGCAAGCTAAAGTAAGAAAACATCATAGTAAATAAAAAGGATATAGCCAAGTCCTTGATGTAAAGATCCTGTAAAAAATCATTAGAACCTGCAACACACTAGTTTAATGAAAATCTATAAATCACCTAAAGCTTACTATATGAAAATTTGAGAAGTGTATAGAGCCCCTTATGCCCCCCCTATTTCGGCTCTCTACTTCAGAAGGGTGAAATAGGGTGATAAGAAAAACTCTATATACTGGATATGAAGAGTGTTGAAAAGTCATTTCCTAAACCAATTAGAAGGATTTCTAACCTTCCTAAACTAGTTTAAGGAGTTAGGTATTTGAATCATGATTCCAAAGCCACTGACCACACTAAAAATAGAGTTACCAAACTCAAGTTATGATGAAAAGAGTGGATGTATGTCTTAAATGCATAAGCAAGAAATTTCGAGTTTACCCTAGGAAAACCCTAATTTGAATTTATAAAAGAAATAAAAAGAGAGAAATACTTACTTATTCTTACCATTTGTAAATTTGAAATGAAAGCAAGATTCTGAGGAGAGAGGAGCTTCGAGCGACATGCCTGGAGACTCTGAGACACAGCTTAGCTACTGGATGGTCACTACTTGAGGTGAGTTTTTCTGTTATCCACCTTTGTTCTTTCCAAATTCCTATTTTTTATAGGCAAGGTCAATTTTACCCCTTTTAGGTCGACCCTAACCCATTTAGGTCTACATTGACCTTTCTAGGTCAACTTTGACCCATGAAAGTCTACATTGACCAAAGGGTTTTTGTCAGTTTTTTGAGATGAGGTCGACCTTGACCCAAAAAGGTTGACCCTAACCTAGTAAAGTTGACATTGACCCAATAAGGTTGACATTGACCTAACTGAGGTTGAATTTGACCTAGTTTAGTTAGATTTGCAAATTTGATGATATAGATGATTGATATGATGTTTGTTTGTGCTTGCAGGACCTAGTCTGCTTCCAAGAGCATCCCTTTGGGGGATTGGTAGTGAAAGTCAAGGAGAGACTATCTGAGCTTGATGATGAGGGGATGCAGTTACTAAGGGATGTGGGATTGTAATGGGTATCAACCCTTCCATAGATCAAACTACACTGAGCCATGTTATTAGTTCTGATAGAGAGGTGGGATGTGTATGCACCCTAAAATGGTCGCCTAGACTTTGGGCCCCATTTATTTGATTTATCAACCCTGAATCATTTTTATCAATAATCAATATTTTCAACATCATCAATTCTTTGATCAAATCTTAGTTTCGATCATATATTGGATTTTTTTATCCTATGGGCTAACCATTTATCCTAAGTTTTTATTTACTTAAAAGGAATATTTCCTCCCCTTTTAATTAAATAAAGAGCCCCCACTTTTCTCTTATCCTAAGTTTCACAAATAAAGTATTATTCCTATTTTATAAAAAGGAGAAAAACACCATTTGTCTCATATGGACATAAAGTCAGCTCCTATTTTCCTATTGGAGGATACTTGTGCACACGGATTGCTCCTCTTTCAAGCTCCACCACTGATTAAGACCTTTTGCCTCTTAATCTCCATGGTCCATTCCTTTTCATTGCTTATAAAAGGAGAGCTCTCTCCCTCATTCTAAGACACTTGTTTTATGCTAACTCAATGCTGTAGGAATTCTTTGGAGCTTTTTGGAGATCATTGTTGCATTGCATTTTGGAGTTCTTCATTTTTTTCATAATTTAGTTTCCATTCTTGCATAGTAGTTCATGTTTATGCTTTCATAGCTTAGATTTCACTTTCAAGCTTTAGAATAACTCACTTAGCTTAATAGGAAGGGTTGTAACACATTGTTATTTCCATTTCATAGCTTAGTTTGTATTTCCATTTTTCATAGCATAGCTTGCACATTTTCATTCTCATTAGTAGCTTGCATTGCATTGCATTTCCATTTGATTCTTTGGAGGTATTGGCATTCTTTCCCTTGTCTTCATTCAAATCTCTCATTGTATGGTTGACTAGCAAGGTCACAAGCTCAATAGCTCTAGCTGAGAGCAAATCCATAATCTTGCAACTCCATGCATAGAGAGCTATGGATTGATTTGTGAGGGCTCATTCTTGAGTTTCCTTGTATGTAAGGATCCATAGAAGTGCACTACTTTTGTGTGTACATTTTTGGCACCCACCATGGGGCAGAGTAGACTAGCTTTGTGCCTTCTTTTTTCAGCATTTTTGTCATTTTTATCAATTTCTTGGCAAGTTATTAGCTTAATTTTTAGATATTTTGTGCTCTCTGGTTTTCTATCTTAGAATATCATGCGACACTTCTCAGGTATATCATGTGATATACCTTATAATACTAGTGTGACACTTCGCATCCCAGAAGAATCACACACCCGTATTGAGGTTTATCACCTAGTGTCGTGTGAAGTATCACCTGCCTATTGTGAAGTATATCGCTCAGACTGAGGTATATCACCCGAATACAGGAAACTATGTCACGCAATACTGGTGAAGTTTGAGGTATATCGCCTGATACAACAAAGAGCTGGATTCTGAGTTTTATTAGCCAAATTTGATCACATTTAGCTTGCTGACTTACTTTGATGCATTTAAATAGGGTTAATTTACATTTCTTAGTCTAAATTGATCAGATCTTTACATTACTTTCACTTAGATTTTGGTTTTCCTAACCCTAGTTGTCTAACAAGTTGTGGTTGTAGGTGCTTTGCTTGAAAGGAAATCGCTATAAATCGCATGTCAAAGAGGGCTACTAACATTTTTGTAGGGCTGCCCAAAGCATAAACAAAAGCAAAAAGAAATTTTTTTAAGTGTTTGTGATTTATTTCAAGTGTGGCATTTACTAATTGTATTAGGAATGTTAATACCTTGTGAAAGAGATTTTGAGGTGGTAGGAGAAGTATGCTCTTCACCTTTAGGTGAACCAGAAAATCCTGACCCATCTTAAGGTTTTTGGAAGCAAGGGGGTAATTAAATTTTGCTTGGTGTGTTTGGGAGAAGTTTTTGAGATAGGGGAGTATGCTCTTCACCCTTGTGGTGAACCAAAAACCTTGAACCTCAAAAATCATCCATTCTTTGTTTAGTTTAGGATCCTTTAGCAGGCCTACTCTTGAGAAATCAAGAGGAACGACCCAAGTGGGGACAACCTTGTCGTCATTTTCCTTGGTGGTGAGTGATTCCAACTCATTATAATATCAAAGCTATCGAGGACATAAAACCTTGGTAGACATAACACTTGTCTTTGCTTGATGTGAGTAACTCATGGGATTGTGACCATGGGGAAAGCATTGAGCAAGAATCTTAAGGTACTCTTGAGGCCGTGAGGTCCCAGTCCTCTATGAGGAGCAAGAGGGGTGTTATGAATGGAAGCCCTTATTAAGAACCTTTAGATAGAAGCCACCTTATTTAGCCGCTTATCTTCTTAGTTCAAGGATCGATCCAAGTGGAATAACCTGGATCACCTTAAGATACTCAACATATGTGTTCCTTTGGTTGTGTCTTTGACACTTCCATGACAAAGCCAACATCTATCGTGGGTAACCACTTTGTGTGAGGCAAGGGGACACCAAGTTGTGGGCTAAGTTGGTAAGTATTGAGCCTTGACTTTTTAGGATAGATTTGCTTGAATTGTCTTTGATTGTGTGAGACTAGTGTAAACATTCTCAATATACAAACAATTGGTAGCCTTCATAGGGTGCGATTTTATTTTTGATATCACAAGTGTTTGTCTTGGCAAGGTTGCTTTTGCCCTTGTTTCAAGTGTTTTGAGTCATGTTTGATCCCTCACTGTTTGCAAACTTGCCAAAATTTTGCTGATACTATGATTGAGATAAAAAACATCAACCCTCAGACCGAAAATTTTGACCAAATAGACCCAAAAATACAAATTTTACACAGTTCTGGTCAAGAGTTAAACAATTTTGCAATAGAATCACCTGCTTTGAGAAGAAACATCGCATGATAGTTCACCCCTACTAGACTATCACTCGACTTGCCTAGTGTTTATTGCCCAAATATTATGAGGTCTATCACCTGGTATAGGGTGAAGTATCACCTAGTTATAGGTGTATTGCCCTGTTAGCCTGGGGTATATCTCCTGGGTAGTTTGTGTCATGCTTTCAATTTGGTCAATTTTAATTGTTGTTAGTCAGGTTAGGTCTTTGAGTAGGTTTATTACTCTGTCGTTAGAGATCTATCTTGGCTCTAAATCTCTAGTTTTTTACCTCTAGGAATAGCATCAATTGGTTTACAAGGCCACTTTGGAAATAGTTGTCAGGATAGAAGGTTATTCTTGGTGAAAAAGCTTATCTCTAGAATTGTTAGCTACATTCTTGGAGAATTTTAGTGCTCTTATTGTCCAACTCACTTTCATTTAAATCTTAATTTCAATTATATTTTGGCCTAGTCCAACCTCCTAATTCAAAAGTGCAAGGGTAGTCACCCTTTGATTTGAAGCACCTCTTTGACAGTGTTGGTAAAGCCCCTTTGATATTTCTATCTTTTCATTTCTCTTTGGACAATAGAGAACTTTGATTATCCTAGTTTGGTGTTGAAACTTTGAGAGGTCATCTTATCATTAAGAGTCTCTTTCTTTCATGTTAGTTACAACAATGTACCAAGTCAATCAAGGGAAGAGACCCCCTATTGTCTTTAGCCAGTTACCACCAATTAAGACTCGTCAACAACACAAGGGAAAAGAACCCCTTTTTGACCAATCTCCTAAAAGTGAATCTGAGGTTTTTTTAATCCAAAAGGAAATCCTAGTGAAGTGAGCACCTCTTTAGCACCACTTTCATCAAGTATGGACATGAGTTACACTTTCACTCGAAAACAAAGAGAAGCCATGAATCAAACTCTTGAGGATATCTTCCAACAACATAGGAGAGAGTACAGTGGTTCTTCTCATGCTAGTCCACCTGAGTCACCTCCCAACAACACAAGATATTTAGATGCTCACCAATGAGCTGAGAGACATTATAGGAAAACTCACTCAGATTCAGGGTCAGAACATGAGGACCAGAACAACAAATCTAGTGACCATCACATCAATGTGGCCAACGCAATAAGGCATTCAAGACAATCTTCTCCCCGTAAAGATACCTCTCGATATGCAAATACAAGGTTGAAAAGTATTGAAAGGGAGAAGCAAGCCTATCTAGATGAACAAGCTGCCAAAAAGGAGAAATTTAGACAACTAGAAGAAGAGGAACGTGCATTATTGGACATAAGCAAAAGAGTCACCCAAGAAGAAGAAGATAGACTCTATGCACAACAAATCCAAAATTGATTCAATGGGAGGGGTGCCAATAGTGGGACCAACTCACCCCCATCTACCCCCTCACCAAGTCCTAGAAGAAGGTCAAGGACACCCTCATGATCCCCAAGTCCTAGAGGAAGAAGGACTTCAAGATATGATCATCATAGGAGACGATCACCTCATAGACATTCAAAGAAACCCTCCCAACAAGCACATCATGGCTCACAACATGGAGGAAGCTATACCAACTTTGATAAAATAGATTTTATGACTATGCAACAAGAACCATCCTTTCAAGCATATGTAGAAAGGTATGTGGAACAAAACAAGGATCAGTTCCTAGAAAGTCTCATTAACAAAGGTGCTAAGGTCCCATACAATTTTGATGTGGACCAGAAGGTAAAGAAGCAAGATCCATCAACTAATGAGGTGATCAAACAACTTCAAAGGGATATAGAAAGGATGAGGGCCCCTAAGAGCACCTTTAATTTGGATTCCATATGTCCCAACCCAATCGACAAGAGTGTGGTGTTGGTTGAGTTTTCTAAGAAAGTTGAGTTTCCAACCTATGACAAATATGATGGCATTGGTGATCCTCATGACCATGTTAGACAATTTTATATAATGAGTTTTTCTTTTCACCATGAATACTCCTATTTAATGAGATTATTTCCAAGGAGCCTCAAGGGTCAAGCCATGGAGTGGTTTACTAACCTTACTCCTCCAGCTAAGACATTTAAAGAGCTTGTGGAAAGATTTGTTCAACATTTTGCTTATAACCTATCAAGGTCAATAAAAATGCTTGATTTGTGCAAGCTCAAACAAAATCAAGGGGAATCTTTTGTCACCTTCCTACAAAGATGGAGATGTTTGTGCTCAAAATATCCAAGGACAATTATTGAGAGGAAAGAATAGACATCATTGTGAGCAACTTGGTCCTGGAGTTAAGATATGAAGTAAGGAAGATCCCGTTTAACTCTTTTGATACCATGGTAGAAGTGGCCTGTTGCATAGAGGATGTCCTAAAAGAACAAGGAATTTTGGCTAAATCAGCTAATAACAACAATGGCCAAAACAACAACAATAATGGTAATAAGGACAAAAAGAACTCTTATTGGAATAAGAATAAGCAGGTGGTCAATGATGGGGTTTTTGACTCATCACAACCTAAGAATGAAGGAGTTCTTAATCTCTCTCATGCAGTTCAAGCTATGAAGCTGCAAACATCTTCAGGACAACCACAGAATAAACCCAAGTATCAAGGGAGACCTAAAAAGAAAAAGAGACAATTTACTAAACTTGGGGACTCCTATGCAGACATTTTCAAGACATTAATTGCTCACAATTTGGCACACCCTCAAGATCCTGCCAAACGCCGCATACCAGATCCTAAACCTCATTGGTGGGATGAGAAGGCCTTTTGTGTCTTTCACAATGGAATTGGACATGATATAGAAAATTGTTTTAGACTTAAACATCTTGTTCAAGACCTTATTGAGAGCAACAAATTACAAGTTGATGGTTTAACCACTAATGTAGATCACAAAGCTTTTAAAGAACCCTTGTCCAAATATGAGAAAGGAGAGAATTCTAACAACAAGAATGGCAAGGCTGCTATCAACTACACTTACACAAATGCTGAAAATGTTATTAACATGCTTGAAGTGGCTGATGATAATGTCAACATGATGAGAGGGAAAGAACCTTATGGATATGATGTGGATTCAACTCCTATGCCTGATGAAGGACCCATTGTGGTACTAAGAGGTCCTCACTCACGAAGGATGTCCCAACCCTTCAATGCTGTCACTAGAAGCCAGTCTCAAGCTCCCATTGTTATTAGAGGTCCCAACTCTAGTAAGTATAAGTAGCTAGTGTCAAAGGGTGTTCTTCCAAAATTTTCTATTGGTCCTAAGTTGAATTATAATCTTGTTGACCAATTACAACATACACCAGCGCAGATTTCAATCTTTGAGCTTTTGGAACTATCCCCTAAGCATAAGCGTGTCCTTGAAAATGCCTTGCGAGTGGCTAATGTCCCTAATGATATAGATGTAGATCAATTCTAGAATATGGTCAACCACTTGGCTAGCCCTCACTACCTTACATTCTCAGAAGAAGATGACAAGTCATTAAGCCACCCACACAATTTGGAGCTTCATATAGAGATTATGATCCACAAGACCCGTGTCAGGTGTGTGTTGATAGATGGGGGTGCTGGGCTTAATGTTTGTTCTTTGAGCTTATTGAAGGCCTTGGGTTATTCAGAAGAAGTCATTGACACAAGGAAGAAAATAACTATCAAGGCTTATGATGAAGTAGAACGCAGTTCTAAAGGATTGGCCATTCTTCCTATCTGAATTGGTCCTGTAGAGAAAGATATTTTGTTCCAGATTGTTGATGCCGATCCTTTGGCTTACAATATTTTGTTAGGTAGACCATGGATACATGAGATGCAAGAAGTCTCGTCTACCTATCATCAGTGCGTAAAATTCCCTTATAATGGAATATTAGTCTGCATACTTGGAGACAACACACTATCAGTCAACACAATTTCAGCAGGGTCTCACATTCCTTTGAATAGGGAGGCTAACACTTTTGATACTGAAGAATGCAAGAATAAATTCAAGACCATAGATCTTGGTATGGGGGATTACAAATTGGATTCATTCACAAAATTACCAATTTCCCCTAGGTCTTATGGCAAACCTTCTCAAGAAATGAAGCCCTCATCTTCGGCCATGACATTGTTTGATAAGTTTGTGGAATCTTTAGTTTTGATTCAAGAAGAAAAAGAAGAGGATGCTGTTAGGGACTAGATTTACCGAGAAGAGAAATACCTACATAATGAGAATTTTGCACCTTCCCCTAGAACTTATGGGAGAGGGTATACATTGGTCAAGAATATGGGTTATCTAGGATAGGGTCCCCTTAGTCATAGGCTGGATGCTAGGGCTAAACCTCTTAACCATGCCCTTTTTGGATGAAGGAATAAGTCAACAGTTGGCCTAGGTTTTGAAAATAAGAAAAAAAAAAGTGTTCCTATCTTAGCTACGACGAACAGTGACAATGACTCAGACTACACACCTAATCTCTCTAATCAACAAGACATGTCTGATGATTGGGTGCCTTCAACAAATCTCCTTTGGGGAAATTCACAAGATTTGACAACTGACAGTATGAATGCTAGATTGACAATGGAAAGTGTTGCTATCCTAGCTATGATGGATAGTAACAATGCTAGTGTTAGAGAAGGGGAAACTCTTCCCAATCTTGAGGCTTCTACATCACAAGGCCCAAATAATGATTCAAAAATAGACTCACATGAGTTTGAATGGGACTCACTTTCAGATGCAATAGTTGATTTGGACATGGATGTTGTCCATACTTATAGTACTCAACCTAATGTGACCAATGAGCCTAGTGTAGGACTAGAGGATTGGACTCCTCGAATTGCCTTAGTGGATGACGCTTCGTTTGATAGGACAAATCCTAACTTGGGTATCTTAGGAGGGGACTGGATGAATCCCGATTGTATGGTCACCAAAGATAACACCTTCCACATACACAATGTTGAACCAGTCATTGACCTACCCCTTGTTCATTTCCACCTAATTGACTGGTCTCAGCGACATCAAGAGCCTAAACTTCTCACTTTTCAAAATGACTATGAAATTGCATGTTATCTAAATGCTCTTGAATCTGTAGTCTCTTCCACCAGTGAACTGACAACAAGTATGACAGAGCCTGATATTAAGTACCTCAGTCTAAAAATAAAAGAAAAAGAAAAAAAGAAAAATAGGTCTGATGTCAAAAACCACCTTGTGGCGGTATCAGAACCAAAAATAGTAAAAATAAATGACGTATCCAAGGGTGAAAACCTCTTTGAGGCATCTAAGGATGGGGTACTTAATAACTTTCCAAGTTACTTCCAAGACAGGTCATCGGTTCTTATTGAGCCTACGCAACTAGTGAATTTGAATACAGAAGAGGCTCCCCAAATAGTGCACCTAGCTCAGTCTCTATCAGTTGGAGAAAAAGAGGCATATACAAAATTTTTGCAAAAGAAGAAAATCAACTTTGCTTGGACATATTCTGATATGGCAGGGCTTGACACTGATCTTATTATACATCATCTATCTATAGCTCCAGGAATAAAACCGATTAAATAAAAGTTGAAGAAAATGCATCCTCACATAGCTCTTCTTGTTAAAGCTGAATTAGAAAAGCTCTTACGTACAGGATTCATTCAAGCTATTGACTATGCTGAGTGGATCTCCAATATTGTTCCAGTTTCAAAACATGATGGGTCCATTCGCATTTGCACAGACTTCAGAGACCTCAACAAAGCATGCCCAAAGGATGACTTTCCACTCCCTAACATAGACATGATAGTGGATATGACTGTGGGCTATGAGATATACTATTTAATGGATGGTTTTTTTGGATATAACCAAATAAAAATAGCTCCTGAAGATCAAGAGAAAACAACTTTCACATGTGCATGGGGAACCTATTGTTGGAACACCATGCCATTTGGCCTAAAGAATGTAGCAGCAACATACTAGTGAGCTATGACCACAATTTTTCATGATATGATGCATAAGAACATGGAAGATTATGTGGATGATACCTTGGCTAAATCTAGAAAATGGGACACACACCTCAATGATCTAGAAGTAATTCTAGATCGCATGGCACAATTTCAGCTTAGATTGAATCCAAAAAAGTGTGCATTTGGAGTTGCCTTAGGTAAACTCCTAGGATTCATAATTTCAGTAAAAGGAATAGAGGTTGATCCTGAAAAGGTCCAAGCTATATTAGATATGCCACCTCCAAGAAATATCAGTCAAATGAGAAGTCTTCAAGGACATCTTCAGTCAATCAGGAGGTTTATTTCTCAACTTGTAGACAAAGCACAACCTTTGATTTTATACATCTCAGCAACAAAGTCTTCCTTAGGGGCATTGTTGGCTCAATTAGATGATACTGGGAAAGAAAGGACTATTTACTACATTAGTCGTACTCTAGTATCTTATGAGATCAATTATAATAGCATTGAAAAGTCTTGTCTGGCAGTAGTGTTTGCTTCCCAAAAGTTGCGACACTATATGCTCACTCATACTATACATTTGGTTGCAAAAATTGATCCTCTTAAGTACTTGCTTAGTAAGGCTGCCCTCACGGGTAGACTTGCTAAGTGGATGATGGTTTTGACTGAATTTGATATAGAGTACGTTGAGAGAAAGGCCATAAAGGGGCAAGCTATTGCTAATTAATTAGTTGATTTCCCAGTCAAGGATAGTATGCCTATTCAGGTAGAGTTCCCAGATGAACACATACTATATATGACTACTCACACTTGGAAAATGTTCTTTGATGGTTCCCACATGCAAAATGGATCAGGTGCTGGAGTATTATTTGTTTCTCCACATGGGTGCAACATTCCAAAGTCTTTCAAAAATTTATTCCCATGTACAAATAATATTGCAAAATATGAAGCTTTGACCAATGGATTGAAAATGGCTATAGAATGGAACATAACCGAATTACATGTCTTTGGGGATTCATAGCTAATTATCAACCAAGTCAATGAGGAGTATCAAACCAAGGATGATAAATTGGTACCTTACAAAAAGATGGTTGAATCATTGAGATGTTACTTTACATTTGTGACATTTCAACAGATCCCTAGGATAGAGAACAAAGCTGCAGATGTTATGGCCACATTAGCTTCACTCCTTTAGTTGGAACAACATGAATCAAGATTTGAATTCCTAGTGGAAGAGCTACACCATCCCATATTTGACTCATCTGAAAGCCATGTCATTTGTACCCTTGTCACACATGAATCTTCCCGATATGGTGCTATCTATTCATATCTCCATGATGGCATCATCCCCGACACATTCAATCATTCTGAACACTGAAACCTCATCTGCAATGCCTCCCACCACACCCTTATCTCTGGTGGTTTATATAGGAGGGGTTTAGATGGGACACTCCTTAGGTGCTTAGAAAAGGAGGAATCTGACCAAGCGTTAGCCGACATCCATGAGGGCATTTGTGGTGGACATTCCAATGGTCTTGCCATGGCCTGAAGGTTGCTTAGGGTGGGGTATTATTGGCCCACAATGTAGATAGACATAGTAGCCTTTGCTAAGTCTTGTGAAAAATGTCAGAAACATGGAAACCTGATTCATGCTCTAGGTAGGGAGCTGATTCCTTCCATTTCTCATTGGCCATTTCAGTGTTGGGCCTTTGATCTAGTTGGGCAGATTCACCCTAACTCATCAGGTGGACATAAGTTCCTTATTACTACTACTAACTACTTCACAAAATGGGTGGAAGCGGTGCCACTTTCTATGGCTTCAGGGAAGACTATCTCTTTGTTCATCTTGAATCATATTATTTGCCAATTTGGAGTACTTTATGAGATTATCACTGATAATGGAGGTCAATTCAAGAATAAGGACCTAAAGAATTTATGCAAAAAGTTTAAAATCAAGCAACATTGGTCCTCCATTTACTTTCCATAGGGAAATGGACAAGTAGAGGCTTCCAATAAAACCATCCTTAAGATTCTTCATAGGATAGTGCACAAGAATGGTAGGGATTGGCACTTGCAAATCAATCTAACACTATGGGCTTATAGAACTAGCATTCATACACCTACAGGAGCTACTCCTTTTGCTCTTACCTATGGCATTGAAGCGGTGTTGCCCTTAGAAGTAGAGATACCTTCACTTAGAGTCTCACTCAAAGGATTGATAACAGATGAGGATTACTGCACCATGAGGTTATAGGAACTGGAACTTCTAGATGAGAAGCATAAGGCTTCATTTGATCATATGAGAGTGTATCAGAAGCATATGTCCAAAGCATTCAACAAGAAGGTTCACCCTAGGGAATTTCAGATAGGTGATCTTGTTTTGAGAGAGAACCCTAAGAATCAACAGAATAGAGAATGAAAGGGCAAGTTTGAACCTAATTGGCTTGGACCATACATTATTACAGCTGCTTTTGGTATCGGTGCATATTTACTATTAGATCCCAATAGAGAACAGCTCCCTGATCCCATCAACATTTTGCACCTAAAGAAGTTCTATCCTTGATGCCTATTTCTATCTAGGGGCATCCTTTGTATATATTTTATGATCCTGAAAAAATATCAAAAAAATTTATATATGACGCTAAAAAAATCCTAAAAAGCATAAAAAGTCCTGAAAAAATACAAAAAAAATCAAAAAATGCAAAAAATTAAAAAAAATAGAAAAAGTGCCTTGGTGAAAACCTGGAAACAAGGCGCCTTGGTAGCAAAAATCCAAAAAAAAAGAAAAAAGAGAACAATTGCAATAAGAAATACAAGTGGTGAAAACCTAGACACAGGCACTACTTGTGGCCTTTGCACTCCTATTTATTAGCATGTATCCTCGACATTGAGCCTTTCTTCATTATACCTTGACCTTATTTGGCTTAGTCTGGAATTGGTCTGTATTTTTGTCTAGGGGGCATAACTGTTAGTATAGGTCTTTAGGTGCGTTTGTCTCTTGGGGCATTTCCTCATAGGTGTATTTCAACACCACCCCAAATAGTGTTTTTCAACACTACCCTTGTGTCGAGTGTTTCTTTACACTTATCAGATGTCTTTCCCAATAGTCTAAGTTTGATGCGATATTTCTCATTGACAAATGTGATACTCAAAGTTTGATTCTATGACCAACACACACACACTTAAACAATCAACTCGTTGAGATATGTTGACTTTATTTTTCTTTGTGTGCTGTCTATGAGGATTTCTTTGATGAGTGGTCTCTCCTTGAGAAGTTTTCGATGATGCATAGCTAGAAGACTGAGGGTATGAGAACATGTTTTCTTTCTTTATCATCTTATGGGTATATTTTGTTGATCCTAACTGTCATGAGCATTTATGCTAGTCTTACTTGACACTATGGATTGACAAAATATTATCCTTGATTGTTATGCGAGTGCATGCTTCTAGTTATCATGAATTTCATGTGTCTTGATACAAGTATAATCTCACCATATCAAACTTAGGTGATCTCACTACATTAGTCATCTTGACCTACATGTCTTTGATGCCAAGGTGGGATTTCCACATTTCTATCTGATAAAAATCACACTCATATTCACATAGTTATGCTAGTGTGCATTGTATGATCTTACGACACTACCAATAACACTCAATGATGATAATTAGATGTCTATAGGCATTGTGACCTTGCAAGTCAACCACTTTTCATAGTAGCTTGCATTTTTTAGGTTCATGTTAGTCTAGTTTTGCATTTCTGCATATGGAGAGAGCTCTCCTTTTTCATCTTACATGGACCTGTCAGTCGGCTGCACTCACCTTTCCTTCTTCTCAATCATGTCTTTCACTCCTTGTCTTTTTCATCTTGAACCTGTTCTTGTTCATCACAAGGGGTTAAACATATCATCATATCTATATCAAAACTATCATTTTCAGAAACATGAGTCTATATCATATACATGGGAATCAAACATACATCTATGAGAGAGAACATACATGAACATATACATAAACACTTTGAGAAAAATGACAAGACAAGATACATAAACTGATACATCCATCACAAGTGAGACATAAACACATGATATATCAAAAATCTAGTAATATCATATATAAATCAATGACATGATACAATATACAATATGGGATTCCAAAATCTGGATCAATGTCTCAAGATATGTCTAAATATCTATCAACCTCAGACCTAAACCTAGGACTCGCTACCACCCTCATGAGGATCTCGTGGTGGTGGAGGAGGCATGGCTCTCCTATCAAGTACCATATCTGATGCCCCTGCCCTCTAAGAGTATGACAGTTCTCTTTGATCCTCTGGGATAGCCTAAAGGTAGAGTCCATGATAGTATGCTACTCTCACCATCTCCCATCGAATCTCAAAAGCATTTGCCTATGCCACCACCTCATGACGTACCATCTCTACCCTAAGATTGGCTATCTACTAATCTCTCTTCACCCTCAGATCTACTAGCTACTGATCCCTCACTACTATTATGATCCTCAGCTGCTGAATCTCTGCCTCCAGAGTCTGAATACGAGCCCTCAAACCATCCCCTGTAGCTGGATCTACCTGTATCTATGGTGGTACCTGTCCCTGTGCCAGCTCCTGAGAAGGCCTCTGTACCTCCTCACTCCCTAAGCCCTGACCTCATGGCCATTTTTGGCCACTAGCTCTAGGTCCCTCCCCCACCTCTCTAGCCTGGCCTCCTCCTCTACCCTCATCATCGCCTCCATCTCCTCCTCTTGGGGCAACTTGTGCTACATCTAGTATGGTAAATTGAGGGAATGACACCCTGCATCTCTCAGCTCTATGTGCTGCATCTGCTATTGCGTCTGCCACCTCTAGGAGATACTCCCAAGGCTACCTCCTAATAGCAGCTATGTCTTGCACTGCCTGTTGGTAATCCAGCATCAACAGCCACCCATGACCCTCCTCATCTCGGGCTCGTGCATATGTAGTAGTCTCCGTGGAAACTCGCTGCTAGCGCCCAAACTACCTCCAAACTTGAGTGATGCAGAATCTCTCAACAATCTTTGAGTGTCGGCCTACTAGTGGCCGGGTACACAACATGTAACTCAGCTCATCCTCTGCATCACTCCATCTCTCGGCATCCCTGTATGGCCTCCATGTGATAGAGGTTATCTCATCTAGTATCCACCTGTAATATGTCACATCACTAGTATGGGCATGTGATATGTATCTTATGTACCTGTATATATATGGGTACCTCCGCTCCCTAGGCTGGACTTTGGGGTGTATCACAGTGATATGCTCCCAAGCCCACACCTGTGCTAGGATGGCACCACAAGCCCATGTCTGACCATCCCTATAGATGATCTCGTGCAACTCATGATACATCTCTGCTAGTATGGCCGAACCCCATGCCATGCGCTGAGGTTTGCCTACCAAGTCTATCAGTAACCTAGCCCATCCGAGCGGGAATCCCTTCTGACTGTGATCAGTCATCAGGATCTATGAAATGATAGATGTCACAATACATGGCACTGGAAAATCTCAGCCAAAGTCATTTAGCAGCCGCTCCCAGCTGACATGCCGATCAAGGATAGTCACATCCTAGAACATCTCCTGGATCAACCGTCACCCCTCAGTCGCATCATGATCATAATATACCTGTGCCATCACATGGATCATATCAGTTTCTATGGAAACATTACATTTATGACTATCTCTCAAAACATGATTATACTCACCAGCTCGCCATGGCACAGAACCCGTAATATCTTGTAGACATCTTCCAGTGTGATCAATGCCTCTCTTGTAGGCAGGTGGAAGGTGTTGTGCTCACTATGCCATCTCTCAGCAAGAGTAGTCAACAACCCATGATCGGCCCTGATATATGGGAATCTCAACAGATATCTGAATCCCATAGCTCTGATGTCAGCATTGCCCGGATCATCTAGATCTCGGACACACCTCAACCCGGTCACCTTCGGTGCTCTGATGATCAGTGCTAGAAAGACCTCCTGCAAGCCATTAAACCAAGCCAGTTGTTAGAACATATCATAATGCATATCTAAAAATCAGTATCACACATCTTTAAAAACGTAAACTTGTCTAGACCCATGTCAGTTTTGCTCACAAAAACTTAAAAATTTCAAATTTTTCCCTTGGGCGATACTATTTTTTTGGGCCAAGTATCGCGTGATACTTCTCTCTATAGTAGGGTGATATACCTTTGGTCATACGATACTTCACTCGGTGTTGTGCGATAGTTCTCCTGGTATCGTGCGATACTGGTGTCTATTCGCGTGCGATACTTTGGGGTCTTGCGAAGTATCGTGTGATATTTATCCCCAAGGGGGGTGATACTTTTAAAGGATCGCATGATATTTCACCTAAAACTCAAAATTTGAAAATTTAAAAATTTAAAAACGTGCTTGAAATGTATTAAATGACTCAAAAAATGCGCATTTTCTGAAAACGTACCGGGGCAGGATAGTGTGGTGGCCAGTTGTGCAACCGAGCACGCTCGAATAAGTGCTTATGGATGGGAATCACTGCTTGCTGGGCCATTCTCTCTCTCTAAGCTCTCAAAATTCTCAAATCAATCAAAGTCAAATGATTTTGAAAATGACATTTTTGACCTCTTTTATAGCATTTTGACTTTTTGACCAATTTTTAAAACACCTCTGAATTGCACAAAAATTGCACCCCTAGCTAATTTCAATGTCCTAGATCCATTTTCAGACTCAAAATTGAAATCTGAGGTTATCTTGATTGTCAAAATTGCATTTCAAAATTTTCTCTTTCTTCTGAGTAGTTGACTGACTTGTTGAGGTATAATCCAATTTTCGATGGACTTTCTTCCTTCCATGTCGCTCAAATTTTCTAGTCTTTCATTCATGCTAGTTCTAGTCTTCTATTTTCTATTCTTCTACTTATAACTGGGGCATGTTTCATTGCCTAATGGTTAACCTATTGACCCTTACCTTCGATTGTGATTTCATTCTGATTTGATCAAAACTTTATCAGTTTGCTGTTCCTCTCTACCTGATTTCATTTTTGATTCCGAGGGGGCAATACCTATGGGATTCTCATCCCTGATTTTCTTGATTCTCTTGATTCAAACATCTTTTGAGAGCTTTTGCTCAAATTTGAGATTCTTATCTCTTACTTTGAATGTGATCCCGAATTAACCTCATGTTCAAAGGCCTTTGTTTATGCTTTGTTCGGATGTGATCCCGAATTGACCTCACATCTGAGTTGTTTTGTGATCCCAAATCGATCTCACATTCCAATTCTTCTTTGACTGCATGTGTTCCCAGATCGATCACACATTAGTCAAAGAGGGGCAAATGTATGCACCCTAAAATGGTCACCTAGACTTTGGGCCCCATTTATTTAATTTATCAACCCTGAATCATTTTTATCAATAATCAATATTTTCAACATCATCAATTCCTTGATCAAATCTTAGTTTCGATCATATATTGGATTTTTTTATCCTATGGGCTAACCATTTATCCTAAGTTTTTATTTACTTAAAAGGAATATTTCCTCCCCTTTTATTTAAATAAAGAGCCCCCACTTTCCTCTTATCCTAAGTTGCACAAATAAAGTATTATTCCTATTTTATAAAAAGGAGAAAAACACCTTTTGTCTCATATGGACATAATGTCAGCTCTTATTTTCCTATTGGAGGATACTTGTGCACACTGATTGCTCCTCTTTCAAGCTCCACCGCTGATTAAGACCTTTTGCCTCTTAATCTCCATGGTCCATTCCTTTGCATTTCTTATAAAAGGAGAGCTCTCTCCCTCATTCTAAGACACTTGTTTTATGCTAACTCTATGCTGTAGGAATTCTTTGGAGCTTTTTGGAGATCATTGTTGCATTGCATTTTAGTGTTCTTCATTTGTTTCATAATTTAGTTTCCATTCTTGCATAGTAGTTCATGTTTATGCTTTCATAGCTTAGATTTCACTTTCAAGCTTTAGAATAACTCACTTAGCTTAATAGGAAGGGTTGTAACACATTGCTATTTCCATTTCATAGCTTAGTTTGTATTTCCATTTTTCATAGCATAGCTTGCACATTTGCATTCTCATTAGTAGCTTGCATTGCATTGCATTTCCATTTGATTCTTTAGAGGTATTGACATTCTTGCCCTTGTCTTCATTCGAATCTCTCATTGTATGGTTGACTAGCAAAGTCACAAGCTCAATAGCTCTAGCTGAGAGCAAATCCATAATCTTGCAACTCCATGCATAGAGAGCTATGGATCAATTTGTGAGGGCTCATTCTTGAGTTTCCTTGCATGTAAGGATCCATAGAAGTGCACTACTTTTGTGTGTACAGGATGAGGATACATGTTCCTTCCATCTTCCCTCTGGTGAGATCACAGTGACCTTAGAGGATGTCTACAGGAACATGTGGCTTTCAGTCTGAGGGGAGACCATCAAACCTAAAGCATAGTGTGGTTGTGAGGAGATCCATGTAGACACAAAGTATTGTATAGGAGTGCATCCATAGATGTGGACCTGGTCAAATCAGATCCTACTATCTTTCATACTATCAGGCCCTACACCTTTAGTACGGAAGGTGATGCTATGTATAGTAGCCTTGGTTGTGTTACCCAACTCAAAGGGTACCATATTTTTTTCACATCTAACACATCTCATATAGAGGATGGAGAGAGAGAGGACTGTGGTCTCATGGGGTTGCAGTGTGCTAGCTCAGCTATACCATGAGCTGGGTTAGCTAGTGAGGTATCAGCAGGAGAGTTTGTCGACATGCACAGTTCTAAAAATTTGGATTTTTGAGCATTTCACATGTACACATCCACAAGGATTTCTAGTGATGGTAGATATGAGCATAGTAAGAGCCTTCACATATCCTTTGAGAGATGTTTGGTAGTTTGGGGATATGCTCTATTGGAGAGTACATCTAGACCGCATTGCCAGCAGTGATGTGATATGGAGACGCTACTACTAGATGATAGAGTGGCCTAATACATGATTCTAGATGAGACATTCATAGTAGTGTAAGCTGCTAGAGGGTCATCAGAGTCATATAGTGATGCCCTACTATTATGATTTGGTGATGAGGTAGTTCAACCTATTACAGGGAGTCCCTAAGGTAGTACCTTGCTATGTTCATCTAATGAGATACTATCAGAGAATCAATGTCGTACACCGACCATCGATAGTAGACATAGAGGATAGAAATGTAGAGGAGATAGAGGATATAGAGGTACCATTAGATGTAGCCTATTTAGGCATGAGCTGAGATTACATTAGGTACTAGAGTTTGGAGGGGACCCGTCCTATCTTTTTTGAGGATTATCCCACAAGTGATCCAGGCTTTATAGAGGGGACACACTGGGATAGTGGAGCCACTGAGGAGGATGAGGATATTAGAGATGAAGAGGAGCACATCTTCAAGGGAGATCCCATGGAGGAGAAGGAGAGAGGAGATAGAGCAGATGAGAGAGTGGAGGAGAGAGCCAAGGACATGCCCCCGGATGGTGATACTGGTGCAGATATACCAATTACTCATGCATCACCACTGAGATCATGATGGCCCCCATGACCCCACATAGAGACACCACCACTGAGATTGAGATATAGCAAGCATGGAGAGATTAGTCATTCCATCCCCCCACCATATAGACACTTTAGTGACGTCCAAGAGGGAGACCTAGGTATGAACTTGATTGAAATTTGGTTGAATATATGATTTGATTTGAAATAGATAGGATACTGGACTGATAGAAGTTTTTCTTTCTATAGCTAGCATAGTGGAGTGGAGGAGCTTTGTATCCAAGATTCTCAAGGACACCATTATATCCTACTGACTACTAGCCAATGAATGAGAGTCTTCCATTGGTCACAGAGATCCTGAAAGACATGCCGACATCTTTGTATGTATCCATTGAGAACTGAGGATGTGCAAAGAAAGAGAGGAGAAGTTGATGGTAGAGGTACAGAGTCTCTGAGGATGTGTATAGGGTATGAGAATATCCAGGAGCCATACACAAACACACAAATCTTCATCTTCCCATCATAGAGTAGAGAGATCTAGGAGTCATCGACCATTAGAGTGACATAGTGATAGACATAGTGATAGATAGGGCCATTGGCCACATATGTATCAAAACTTGAAAAACTATTTTTGATGAATGAAAAAATTTCTCTACTGATTAGTTCTATGTTTGATTACTATGCTTTCATCAATATAAAACTTAATAGAAATAAAGAAAGAAAGAAAGTGCATAAACATATTCAATATGTAATTTTTACTAAAACTACATAAGCTATAAAATAAATCCTTATAAGGAATACATAAATGCACATGGAACAAATGAGATTAAGGGTAATAATGTTTAAGATGCATAATATTAATGGCTTCCTTTAAAGAAACACCATCCATATTAGCAAGTTTGTAAGCACCCGAACCAAAGTCTTCAATAACAACAAAAAGTCCAAGCCAATTAGGGCTAAATTTTCCTTTTTCACCTGATAAAGCATTTACATTCCATTGATTCTCATAAAGGACTAAATCACCAACTACAAATGTTCATTCAAATACCTTATGATTGTATTTTTTTTGAAGAGATTTATGATAAGCTTTTATAAGTTCTAATGCATGTATTCATTGTTCATCCAACATTTCTAATTCTTGTAAGTGTTGTTCATGAAAAGTGTCTTTATGAATTATCCCATGAAAAGAAATATGTAAGGAAGGTATTTCTAGTTCCAAAGGCATAATAGCATCAGTACCATAGAAAAGGTTATAAGGAGAAGTACCCGTGGTGGTACAATCACTAGTCCTATAGGACCATAAAGCATAAGTCAGCTGAGTATGCCAATCTTTCGCATGCTTACTAACTATTTTTCTCAAGATTTGTTCAATAATTTTATTTGATGCTTTAGCTTGTCCATTAGATTGTGGATAATAAGGAGTTGAAAATCTATGTTGAATCCTATATTTCTACAAGAATTTTGCAACTTCTATATTTTTAAAAGATGTTCCATTATCCAAAATTATCATCGAGAGAATACCAAATCTTGTTATGATAAGGATGAAATCACAAATAACATCCGCTATTTTTGAATGAAGTAGAACAACTTCAACCCACTTTGTGAAGTAATCCATAGTAGTGAGAATGTAAGTATGTCCTTGAGAAGAAGCTGGTGAGATTTTTCCAATAAGATCAAAACCCCAAATACTAAAAGGCCATGGAGAAACTTTATTGCGAAGCTCGCGAGCAGGAGCATGAATCAAATTACTATGTTGTTGACATTGAGGACATTTCTTAACAAACATGAAAGAATCTTGTTCCATTATTTTTCAATAATATCCCATTCGAAGAAATTTATTGACCAGGGATTTTCCACCAAAATGTCCCCCACAAGAACTAGAATGAGCCTCTGCTAAAGCTATAGTAATTTCAGTTCTATTGAGATATCTTAATAATAATCCTTCATAAGAGCATTTGTAAAGCATATCTCCTAAAATGATATAACGTGCTACAAGTTTCCTAATACGATTACACATGTTCCTTGTTGCCTATTTAGGAAAAGTACCATCCTCCAAAAAATGAAAAATATGTGAATACCATTCATCTGAATGCAAATTGAAATAGTTAGAGGTAATCTTGTCAGAAATTGTAGGGCATTTAAGATTTTGAATAGTAAATTGAAAGTTTTTAGCATTGTTCTCAAGACAAACCAAGGAAGCTTCACTTGCCATAGCATCTGCATGTTGATTATCCTTCCTAGGTAAAGTCTGGATCGTATAAGAGGAGAATTGTGAAAGAACGTCAAGAGCTAAATCTCTATATTGTGTCATTTTAGTATTTTTAGTCTGATATCCTCCATTAATATATTCAACTATCAGTTGCGAATCTCCATATATATGTAAATATTTGATGTTAAGGGATGAAGTTTCTCGTAGTCCATCTATAAGAGCTTCATACTCCATAATGTTATTAGTACAAGGAAAGGTTAGTTTATATGATAAAGGGATGGGTTTTTTTGTAGGGGGAATCAAGATGATACCCACACCAAAACCTGTCTTACATTTAGACCCATAAAAATATAATTCCCAAATATCCTCCCGTTGAAGAGCTAGGATATTATCATTAGGAAATTCTATAGAAGTAGAAATTTCATCTAGGTGAGGACAAGGAGCTTCGGCTGGATAATCTGTCAATGCTTGTCCCTTAATAAATTTTTGAGAAATAAAATTAAGATCAAATTCTGTAAGAAACATCACCCATTTTGCCAACCGGCCTGAGAGATCAATTTGTGAGAAAAGATGTTTCAAAGGATCAAATTTGACAATCACATTAACTTCAACATTTATAAGATAATGCCTAAGTTTCAGACATGCATAAACTACAGCTAGACATTGTCTTTCTAAATCTGTATATCATGTTTCGTAATCAAGTAAAGTCTGACTAATGTAATATACAGGTCTTTCTTTACCATTTTCATCAATTTGAGCTAACAATGCACTCACGGCTCATGGAGTTGCTGAAGTATATAAATGAAATGGTTTATCAAAATTAGTAGGTTACAAAATAGGAGGATTCACAAGATACTCCTTAAATTTCTCAAAAGTTTGTTTACACTCATCATTCAAAGAGAAAGTGGTATCCTTTCTAAGCAAGGAAGTAAAAGGGATAGTTCGGTCTACTAAATTAGAAATAAAGTGATGAATAGCTTTTATTTTTCCTTGTAAACTTCATAACTGGGAAATATTCTTAGGAGAAGGCATATTAACAATAGCTTCAATATTTTTAGTATCTACTTCAATGCCTGATTTAGAGATTATAAATCCTAACAATTTACTAGAATCAACTCCAAAGACACATTTCTTAGGATTCAATCTCATATTATAACTTCTAATCCTTTCAAATATCTATCATAAAATAGTAATGTGGTCATTTCTCTTTATAGATTTTGCCAAGATATCATCCACATAATCTTCAAGGATCTTATGAATATAATCATGAAAAATCAAAGTCATAGCCCATTGATAAGTTGGTCGTGCATTTTTTAATCCAAAGGGCATCATGACCCAACAAAAGGTTCCCCAAGGTATTATAAATGTAGTCTTAAATTGATCTTCAGGAGGGATAAAGATTTGATTATATCCTGAAAAACCATCCATAAAAGATAATAAGGCACAGCCTACTGTTGAATCCACAATCATATCAATATTAGGTAGCGGGAAATCATCTTTCAAGGATGCCTTATTTAAATCTCTAAAATCAGTGCACATCCTTATCTTATTTTCCCCTTTTGACATAGGCACAATGTTTGAAATCCAATTTGAATAATCGATAGAATGGATGAACCCAGAATCCAATAATTTTTCAATTTCACTTTTGACTAACAAAGCAACTTGTGGATTCATCTTTCAAATTTTCTATTTCATAGGTTTCATATTCATCTTTAAAATAATGTTATGAGTAACAATCTTAGAATCTATACTTGGCATATCAACATATGTCCAAGCGAAGATATCCTTAAATTCAAGCAAAAGGGAAACCATCTGATCACGTTCATCCTGATTCAAACATTTTCCAATTTTTATCATCATCTCAGAGTTATTTTCATCCACTTGAATATCAATAGTTTCGGTGATTAATGTTAGGAATAAGGTGTCTCAACCTTGGATAATTCCTATTCTTATTATTTGTTTTGTAAAATGTATTTCTTGCAAATAATGTAATTAAGTGTGAGTGTACATGTCTAGTTGGCATGTTGATGTGTCACTCCACTTGATGTGTTGACATCTTGATTGTGTGTAAGGAGATCATGGTTGAAATAGTTATGATGGATTCTTATGACACATAAGAGCTATGTCTGGAAGATTCAAGGATGGGTGAAGACATGCAAGACATGTGGCAACTGATAAAGTTGAGTACTGTACACTCTTCCTCAAATTTTTTTTTGGGTTCCTATTTTCTCAGAGAATGGTAAAACCCTAATACTGCTATCTTTGGAAGTTTCCCTAAAAAGGGAAGCACATGATATAAGCATTTTTTAGGGTTGCGAAGAAAGGAGAAGTTAGTGTATTGTTGGAACATTTTTTATGCTACCGCGATTTGTCTTCAAGAGCTGGAAAATCTTCTGAAAGAACTTGCATTGCAAGTGTATTATGAACTGTAATAGTTTTGATTAAATACATTGTGCAGGTTTCGGAGTGCTGGGGTTTTTACCGAAAGGTTTTCCCCAGGGTAAATCATTGTGTCATTCTCCATTTTCTATGTGCATGTTATATGGCTGCAATATCATTGTTAAAGTAGTTAATGAATCTAAAATTGTAAGGATTTAAAAGAATTTGCACAATACTTTCCTTTAGAGATTAGTGTAGGAAGCTGTTTCCACACCTGAGTTTCCTTACAATTAATAGATCATTTCTTATCGGAGAATCCATCGATAAAGGAAGGGTATCCTATTTTTCATGTTCTCCAAAATAAGAATTAGTTTTTAAAGAATAAGGCTTTCCTCCTTTGTGATGAAACTTAGGTAAATCCTCATAAACCCCTAAAAATTCCATTAAGGCTTCATCTTTAGGAAAAATATCCAAAGAGGATTGTTGATTAAGATCAATAAGCAATGGGTTAACCAACTTCAATTGTCCACTACAAATATGATTAAAATTAATAGGAAAAGCTGATGGTTGTCTATAAGGATTAAATCCTAATCCATATGTATGATCATAGACTTCATTATCCAAGGGTACTTGTATACCTTGCTCATATTTACCACATCCTTTCCCATTAAATCCTGATTTCTTAAGAAAATGATAACTAGTACCATATCAATTAGTCATGTCAAAAGGATTCCAAGGAGTGGCATATGTCACAATGTCATAACAATCAAGCTTTATAGTGTCAAGCATTTCATTAATCGAAGTGACAACAAAATTACTTTTTAATTCTTCAGACAACGGAGAAGAAATAAAAACTTTTTTCTCAAATTCATTCTGTTACTTCATGAATTCTAAATCAGAGACCTTATATTCTCCAATAAATGTAGGATTAAAATCTAATGTCCCCCAATCATCCTCAGTCAAGGAAGAAGAAGAAGATTAAGCTTCTTGTTGTTGAATCTGAGGTTGCTTTATCTCAGATTGTTTTTCAATCTCTTTACTAGGTTGAATCGGTTCAAAGTTTTTAGCATATTCTACATTTAAGCAAGGGTTTAGGGCATCATCCACATGTAATGTATACATTAAGTTATTATAGATGAACCTTACCTTGCGATGAAGAGTAGAAGGAATTGCATGCATAGTATGTAACCAAGGTCTTCCAAAAAGAAGATTATAATTGAGAGGTCTAGGCATAACATGAATAGGAGTATTTAGAATAACTGGAACTACTTTAATAGGTAAGGTAATAATGCCCAAAGTTATTTTTGCAATATTATCAAATCCATGTATAGGATCATTATCAGGTTGAATAGTAGATAAATCAGCCTTAATCACCTTGAGCATATCCATGCTACAAACATTAATTCTAGATCCATTATCAATTAAGGTTCTTCAAATGATACTCTGATTAATAGAGACAACCACCATAAGAGCATCATACTGATTCTGCACCTCTAAGGAAGGTAAATAATTATCAGAAAACACAATAGGAGGTACAAAAGGCATAATATGCATACAATCCAAAATAGAATGAATGTTTTCTTGATTAGGAGGCGAAGCAAGAAGAGTATATAAAGATTTTTGCAATACCTCATGATATGTCAGGGATGTTTGAAGTAAATCCCATAAAGATATCTTAGCAAGAGTAGCACGTAATTGGTCAACTAAGTTATACTCCTTAAAGGTAGATGGATACCTAGGTGCTTGAGGGAACATAGGTTGAGAAGGAGTAAAGAAACTGGAACAGTAGGTTGAGGGTTATTCTGTGTGTGAAAAGCATGTGAAATGGAATCAGTGTTGTCAAAGAAATCCAAAGGATCTCTAGGTTTACCTTTAATTGTTATACGAGGACATCCTTTTACCGTCATCAAAGGTGCAGGATAGATCATTTTAGGTTCATCAATGTTACAAATAGTGGGACATGAAGGTAACCATGCACACACCCTATGGTGAAGGTAAATTGGAGAGGTTGTGGAGGAGAGTGAAATAGGAATAGGATCCATGGAGACCATAAGAGCATCATATTGATTCTGCACCTCTAAGGAAGGTAAATAATTATCAAAAAACACAATAGGAGGTACAAAAGGCACAATATGCATACAATCCAAAATAGAATGAATGTTTTCTTGATTAGGAGGTGAAGAAAGAAGAGTAGATAAATCCTTTTGCAATGCCTCATGATATGTTGGGGAGGTTTGAAGTAATTCCCATAAAGATGTCTTAGCAGGGGTAGCACGTAATTGGTCAACTAAGTTGTACTCCTTAAAGGTAGATGGATACCTAGGTGCTTGAGGGAACATAGGTTGAGAAGGAGGTAAAGAAATTGGAATAGTAGGCTGAGGGTTATTCCATGTATGATAAGCATGTGAAATGGAATTAGTGTTATCAAAGAAATCCAAAGGATCTCTAGGTTTACCCTTAATTGTTATACGAGGACATCCTTTTACTGTCATCAAAGGTGTACGATATATCATTTTAGGTTTATTAATGTTGCAAATAGTGAGACATGAAGGTAACCATGCACACACCCTATGGAAAAGGTCAATTGGAGAGGTTGTGGAGGAGAGTGAAATAGGAATAGGATCCATGGTAATCATATTTGAACCATTTTTAGCCTCACTACCATGTACCTCATTAGGAAATCTATCCTTTTGTACAATAAAAGCCTCATCAAAGTACTCAAAGAAAGAATCATATATGTTGAATACAAAGAAAGAACTAAAAGCATGAATATGTAAATATTTTTTAATTTTAAAAGGAATTTTGCAATTTTTTTGTATTTTTCAAATATAAATGTAAGAAAGAAATCTAATCTTATAAGCATGCAAGATTTAAATCTAACACCATAAAAGAAAGAGTTGTCGTAAACAGGTTCACCAAAATGAATAGGTGGAAAATGGAAGCTTTAGTAATGTACCTAACATTCGACACCTATTTAATTTGTAATAGATTTGAAGTTGAAATGACATAAGTAAATTTGGAAATACTTAAAAATTAATTAGGTCAAGATACATACCTCATCATGAAACTAATTTAGAAATACCTACTTTCTGAAGTCTATGTGAGCTTTCGAAAGATTCTGCAACCAGATCTGTGATTAGAAATCCGAGACGGATAAAACCTTGAAAAGTTTCATCTTTCTAGTAGCAGGTTGAGTTTGACCCTCATAAAAGGTCAAATACTACATTTTTATTCTGAAGCCCAATTCTAATTTTGTTTGCAAATCTTGGAAGTTCAGTGAAAAGGGTACTCAAATATGTCCTCTGATTCTCGAAACAATGACTGTAGATATCTGAAAAAGGGGGTTTTTGGGGTGGCTATATAGGGTTTTGCCTTAGTCAAACCCCCATTTTGGTGATCTCCACCTCCATGAATAGCTGATTGAAATAGAATGTGTGTGTGTATGTATTGAAAGTGTAATGCCAAGATCTAATCCTCTAGATCAAAACCCTAGCATGAATATGTATGAAACAACAATGCATATATTTGAATGAGATAGAAAAGCATACCAAGCCCCCAAGGCTAAAGTACTTCTACCAAACTCACCATCCTTAATTGTTACTCCATGATTGAATGCTTGAAAGTTGATAATGGTGGCTCAAGGAAGAAAGGATATCTCTTGCTCCAAATATGTGCTCACAAAGATGCTTGATGTCAACAATGGCTTGATCTTCTATATCATCCTCTTGCTATCTTGCACCTTCACCATTCCTTGCTTGAAATCTTCTTGCTCATGAAATTGACTCCTTGAGAGCACTTGATCATGAGAATACTTGATCGTACTTGGTGAAAATGAATGCAAATGAAATTCTTTATATAGAGGTTTCAAGGTGAGGCTCCTAGAGCAATGTGAGGACCCATAATTCAAATTTCACCTCCAATTAAGGTCCAATCACAATAACCAACTAAGGAGGGAAAATAATTAAATGAATTTCAAATTAAAACCTTTTCGTACTCGGATCCAAGAGCTCGTTATTGATTTCGGGGCCCATCGGGACCAAATTTTGAAAGAGGGGCACAAATTTTAGAGGAGGTCAGAATCGAGGTTGGGACTAACCTAGTCAAGTTCAAGCTCAAACTTGACCTAGTCAGGATCAACTTTGATTTTGACCCTGGGCCCAAATCTAGCCAGAATCAGAACAAGAGGTCCCGGGGATAACGGGAGACCTAGAAATGATACCAGAAGAGGATAGAATGCTAGGGATAGACATAAAATCTTATGATAACTATGATGAAGGCCAAGAGAACTTATTTCTAAATCCTACCTAGAAAATAGATCCATGGGAAAAGGGAAATTAAGGAGAATCCTTAGGTTCCTAACCCTAATTTCACCTAGAATGAAGAAGATAAGTGCAAAATGCATCCTAAATGTAAGTCTATTATGATAAGTGTACCAAAAGAGGGTCCTAAACCTATGAAGACGGAAGTGCTTCCATTTTAAGATTATACAATAACACTTAATCCACATTTTCCAATGAGTTTTCTTAAGCGTAGGAAGTACGATAGTTTTACTACCTACAACTATGAAAATTTAACTCCACACACTTTCTGGGTTCTTATGAGAGCCAAAGACTCTTGCCTTGGTGTTCATTTTATTTCTAAGCAATGTAGTCACTGCAAGTGTAATATAAGTGCTCCTTTCTTCTATTGGGTCTAAAGCTATCTAAAGAGCAGTGCTTGTTTTAGAAAGATTCTTTCTATGGGGGGTCAGAGAACTAGGAGGGAACCCATGGATTGTAGTAAGTGGAAGAAAAGAAGGGTTGTTTGTGACATCTTATAGATAGGTGGCATTACAAATTTTATGGAAAGATTGCATGGAGGCAACCAGGAGGTCACCAATCTATTCCTAGAGAACTAGAATGAAGGTAGCATTTAAATCAATGGATGCAAGTTTACTATCACTGAGGAAGTTATTTCCATGGTCATTGGAATCCCTATTATGGGGAAAAACTTATATAGGGATCACAAGCTATCGGACCCTGTAGTTCACAACTTCCCCAAGGACTCAAGAGAGAAACAAGCTCTCTCGAGGTCGGGAACCAAATAACACCCTGAAGGTATAAAGAAATGATGGAGGTTCATTCTATGGGCCATCATTTACTACATCATCCTAGACTCCAGATTTTCTAGAATTTGAACTTACCATTTTGTTCTTCTTAACCACTTCAAACATGGTAAGATGGTGTCCATCCCCTTCTACTTGTATTCATCCATTAATGAAAATATCAATAGTTTCAGGGGTAAAGCTAATGATAACCCTACTTTCCATGAGGGTTTGTTGCTGCTTATTTATGAATATTTCAAATTGCAAATGGTGAGTAAGTCTATTGAGGACAAAGAGCTCAAGGAGGAGGAGTCAGGGTCTGATTATGAGCCCTCTGAAACCAAGGATAACATTGGTTTACATTCTGAAGATCAGGAGGAGGAGGAGTTTAAGAAAGGGGCCTCTGGTTCTTCCAAAAAATGGAAATGTCTGTAGAGGGTTAAAAAATATGCCAAGGGTCCTTCCCCTAAAAAATAGACTAGAATTGTCATATCCTCATGTGAGGATTATAATGAGGATGAGGAAGATATGGAAATTGAGGAGGAAGAGATGAGAGGGAAAGGAAAGAAGAATACAGATAAAAGACCTCCCAAGCACTCCAAGAGGACCAAATTGAACAAGTCACCCCAACTCTCTGTTGATTCTCAAGAGGATGGTAAGGGTACTTTCTCCCTCCCTAACTTCCATGAGATCATCCCTGTTGGATCCCCAGTTGTTGGGAAGAAGAATACCCCTGAGGATGATATTGCCTCTCAGTTCTCTCCCCCTAGGACTATGCTGGAACCCCACCCAGATACGAAAGGGAAAAGCATGACGTGGAAGCTTTTCAATTGTCGCACTACCAAATTGGGAATTACTAGAGAAGTGATTAACCCTATGGTTCTTGAAGGGGAAAGAGGAAAAATTGTGACTTTTGAGCTCATAGAACACTCCATGGTTATCCCGAGTGACTCTACTAGGGAATTTGACTTCAACTTTCTCAATAATACCAGGAATAACATGATGGACAACTACATGTCTTTGAAGTGGCTGATTTGAAATCCAGGATGGGTGATGTGGATAAGAAGAGAAATGATAAGGTGGATAGGGATATGCATACCTCTGACCCCCTCCTCAATGTGGCCAATTTCTACAAGCTTGAGGCCCGCATGCTGGATATGGATAATATGGTCTTTGGTATTGAGAATAACCTCAAGGGCATTGTTGAGAAAATATTCAATATCCTCAAGGCCTCCAATGAGAATATTAAGATCCTTATCAACAAGATGGAAGCTACCCCCTATGACAAAGATGATGAGAACACTACTGAGGAGAAAGATGCCACCCTGGGCTAGGGTATGAGCATGCGCACCCGGTCTTGTACAAGGAAAAGGGATGCCACTACTTCCTTGGGGGATCTCACCTAGATTAAAGATGTGAGTGAAAAAATTGACCATCTGGAGGTGCAAGCTACCAATCTACTTGAGAATATGGCTTGACTAGTTCCTTTTTTTGTTGTTTTTGTTGTTTCTTGTGCTGGTTCCTTTTTGCTATCTTTTGTAGCTTGCCCTATTGTTGGCCTTTTCAGATGGTGTCCTATTTCTTTTTTGTTGTGGAACTTAATGTAATATCTTAACTTGTTCTAGGTTTTAGGTACCTATCAAAACCTATTTTACTTAATCAAAAAATTCCTCCATTTATATTTGTCACTATGGTCAATACACTTAATAGGGAAACAACTAGACAAAAGAAAAAAAGACTACAAGAAAGAATCAAGATTCTCTAGAATATTCCACCCATCCCATTATAATATAAAATAAATGGTTAATTAAATAGGTGTGATATGATATGATGAAAAAGGTAAGGGAATTTTCATATAACTCCTATGAAAGAACTTAGTGAACTAGGCCCATTCATTTCCTTTATATTGCATTTGAAGAACCAAGATCTAATCAGGCTTGAAAAGGGAATTAAGCACCAAAATGATGCAAATAGTTCCTTCTCTATTGTGCAATTTTAGGAGTGAATGTAATTGTATAATTTATGGAGAGAATTAAAATCTAAGGTCAAATGAGGAACAATATTGACTTTTAACATGTGCAGATTGATAGAAAGTAGACAAACAAATTCTGTTACTAAAAATAGAACTCAAAAAAATAACCTATAAACCAAATTTGAAGGGGATCAAAAGGGACTATGTTGAGTTGTTCATCCTATTCTTTGCACTTCCAACTATTTTCAATTGCAAAATTTAGCCAGGGTCTTGTACTTTCCAAATCTAATCCAAAAAATGGTGCGACCTTTTCCTCAACATAGAAAAGAAAGAAAATGTTTGGTAGATAGGGCTTTACCTCAATCAAACCCAAGTTGAGGAATCAACCTTTAATTAAAATGAAATATGCATGAATGGAAATAATTATAATATAAAGCTTAGGATAGATCTAAAAAGTAAATGCTTATACCTTCACAAATAGACTTGGAGTCATAATGTCTATCTAAATACCTTTGAGTGATTTTGTATTGTCTTTAATTATTGAGAAGTATCTAGGATGCCTTCTGTAAATGCCTATATCTGAAAATAATCCTCAACTATCCAATATTGTTATGCTTGATGACATTCACCTTATAAAGGAATTGATTCACACTGATATTCATGTAGTCAAAAGAAGGATCTCTTTGCTTCATTGAGGTCTCCTCTACTTGGCCTTCATGAGCAAGAAAATATTTCTATGGTGGAGAATATTGACTTCAAATTATTCCTTGAAATATAACTTCAAATTCTTGAATGTTCAAATGGTTGAACATGAAATTCTTACATCAATTTGGATCCCAAAATGAGGAGAGATAGGTTTCTTAAATACCCCTCACAAACATTTCAGAGTTAAAAACTCAAAGGAAGCCCATGTGAATTTTAATTTCTTGTTCAACCATTGAGATTGACTCTCGATTTATAATTTGGAACAATACCTAGGGACTAGGTTACCTGGGTTGACCTAAGGAATAAGTTGACTAGGTCACCCTATCCCCTCTAAAAGGCTTGGAAATTTGGTTAGTGGTCCCAATCACAAAGAAGATATCAAAAAGAAAAGTATAATTAGAGTTGGATCAAGCATAACAAACATGGAAGCCAGAGGATACTAAAATAGGACCTAATCAAGGATCTAATCATAGGTGAGTACAATTTAGGATGACCACTCACATTAGATGTTTTTTGATGATACATTTTTATTTCTATAATCAACTATCACTAAAGCAAAAATAATAAACAAGACACTAAATGACTATTCTTAGGATTCAGGTCAAATAGTAAATGGAAACAAATCAATAATATTTTTCTTTAACACACCCATATGTATACAATGCCGAACCAAAATAATACATGGTTTTAACAAGGAGAAGCTTCCTTCTAAATACATCGACATCCTAATATTTATCAAATCAATTAAAGATGACCATTGCAAGGAAATAGTGGAAAAATATAAACTAAAAATGGATTGTTGGCAAGGAAAATAGTTATCACTTTTAGGGTGAATCACCATGTTAAAGTCAATATCATAGAGGTACCAATTTATACTCTATCATGTTTAGAATTACCAAGCTGCATAACATAAAAATTAATATCAACAATGAAATTTCTATGGGAAGGACATAACAATAAAAAAAGAGTCCCTTTGATTGCATGGGGAGAAGTGGAAAAATAAAAATAAGAAAGGGGATCCAACATTTGCAAATTCAAAATATAGCTTTTAGGGCCAAGTTTACATGGTGCATGTAAAAAAACCCAGAAACTCTTTGGAGTAAGTTGTTATGCGCCAAATACTTAAACTCCAATATGTCAGACATAATATTAACTATTTCCAATCCCCTATGTGGGTCAACAATATGGAATTTTATAATCAAAAGAAAAAATATCATCACTAACCATTTAACTTGGAAAATTAGAAATAAAGAAAAGGCTTCATTTTAGCAAGATTCATAGAATGGGCACCACCCTCTAAAATTCATTCCTGAGCTTACATAAGCAATATAAAGCACAACACAAGAATATGAGGACAAGGTAAGTGATTATTTATCCATAGAATATATAAAAGGTACCCCATACTATCTTTGGAAAAACTTTAATATGCTTGAATCAAATAGTTGAAACCTTCTTATGAAGGGATCATAAAACAAACCAATAATATTAGCAAACAAAGAAGATGAGATAATCTAGTATTCTACCAAAGAATGAAATTATTTAGTCAAATTAAGTTATGTTATGGAACATTCAGACAATTTCAATAGAAATTGGCCAACACAACTATGTTGAGGTAAGAGTGTCCTTCCAAAGTTGGGGCCTTCACATGGATTTCCCTTCACAAGAAAATCCTAACAAAAGATAGATTGCAAAAGTTTTGTATATTTTGGAAACTGCAATTGAAACAATTATTGTATTATCATTGATGTCAAACCTTAACTGGTAAGATAGTTGCTATCTAAGAAAGTACCATATCTATTGATTGATGAAAAGGATTAGGGCAAGGGAGATAACAAGAGAACCTAACGAAAGGTTGAGTTATTTGATACTTCAATCGGTACTTGATTATTTGGCACATTGATAAGATAATGTATTATTTATCTAAGTAAGAATAAAGACTGAAGAAGTAGGCTTAACTGAGAAAAAGTAAATAAATCTAGTTTAAGCTGAGTGATTTTAGTGTCGAATGAGTGCCTGTATATGCTGAGTAAATTTACTGTTGACCGAACATCAGTTTGTGATGAGTTACAGGAAATTGCCCAGTGCCAGTGTTAGCCGAGGAAGACAATTTGTAGAGATGACCAAGTTATATAGTGATGACCAAGGAGATGAACACAATATTGACCGAGTGTTATTAATTTACATTTGGAGGAAGAATTTAGATCCCCAGCCAACATAGTTGAATTCTTGGGTTATGTAAATCATGCTGACTTTATTAATTGGTTGTATGGAGAATTTAATGCATATATGGTAAATCATTTTATTATGGATTCAATGAGAAGTTTGAAGATGTATCTAGAAGGAAGGATGAAGAACTTAAATGTTGGAAGGATTCAATGAATCTGACCTAACCTAAGATCTATGGAGGAGATTAAGTGATAGAAGATGGATCTACCTATTGAGGAGGTATAAAGGAAAACCTAATTGTGAGGTTACATAGTATGCTGGAGTTATTGATGTTATTGACTAATAAGTCTAAGAAGAAGGTTGAAGGTGAAGGAGTTGATTATAGTTGTGATTGCTTGAAGTGAATTCTGAGCAGACCAATGATGGAGATAGAAATGAAACTCAGTCAGTAAATTAGCATATATGAATGAATTAGATCTATTATTTGCAAAGTGAGTCATATGTTTTTCAGAATAGAAACTACTACTACTTTCTAACCATTGTATCAGTCTAAATCCTTTAATCAAGCTTGACCTAATAGTCATTGTTTAAATCCTTTAATCAAGGTGGCATTCTAATGGAATGTACTTAAATCCTCTAACCAGGTCACTTTTGACAGAGTGTTTAAATCCTTTAACAGGGTCAAACCTAGCAGTGTGTTTGTAAACCTTTAACAAGGTTGGCTTTTCATAGAGCTCACTTTAGAAGAGTGAAAATATCAGTAACATGTTACAAAGTGGTTTTTCCCAAGTTGGGTTTCCACTATAAATCCTAGTGTTATACTTGTGTCAATGTTTTGATGTGAATGTTTCTATATTCTGTAATTTAATTACTTTTGGATAGTGGACTGCATGTTATATGTTTTTGGTATATATACTTTAGAGACTGAGTTGTGTTGGTGATTAGATATGAGATTGTTGAAGTGTTTGAAAGTTCAATTGGTACATCTGGACCTGAGAACAACTGATTCACCCCCCCCCTCTATTTTTCTAAATAATATTAAAAATTGGTATCAGAGCTATTCGTGCTTACAAAGAAATTTTTTAAAGGTACTTGAAGCTAATGATCAAGATGTATAAAAAGGAGGTACCGAAGTTGAACAAGGATAACTTCTCTGCATGGCAGAGTCTAATGAAACTGCATCTAGCTAGAATTAGTGATTCAGTGAAGTACTATGTTGAACATGGCTATGTTATACCTACTACTCCTATGACTATCGAGGAGATGAAAGAAAAATAGGAACACAATTAAGCAATGTTGGAGATTGCATCTGCCTTAAGCTATCCTAAATTTGAAGACATTAAGGATTGCACTACTGCAAAGAAAACATGGGATACTCTTGCAACTATCTATGGTGGTGATATAAATGTACCAAGGGGAAAAGCTAAAAGCTTGAGAGGTAAGTTTGATGAAATGAAAATGAAAGAAGGTGATAATATTGCTTAGTATTGTGGTAGAATTAAGGAGATAGTGAATGCTATTAGAGGAGCTAATGGAATCATTGATTATGAGACTATCATTGGTAAGGTATTGAGAACTTTTCTTCCTATCTATGTTATTAGAATTTATGCAATTAAAGAATCAAGATGTAACCTTGGTAATGTTCTAACTTTGGAAAGTCTTTTTGGTAAGCTTACTACTTTTGAGCTATCTAATTATGATAACTACACTATTCCTAATGTTGAATCTGCATTCAAGTCACAAATGGTTTTACATAAGTCTAAAAGGGAAAAGGAAAAATGTATAATTGAAAGTGATAGTGATAGTGACACTTCTGATGAGGAACTAGATGATCTTTAAGATCTCATGGCTAGAAGATTACAAAGAGGAAAAGGAAAATATTAAGGTAAACTTCCTATGATCTATTTTTCATGTAACAAAGTTGGCCATATTGCTGTAAGATGTCCTGATAGGAATGACAAGGATGAGGAAAGAGAAAGAAAGTACAAAGATAAGAGAGATAACAGAGATCACCAAAGGTAAAAAGGTTACAAGGATAAAGGTAAGAAATCCTGTTATATTGCTGAAGAGGAAACTGACAATGACACTGATGAATTAGATATTGAAGTAGGTTATGTTGCTAGGAAAGATGATTTTGATGAAGATGAGAAAATTAGACTTATTTCTTATGTGAGTAAAAGTGATAAATGGATTATTGATAGTGGTTTATCACATCACATGACTGGTGATAAAAGTAAATTTTAAACCCTAGATAATTTCAAAGGTAGAAGTGTTAAGTTTGGTAATGATGCACCATGTCCTATAAGAGGTAAAGGATCAATTAAGCTAACTGATAAGATCACATGTGAAAATGCCTATTGGGTTGAAGGTCTTAACTATAATTTGCTGAGTGTTGCACAACTTAACAGTACTGGATACCGAGTGGAGTTTCATCACATAAAGGCTAAAATATTTGATGCTACTAGTGAACTAATTGGAAGTGGAGAACAAACTAGAGGTAACTTGTTCTATCTAGATTTATCTGAAAAGACATGTTTGTTTGCACAATTTGATGATGTATGATTATGGCATGAGAGGCTATGTCATGTTAAATTTGACAATTTGGTAAATATTAGTAAAAAGAAGAAAGTTAGAGGTTTGCTGAGATTGAAGAAACCTGATAATGTGATGTGTAAACAATGTCAGTTGGGTAAAATGACAAAGTCTAGTTTCTAGAGAAAGACATTTACTTCTGAAAATATTTTGGATTTGGTTCATACTGATCTTTGTGGACCTATGGGTGTACAAAGTTATTATGGTGCTAAGTAATTTATTCTATTTGTTGATGACTACACTAGGATGATGACTGTAATGTTTTTGAAAGAGAAATCTTCAATGCATCTTAGTTGTTTAAATGGTATTTGGAAAAAGGTTGAAAAAGAAATAGGTAGAAGCCTAGAATGTTTGAGATCTGACCGAGGTGGAGAGTTTATATCAAATGAGTTCAATATATTCTACAATGATAGAGGAATCAAGAGACAGATGTCTACACCTAGAAAACCTCCACATAATGGTATAACTGAGAGGAGAAATAGATTTATTGACACCTAAAAATTTAGGTCCTAAATATGTAAAATATCAGGGAAGTATAATCTTCATTTTCATTTTCATGTTATTTCCCTATGCTATAAAAATAAACGATTGAAAAGGCATAAATACTCATCATTATCCTATTTTCATGTTCATGGATTAAGCTTTTAATTATTTTATTTCAATGAATTTAATGCATGTATATTTTGAAATAAAATAATTATAAAAAAGAATAATAGGACGGTTGGGTGAAAAAGGTGGCGAGAGGGAGTTGAACACTCAACCTCTCAAGCCAACCCTTTTTCCTACCTACCTACCCTTCTACCCTCTAACCAATTAGTCTATTGTTATTCTTTAAGAGGATTTGGAAAATAAATTAATTTATTTACATTCTCGTGCGTAGGTGAAAAATCAAGACAAATTCTCACATAGGGATTATATCTTATTAAAATAATTTTAAATTTTTGAATATGAATATTTCTTTTCTTGTATAATATTTACTTTATTAATTTTTAGAAAAAAGAGTAGGGAGAGGGAGTTGAACACTCGACCTCTCGACTCACCCTTTCTTCCTATCCTAACTACCCATCCTACCCTAACCGATTGTCCTATTTTATTCCTTGAGAGTATGGGTAGAGGAAAATGGATAAATTCTAGATTATTTTCTTCCCTTTAGTAATTTAGGAATAAATTATTAGGGTAGAAAATCTGTTTGAGTTTCTTTCGTATTATGTGTTTAAAAGATTTTACATTTTAATTTAGGTCTTCACTATGTAATTCTTTTTAAGGGCTTGTTTTCATTTACCTTAAGTTACTAAAGAGAAAATAACATTTCTTACTCTACCCTTTGGTAATTTTAAAATCAAATTATTAGGGTATAATGAATTGTGTTTTACCTTATTAGATTTATATTTTTTTTCACCTTTGCAAATACTAATTAGGTGATTTGAAAATATATGCTCTTATTATTATTATATTTCATTTTCATTTCATAAAGATGCATATTTAGGGTTTTGTTTAGAAAGTAAAATTATTTTTCTCTAAAAATTAAATGCATTTTTACAAATGAGTTGTGAGATTTTATTTTATTTTTACATTAGAAAGAATTTATTGATATTTGGGTTATTGTTTTTATCCTCTCCTAAAGTACTAATACCCTTACCCTATATAAATTTTATTTTTTAAAATATCACTTTACGGTAAGTGTTCCCCTTTTTTCTAGGGTGAGCTATAATGTTTTTAACTATTGAAGCCTAATGTTTTAGAAACACATTTATTTGAGGATTATATTATATCACATATTGGAAAAATTTTTTTAAGAAGAGAATATATTATGGTTTAAAATTTGAAAGTAAAATTTAAAATATAAAATATAAAATTATATTCCTATTTATGGATCTTAAGTTTTATCTTAGCTAATAGGATTTTAATATGTTTTGATAATTAAAAGTGGGTACCTATGATTAATTGTTTAAAACTTATTGGTATTTTCATTTATATTATCAAAAAAATTTATATGCGTTATGTCATGATTTTATTAATGTTTTATTTTGATACATTATTTATTATTAAAATAAATAAATCTTAAATGGGGATCATTTTGAAAGCTTAAAATAGTATTAAATATAATGACCTTAATTATAAAATTTATTGAAAGATTATCTAATATCGGATTTTTGTGTGCATGAGTTAAACATGTGGATTATCATGAAAAATACCTAAAGAGATGACAAATCATGTTTGTTATACGCGAAATGTTTTTCCCTAAAACCATTTATATGGTTAAATTTGTAAATTTTAGGGTTAGTTTTCAGGATTAGGTTTTTGTGAAAAGGTATGTCTTTTCACGAGAAACCTTTGAATAACATATTTATAATGAATCATTTGTAATCGAAAAGGAGACGACACAATTGGGAGAAAAACTCCAGCAACTATAGATTTTGAACCATATATGCAAATTTCTCAAATGTCATATGAGATAAGTTGTTTCATGCTTATTTGAGGTTATATGTTATTTATTTTTAGTTAGTTTTTCAAATACTCTGTGTATTAGGGTGTTCCATTGTGTTCTATTCCCTAAATTTTATAATTCAAAGTTAATATATGCAACTCAAATATCAATTGTATGGTCTGTGAACCTACCATTGTTCTTATCAATCTCTTAATTTGAGTTACATTCGATAGGATTAGTTGTGTGAATTGATTTGAATTGTGAATCAAGTGGAAACCTGTGGAATGATAGTCTTGGTTTACTAAAAGTAAGTTTTCTTAAAACTGTCTCTGATTATATGTAGGATTGGAAATATCTAACTTTATGACCCAAATTTTCATTAGGCATTGATCTTATTTCATTTGAAAATTTTTATTTGGTTCTTCTTTGTAGTTTATAAATAAATTTGATTACTTTCTTTAAAAGCATTCACAATTAGGTTTTAGTGATAGTTCAATTTTAGTTTAGATTTCAGAGAATACAGTTGTCAGGAGATTTTATCATTCTCCTCCAAAGATCATTTACCCCTTTGGAAGGAATTTTGTTTGTCTTTGCATTCATTTGTGCAGCATAGGGAACTTGTGAATTTAGGCCTACCAGCCTTGGCTCAATCAAGCTAGAATTGTAGAGGCACTAGTGTGTGCCTGTCAATTGGCCAAAAATAGTCCATCATTTTTGAGCACCAACAAATTGGTGACTCTGCTAGGGAGAGTTGCTCACAATATATATTATGAAGTTACCTAGAATTTCAAATTTCATAGATCAGACTCAGAAAGTAGTTATATTAGTTTGTTTGGAAGCACACTCTACTCGAAGAAAGAACCCAGAAGTAAGACATTCCTTTTGTGTTCTTGTATTCCACACCAAGAAAGGCTTAAAATTTTGGGTTGTTCCTTCTTCCACCCTCCATAATCCCTCCCATGTTTGTAGACCTACTCTTGGTTTTAGCCATCCCAATACTTAGGACCTTCCCGCTTGACCATTGAGGAAGGAAAGACATATGCATCACCCATAGAGCTTCCTCCCTCAATCCTAGATGAAGAGCCCATACCATAAATATTGAGGAAATATAAATGTTAGTCCTAAATTTGTATTTTGTCATCATAAAATCATCTTCAAATATCTTATCCACACATTGCTAGAAATGAGGGTCATCCATCTTAAATATTCCTCTCATTCTCTTAACACTTACTTCCCCTCTAAATGGTTGCAATTGATTGAATGTGTGTGTTATCAATCAGGGTTGTGCCCTTAGCTAATATGACAACAACCATCCTACTGAAACATGGAAACACTTTCAGATTGTGGGTAATCTACGAAGAGAGTGAATCTCTAAGTTATGGGCCAACTTTTCGTTGGTATTTCACCTAAACTAACTCTTTTGCAAAGGAAAGGATAAGGGTAAAACATAAAAAATGAAATTCTAACCCTAACAGGTGATGCACCAAAACACTTGACTAAACATGCATAATAGGATTTCTCATAATCTGATTCACAATCCAACTCTCACATGCACAACTCAAAACCGCACATGCTTCTGCATCATCAATTCATAAAAAGATTAAAGAAAAACATAATTTTAGAAGGAAGAATATGAATTCTTCACAGCTTCAAATCCCATTCCTCACTAATACAACCTACAACCTGCAATTGCACATGTATCCCTACATAAAGGTGCTTTCAAACCATAACATTAATGACAATAAACTATTTTCACAAGATGCTTTGCATAAAGAACTAACACACAATACACCAGAGAAATGAGAAGACTCTAAAGCTTTATTGATCTTCAAATAACATGAAATCCTTCCATACATCTTAGCATTTGAATTAAAAAAAACTTTCAATAAATTTTGCCAAGAACTTCTGAAAATTAAAAATCATGAAGTTAATAAGGTAAGAACTCCCCTCAGAATAAAAACTCTCTCCACTATATACCCTCAAAAATGATTTTCGAGCTCACTATAAAACACCTAAAAATAAGGGCCCAAAATCCATCCAAACAACAAGGAAAATAAAGAAAACTTTCCCTCCAACTAGGCTCACCTCCAAAACACCTAAAAAATAGGCTTTAACTGTAAAAAAAAATCTCCAAAAATCTCCAAAACCTAGCAAAAATAAAACCCCCTCCAAGTAACATTTCCTAATTTTTTGCATTTAATATTTAACATTTATTATATAGTTTATAATACACTATATAATAAACATCAATTATAATTTTTGTTAAATGCGAAAATAAAGAAAATCAAATATTAACATTTATCAAATAATAAATCACAAAACTTAATAAATATTAATTTTAATTAATATTTACTAGACCTTGTATTCTAATTATTTAATAAATGTTAATATTGATTAATACATTTTTAAAGGCATAAAAACTTTGTTTACATGGGATATCGACTTAAATGAAATAAAAAATAAAAGAACGAGGCAAAAGCCTCTTACATTTGATGTAATTAGGGTAAAAAACCCTAGCTAGCCACTCAACGACCTCCATCACTCTCCATTTTTCATTTTTGATTTCTCTGTGGCCGTCGACAACATATATGAGGGTTTCATGGAGTTTGATTTCTCTCTTTGCAGGGTCATACCAAGTATGCTCGAGGTGCTCTGCTAGATGGAAATATATGATTTCAAGCCATTTATTTTTTGTTGTGACTTAATCACATCATATTTATGGTATATTTTTCATGGTCATGACATCATTTTTATATTTTCATTGTTCAAAGCTCCATTTGGTAATGGAAATAGGTTGTGACTTTCATGAGGGTTTTTTATGTGGTTCTAAACTCTTGGGTTCATTATTTTTAGACTTCCTATAGTTTGAACTTTCAGGGTTTTGTGATCTTTGTTTTTTACTATCTTGCATTAAAACCACATGCTGTGGACCTTATTGAAGGGTTTTATTGATCTTACTATAATTTAGCTTCATATTTCCATTCATTTCTTTGGAGTTCACAATATTCATGGTTTATTGTCATTGAACTCAAATCTAAAACTAGTGCTTTCCTAGTTTGACTGTAGCTTCACATTGACCTTTGAAAATGATGGAAAAAAACATGGCTCTCTATGAGTTACTCAACCACTACATATTCACTTCAAACCCTACACTATTCCATTTAAAATGTGGCATTTATAAAGAAACTAGGCATGGAAATGTAGGTTATTTATTTCATTTGCAAATTGTTCTATTTTCCTATGACAAATTCTTGTTGTTCTATATCCATCTCTAGCTACATTTTATCCTTGAAATATTTTGGGATTTCATATGTTAGACATGAGGGCTTTTATATTTCCATAAAATATGAGGCATCATACTCATTATACATATGATAAATAAGGGTTTATTGGAAAAGTGAAGAATCTATATATGTACTTGCCTTGTGATTTTGATATAATGATATTGTATATTTTGCACAAATATGAGGGCATTCCTTTTGAACATTATTGATCACTACCTCTAAGATCCTTTGAAATCACCATCTTTAGCACCATTATTGACTATTCTGACATCACTATAGCAACATTTGATTTTTTTTTTTGAATTTTACCATGTTTTGGATGTTCTTGCCATTCCATAGGTTATTGTACCCTTACTTTTTTAGAACTTTCAATGTAATATTGTGCCTCATAATTTATTTAGCTTAGATATTTATCACTTTGTGGCATGTTAAGCATTCTGTCATATCTGTTGCCCATTGAATTGTCAGCAATGATGATGTTCCCTATTTTGTGTAGGTGTCTTTTTATTTCAAAATATTGATTCATTTACATTATAACAATACTACACCTTATCCTTTCACTAATATCCCCATCACATTTTACTTTATTGATTCCTACTATGTTCTCTTGATGTTTATGACATATTCAATATAAACTTTAATGGAAATACTATTTTTATATTGAAGTCAACTGTGATCTTTGCATTGTCTTGACACGAACCTATAGCTATTCTTTGTCTTTAATATGCTACCTTCTCAAGTAATTGTATCTTATGACTGTGCATTGTACTTTTTATGACTTTTTTATTAATGCCATTCTTGTAACCATTCTTTAGCATTGATATGCATTGTTCAAACTCCCAAGGTACCACCTTCCCTCTATGTTAAGGAACCCTTTTTGTCTCCATATTTGGTCTTTAATATGACACGTTGTTGTTCTCTTCTCTATTTCCTCCATGATTCAATGTTTCCTTTCATGGCTATTGTTACTCCTTTATTTCTATTAGTGACTTTCTCAAATTGGTAGATCATTGTATTCAAGATATTATCCTTTTATTTGTAATCATGAGGATATCTTCTATGGATGCCATTGTGGCATTTTGTAAAGTATCTATCATTTGAAATATTTCATTTAGTTTGTATATGAAAACATCATTGTCTATCAACCTGAACATCACTGTCCTCATTTTGTTATTTGGCAATATGATAGATAGAAATGTAGAGAAAACCATGGTATTGATAATTTTCCCTCATGTTTCTTAGTAACACATATCCCACACCATATATACATTATAGATTCATTGACATAATTGTATTCTAAAAAACTTGTAACAACATTAAATGCTACATTATAGTATTCTTGCATTGTACATAATTGAAACACTATTTCATTGTCCTTATGTGTGTTTTGATCACTATAATAACATGCTTCCTCAATTGTTAACTTGTTCTTTCTTATTGGTTTATAGGTGTACTCCATCCTTATTGATGCTATTCTTTATCATCTTGTAGTTGAATATGATCCTGTAATTGATGACATATTGGGATCTACCCTTGTGGGAGCCCATTTCACCCCACATGCCAAAATTCAATAAATGTCCTTGTACCTACACATGAAACAAACTTCATAAGATAAAATCATGAAGTTCAATACCTCTTTGATGTTACATTATCAAGAATTTTTACATGTGTGATATTTTGGCATTAATCTAATGCATTACAAGGATTATATTATGTTTTTGTTGATGAACATATAAACAGATTCATAACCAAAGCTCTAACAAATTTCCTTCAATCCTCCACAGGTCCATATGGAGAGTAGGAGTAAGGATGAACAAGTGGCCATGAAGATCAACTTGAAGACACTCCATACAATGATGGATACACCTCACTTCACTATGTTCTCTTTTGTTTATCAATAGATATATAGTGTATTTCATGTCTTGTATTGGTAGCTAACCCCATGGATTGTGTGGGTCCTTCAGTTTTTTCTATTTTCCTTCTAATGAAACAATATTTGCAATCTTGTGCAACTCGTTATGTGTCTCTTTTATTTATCAAAATTAAACCTTGTAAATTATATTGTAAGATGAATGAGAAATTATTTCCTTTCTCTTGTGTATCTCTTTTGAATGCAACACACTAAATGGAAAACTGGATGTCTTTTTTCTTTTGTCTACAATAAAGGAAATGGCTTAAGCTAAGTAGAAATGAATTAATAATTTTCACCTTAAAATGAACATAAGATGAATCAAATCTACCAATTTGAGTTGTGGGTGAAAAATTGGTAACAGTGTGCAAAGAGAAATTTTCCTCCATTCTGGACTCTTGGCTCTTCCTTGCAACCAGACTAACCATTAACTTGGCTCACATCAAAATTTAGAGTATTGACCAGTTGTCTTCTCTTTATTTCCACACGTCCATTCTTCTCTTTTTCTAGAGGCTTTTTGCTCCTTACCAAAGGCGTTAAATTTTTTCTAATATCACCTTTAGCTAATCATTGAATGTTGGAGCCAATATGTCTCTTAATTGATCACATGACCTATGTCCCTTAAGGCACCTCGATGGCATTCTTCTTCATCATTGGAAAGAAAAATCCTTTTGTAGATCCTTGTGGAGGAAAAATCCCACCTTTTGAATTTGATTATTCTCTCAAATAGTCCTTAATAGCAATCTTGTTTGCACTAAGTGACTTCAATAGCCAACTCCAATACCATCCCTTACCTTTGAGATCTAACACTTCTTAACTCCACAAGTTAAAATTTTCTCCATCAACCTCTATGAAATCCACCAATTCCTCTTTCTCTTGATCCTTTAATGATACACCTACCTTTGACATAGTATCAATGACCTCATTGGCTTCCCACCTTAAATGGGTGACTTTAAATTCCTCAAACAAGCCCAACATGGGATTTATCTCGTGAATGTATTTATTTAGGTACCATACTCCAGACTCTCCTTTTATTAAATCATTGATTATAATCTACAAGTCCCCTTCCAAGTGAAGCTTGGTCATTTTTAATTCTATGGCCATCTTAATGACTATGAGGGCTGCTTGTATCTTAGCTTCATTGTTAGTCTCCTCTAGTAATCTTTTATCACCTAACATCAATATATTTCCTCTATAACCCATACAATAAATCCAACCCTTGATGGGCCAGGATTGCCCTTTGATGCCCCGTCAAAGTTAATTTTTGTCCATCTAGTGTTAGGGGGTTTCCAAGATTCCTGTACTATCTTTTTAGAAGGAGGATTAACCATCAAAGACCCATTAAAAAGCTATTTATTATTATTTAATTAATCTCTTATGTCCAATTTAATTATATAATTATTTTATTTAATTAAAATATTCTTCATTGTTATTATCACCACAGTTAAGTGATAATTTCAATTATTTAATTACATCTTCTAAAATTAAATAAATGACCAATTTATTTAATTTTCCATTTCTCCAAGGCAAACTATTTCATCTAAAAATAAATAAATTTGATAAATTTATTTATTTCCGACATGCACAATTAAATAAAAATTTCATTTTATTTAATGCTAATTATTCTTCTACTTCGACCTCCATGACTAATACTGACTTTTAGTTTGACTAATCAATCTATTATGCCATCTATCTAATCACTTTTCCCGACTGATCAATCAATTTAGTCTCACATCCAATCAATTTAGTTTACTGTCTAATTAGTCCAATCCACTTCTAATCAAATAAGTTAATTTCCCAATCTATTCTATTATGCAACCCCTTAACTGCCAATTAGTCTCACTTCTTTGGTCAATCAAATTGGTCATCTATTCAATCAAATTTAGTCATCAGGTCAATCAATTCTAGTTATCTATCTAATCACACAACCTTGGTTGAAGTCCAAAATTCTATATAATGAGACTTATTTCTCATAATTTACAAACACAATCTTGAATTCTCATGTTGTCTTAATTAAGCAATTTTGAGAGCCCACATTTGCATTGAGAAAGAGAGAACCAAGGGAGGATTTTGGTTTGTTTGCATTGGAATTCAATTGATTTGAATTTATTGTTTGTGCATGTAATTTCATATTCATTCTCTCTTGATGTTAGGAATGCTCATTATAGGAATCTAGACACCCAAATCTGGGTAGGTGTCTTAGAATCATTCAAATCTCTAAATCTTAACCAAATGCTCTAATTTTCATCAAAATGGATCAAATCAATTTTAAATGGAAATTTATTAATCAAAATTGGACAAAATAATTTAAATCAAAGGAAAAATCAAATCATGACATCAAATAATTAAATACAAGCTTAAAGGGATCAATCACACTATATATAATTGATTTTAATCAATTAATTGTATAGTTTTAAATCAAAAATCAAATTGAATTGATTCCCTTACATGGCTAATTTAATTAATTGATGGAATTTAATTAATCCTAATACCTTTCAACATAATTTGAGAAACCAATAAGAATTGAGAACAAATGCACATGGATCACTCCAAAATAGTTGAATTTCAATCACTCATTTTCAACTTTGAATCTCAACCACTCAAATTTGTCTACTTGTCCAAACCTTTGAGACAATCATTTAAATTGTCCCCCCATTTAAAAACATTTCAAAGTTTTTGACTCAACCAAGGCTAAATCATGATTAAATAACTCTACCCCCTACCCTTGGGATTTTACTATAAATAGAAGTCATTTTGAGAGCATAAGGGATCTTAGAAAATTCATTTGCATAGCATCATCACTATAGGAAATTTGAGAGTAATTGAGCATTATCATGTGAATTTGAATTATTCTTTGTATCATTTTGAGAATTGAGAGCTAGATTTAGGCATGTTTATCATAATTTCTCATTCTAGGATTGTCACTAGTAGAGAATAAGGTTGAGAGCTCTACTTACCAAGCTTAGATAGAGAACCATGAGATGATATGGATGTTAAATGCAATTCTTAACATTAAATTTTCATTATCTTTGCATAGAATTGTAGCTAATTGTCCTAATTTCATGAAGGTGTAAACACTCACACACAAATGTCACCCACCGTGGGGCTTTGACCCTCATTTCTATCATTTTTATCAAGTTTTGTGTGTTTTTGGCTTCACTTTTATGTCAATTTTGTAGAAAATAGGAGAAGTGCCACCTATGAAGGATCTAATGACGCTCATGAGAATTTTGATGATGCCTAGAAGGAGTTAACTGACACTTACCAGATTCTTTCTATTATGTCTTTTTCTTCTTCTGACACCTGTGAGATAAAGTGTTACACCTAAGAGCGTAAAGCGTCACCTAGTATTTGAGAAGTGACACCTATTAGTTTTTCTTTGCTGCCTATGATATTTTACCTTACGCAATTTACATAGATTTGTCACGCTTAGTAGCGTTTAACTAACACTTATTAGCTGCTCTTTGCCACCTGTGATATTTTATCTTACATAATTTACAATGATTTGTCACGCTTAATAGGTTTTAACTGATGCTTATTAGCTGCTCTTTGCCGCTTGTGATATTTTATCTTACATAATTTATAGCTATTTGTAATGCTTAGCAAATAAATGTTTACGCGTAGTAATTTTAAAAAGCCACTTGAGTCACTGGAAAGTGACGCCTGCGAGTCTTAAAGTCATGCCTGCTAGCTTTTAATTGACACTTATTAGATGATAAATGTCACCTAGTGTTTTTTGCTTAATTTTGCTGTCAAATTATTAAATTCTATTTTCTAACATTCTGTCTATGTTTTTCCCGTAGATGAGCAGACACAGGAAAGTACATAAACTAGAAAACAGAGTTATTCATTTTCAAAGCAATGAGGTAAGAATTGAAACCAAACGTCAAAAAGAAATCCATAATGCTTCAATTCTAGATAGTTTGGGAGTAGAAGAAAAGCTTTATACGCATTACATTAAGGTGTTGGATGCTTACAAGAAGAAATTTCCTACTTTGAACTAATTTGTTTGCATGAAGTTGTTAAATTTTTCTTTGCAAAATCTTTTTGAGAACAATTAATTGCATTTAAATTTGTTCCTTTTGGTTTCCTTCACTTTGTATGGCTGTGTTGACTAATTTGTTGGAGGAGCTGGGATGGGAACGATAGCCACTAGGTGAGTAAGCAAATAAACTTCAAAAACTTCAAAAGAAGTGCCTAGCCTTTGCTAGCTATGAAAGAGGTATTTTTCATGTCAAGCTTGCTTTTCTTAAATTGTGGCTTTTCTTTGGATCTAGCTTAATAGGGAAAACCTTACTATTGTCCAAATTGAACAAACATTAGGTATATGCTCTCCACTTTGCGAAGTGGATCAAAAATCCAAAAGTGTGAGTTCAACTTGGTAGAAAGAAAGGGATGAGGAATTAACCAAATATTTCATTTATAAGAACCTCCTTGTCAAGAGGTTGAAAAAGAAAAAAAATTTCTTGAAGTGTTTGGAACAAGGAACAAAAATAGGGATATGCTCTTCACTTTCTAAGTGGATCAAACTCCCAAACTTGTTGAACCAAGTTTGATTTCTTCTTTTCTATATATGCTAGATAAATTAGATTTTTGGAGGGCCTGCCTACTGAGAATTTCCTTATGAGGATGGTGAGAGGGAACGACCCAAAGTGGGAGACAATTGCTTTAGCCATGATACTATCCAACCCACTATAAACAAATACATTCTTCCCTAATCAGAGAGTGACTAGGTTGTGTGCAAGTATTCTTCACTTCCTTGAGTAGTCCTTCGGGATTGCACCAAATCATACTTTCATGTGTGTGGGAAGCCCACAAGGGGGTAAAAGAACTTGACATGATCTAGAATGGAGGTGCTCATTAAAAATCCTGTTAAGTAGTAATCTTCCTTTTAGAGCCAAACGTGTTTAAGAGCCAAATTTGACTCTAGGTAGATTTCTTGGAAGACATTCTTATTTATACTTGTGAAAATGATCGAGAACATACACTTTTAGTGTGGTTTTAGGTATATGGTACAAATTTGATGTGTGTGTTGGGTTTGTATTTTATTTTCAAGAAAGAATATTTTGTAGATCTGACCTTAAAACTTTTAAAAATTCTAGAATTTACAACCTGATCTGCAAAGTGTCGCCTATGCACAGAGGAAAACCACTTATAAATAGTGAAGTTACACCTATGACTATTCAATTAATGCCTATAAATGATGAAGTCACGCCTATGATATTTTAAGAACCACCTAGAAAAAGTTAAGAAACACCTATCAACATGAAAAATCTACCCGCTCTCTAGAGAGCACCGCCTAGGCAAATTCCAGTAACTACGTACTAAGTTTTAAGTCATGCCTACACACAGGCAAGTGACACCCAAAAAAAAAGAAGGGAAAACAATGGACATTTCTCGAGGGTTTGGAAAGATTTTAAAATCATTTTTGGATACCCTTTTTGGAGATATTCCTTATCAGAGCAACAAATAGATCATATTCCTAAATTTTTTTTTATGATGATGGCACTATTTGAGAAATGAATCAATCCTATTATCGAGCATAATTATCAAAATCAAGACCAAAATCTCCATAGGAATCAAGATGATGAAGTGTCTGAAGATGAAATTTTAGAAGCATCCCAAGATCCCATATTTATGGAAACAATGTGATTAATCTTGATGAGAGATAAAGAAGCATATTTCATAAAATTAGCTCAATTAGGAGCTAAGATTCCTCATAATTATGACACATCAACCTTGAGGAAAAACCAAGAAAAACAAAAAGATGCATCATTTAAAAAGCCATCATTAAGATCAATGTGTCCTTTTCTTTATGATGATGGGTCATTCGTATCTTCATCTTCCTCACAAAAAGAAGCATTTAAGAGCAACAAACCTATCTTGGATCAAGGGAAATTTCATGATCATCCTATTTGTGATCAAGATAATAAAGAGTATGAAGAGACAAGTACCACTCTCAAGCAAGATCTAATGCACAAACCTCTATCTAGCAAGGTTTCTCCCATAGCTTGTACTCCTTTCATCCTTCTTCCATCTCACAAAGCTTCATAACTATCCAAAATTCCTCCATGAAAGAGTGAGCCTAATGATGACACTTTTCACGTTGACTATGTCTACCCTCAAGGGCTACCTCTAAAAGAAACCCAAGCTAATTTGCATCTTGCTGTAGATCATTTCCATGCTTCAAAGATCTTGGACCCCAAAGCTTCATGTGATTCAATGCCTATTATACCCATTCAAAAGGATCCTACATCATTTCTCCAAACATCCCCTACACATATCCAAACATCTACCTTGTCCTTAGAAGTGGCTCCATGTCAAGAGGATAATCCAAAGAGAAAAGAAACAAATATCAATAAAGATCAAGATCAAGATTCTATACAATCTCCTCCCATATTTGATGAAGGTCCCATATCCATAGAACCTTGTGATGATCCCCTTGCATCCTTTCATGCCTTCCAAGATGATATCCTTCCATTCCAAGAACAAAGTACCCTTCCAAGTTCCATATTTTCTTCACTTCCCAAGTGAGATCAAGATATCCCTTCCACAATTTCTAATGAGCATATTGAAAATCAAGAAAAAAATACCCTCTCTACACAATTCGAAGATCCTTGTCAAGATCAAAGTATCCCATCATTTCCTTGTCATATTCCTCCATGTGCACCTCAAGAAACCATCATTCTTCCAAATCCCTTGCATGATAATAAATCCCTTCAAGCTTCAGTTGATCCTATCAAATTTGTTCCTATCAAAGCTATTCATGAGCCTATTGGTATAAAGATAAATCTTAAAGATGATAACCTTGGCAATGCAACTCCTTCCAAAGATGTTGATATCCCTTTCACACCTTATATCCCTCCATTCAAATGCAACCATATGCCTTCACTATCCTCCAAATCTATTTTGGGTTCCTATGTCCCAGAACAAAAGTCTTCATCCCTTGCATCCATATGAGGTCCATATATTCCTTCATCCTCCATTCCTATCATCCCTAGCTCTCCATTCACTTACCCTACCATGTATCAAGATCAATGAAGGTACACATACTTGAATAATGTCCAAACACCAATCCATATGAACCCTCCATATTATTCCTATTCATCCACAATTCCTAAGTCTTTTGGAAGCAATTTTGATGTGCAACATAAAAATCATAAATCCAAGAATCCATATGTGTATAAAAATCACAATGTCCCATCTAATCGACATGTGAATGAAAAGAAAAATGAAATATCCAAAAGACCGCAAAGGTCCACCAAGAAAAAAGAAAAATCAAATAAAATGTGGGTTCCTAAATCCCTCATTGAAGAAATGCATTCAAAAGCATCACAAAACAAAGAAAAATCAAAGACTATGTGGATTCCCAAGTCACTTTTGAAAGACTTGCACACAAAATAAAAATCAAAATTGACATTCAAGATTCCAAAGGATTCTATTCCATCTCCTTCCAAACATCTTCCACTTTCCAAGTCTAATTTGGGTTCCTACATCCCAAAATCCACTACCTCAAAAAGATCCTTACCTCCTTCATCTATTGTTCCTCCATCATTCTACCACTCTTCAAAGTTTGTGTCAAAGTTGATCTTGCCAACATTTCCATCTACAACATACCTTCTTCTTATCCTCACATTCATTTTCCAACACCTACTTTCCATATTTCCATCCCTCTTGTCCAATCTATGGTATAAAACCTTTACCACCACCTACCTTTATCCTCCATATCTATCCTTTGTCATCACCTTATCAATATATTTGAGCATCCTAGTAATACCCATGGTTTATTATAACATATCTATTAGAAGAGCATTGTCCAAAGATCTCGATGTTGGGGAAAATATTGAAATTTTTTTATAAAAAAAGAGAAAAAAAAAGTGCCTTGGTGAAAACCTAGCAATAGGCACCTTGGTGGAAAAAGTAAAGAGAAATAAATCTATCCTATGGTGAAAACCACTTGTTGTGACATCTTGGACAAATACCATGATGAAAACCTGGCAAACAGGCATCATGCATAATTCTTCCTTCTTGCACTATACACTTGGGGGCAAGTTTCATCCATTATATTCTCCATCTTCCTATCATTTATCTCACTTACATCCATATTCCCCCTCTCACCTTTAATCTTGACAAGGTTGAACACACCCATGAGCATTAAGTATCTTGACATCCTTTTATCCTTTCCATCAGCTTATTTACTTGTTGCATCCATGTTACCCTATCATGATCTTTCTTATACCAAATTCACCTTCATTATTCCTTGATAGTCTTTCCATAATCCCAGAACATCCCTTCGTAACCTTCATCACCCCTTTATCTTGATTGTGTTATCTTATCCACTTCTTACCCAAATTGACCCCTTGGTCTTGATCAAAATGAAGAACTTAAAGTACAAAATTTGTTATCAAAAACTTCTTGACATGTCCACTCTTTTGGATCCCTCATTTTCATGATAGTAGATCATTATCCTATAGGCTATCTAGCACTGCATCATTGGCTTCCATGGCTTATCCAAAAACATGCTACACATTGCTATATCATTTTTCCTTAGCTTGGGTAACATTGAGGAGATGGTCCTACAAGTCACATTCGCATGCTTCATCCATCATGGCCTTTCCATCTCTAATCCACCAGCTTGCAAATCCATCCTCATGTCCTATATCTTGCTAGACATTGGGGGAAAACCAATGTAATCTTGTTTGAGAGCTGGTAAAAATCTAAAAATCTGAAAAGTAAAAATCCAAAAAATCCAAAAAAAATGTTTTCATAAAGTGCTTTGAGCTACATCTTGCATAAACCGAGCTTTTGTAATATTTTGGAAGTTTTCCCAAGTCCAACATTTTTCCTATCGAACTAGGGGCATTTGATCTTAATCAGTGGATTTCAACAAACAAGCATCAATTCACATGAAGCAATGCACTAAACTCAAATGGATTCAATAGTGCTACTTTCGGTCACACATCAGAGGGAATTATCAGTGCTAGGTATGTGGAGCCTAATTAGACCTTTCCATGGGGTTAAGGGGTAGAGCCCCTTGCGGGGTCCTGGGGCAGCACCCCAGGTGAGGTCAAGGGGTAGCACCCCTTGTGGGGCCCCCTGAGGGGTAGCACCCCAGGGCAGGGTTGAGGGGCAGCACCCCTCGATGCTAAGAATGACTTAATAATATTGAAAAGTGTCGGCCATCTATTTTCTATTAGTCAGAGTATTTTTTCCCTAATTTCATTATGTCAAAAATACTTGTAAAAGGGGTTAGGGTTTGAGATTGAATGTATGAGGGATTATTGTAGCTTCCTACAGTGGTATTGAGTTGCAAGTTTTAGATTGTAATCATTGGATAATAATAAAGATATTGGACTCACTGTTGGTGGACGTAGCCCAGGGATTGGGTGAACCACGTTAAATTCTATGTTATTTTGTTCTCTCTTGTTTGTTAATATTTGCATTTTCTACTTATTATCCTAACAAGTCATATTAGAGCCAAGTTATTTCATTCATTCTTTCATCTATTATCTGAAGTAGGTCTCACAAGTTAGTGGGAGAGTCTCTCAGTTAAGTGGGAGAAATGGAAGACGAGGGTAGGCTAAAGGTTGATAAGTTTAATGGGCAAAACTTCCAGTTATGGAAGATGCAAATGGAGGACTATCTCTATCAAAAGGATCTATGGCAACCATTAGAGGGAATAGCCAAGAAAGAGGCAGCAATGTCTCAGGAAGATTGGAATATTTTGGATAGGAAGGCACTGGGGAGTATTGATTTATGCCTGGCACAATCGGTGGCATTCAATATTACTAGAGCAATGAAAGCTAAAGATTTGATGGACACCCTAGCGGAGTTGTATGAAAAGCCTTCATCTTCAAACAAGGTATTTCTTATGAAGTGTTTATTTAATATGAAAATGGTAGAAGGTGGATCAGTCGTTGATCATTTGAATGAGTTTAATACAGTTACAAGTTAGTTAACCTGAGTTAAAATTACTTTTGATGATGAGGTTAGGGCTCTCTTGATTTTGTGTTCTTTGCCAGAAAGCTGGAATGGCTTGGTAATGGCTGTTAGTAATTCAATTTTTGGTTCAAATACCCTAAATTTTGATGATGTTGTTGGTGTTATATTGAGTGAGGAAATTTGTAGGAAAAGCTCAGGGGCATCCACATCGGGTAGTGTATTGAACGCAGAAAGTAGAGGCAGAACAAGAGATAGAGGAAGCAACTTTGAAAATCATGGGAAATCAAGAGGAAAATCAAAGGGAAAGAGGTTCGAATCTAAAGGGCCAAATGATTGTTGGTAGTGTGGAAAACTAGGACATAAGAAGAAAGATTGTTGGTCTCGGAAGAAAGATCAAGGAGACAAAAATGATGGAAACAAGGAGGCAAATGTGGTAAGTAACAAATCTGAAGAGGATGCTTTGCTTTTGTCTTTAGAAAATGTTGATGATTCATGGGTGTTAGATTCGAGGGCTTCATTTCATGCTACACCCCATAGAGGTTATTTTGTTGATTATGTCCAAGGGGATTTTGGGCTATTTTATTTGGGAGATAATGAACCCTGTCAAATTGTTGGAAAAGGGAAAATCAAGATTAAGTTGCACAATGGGAATCATTGGCTACTACAAGAGGTAAGAAATGTTCCAAGGTTGAGTAGAAATTTAATTTCATCAGGGCAACTCGCTGATGAGGGTTGCACAGTTACTTTTAATGATAAAAATTGGAAGGTTTCAAAAGGTTCCTTAGTAGTAGCAAAAGGTGTGAAGGTAGGCACCTTATATCTTTGTACAGGTCATATTGTTCCTTCTACTTTCATCATTTCAGAAGATAATGAATATTCAAGAATAGTGGCTGTAGTTGAGCAGGAAGAACATAAAATTGTCGCTGTAGATTCTGACATAGCAGTATGGCACAATAGACTTGGGCACATGAGTGAGAAAGGTATGAAATTACTTCACTCAAAGAAAGTTTTACCTGGTCTGAAATGTGTTAATATGGATTTCTGTGAAAGTTGTGTGTATGGAAAGCAAAAGAGAGTCAATTTTGTAAAGAGTGGGAAGGAAAAGAAAGATGTAAAATTAGAGCTTATGCATACAGATGTATGGGGTCCAGCTCAAGTATCTTCCCTTGGTGGCTCTCAGTATTATGTTACATTCATTGATGATGCAACTAGGAAAGTATGGATATATTTCATTAGACAAAAATCTAATGTATTTGAAACTTTTAAGAAATGGAAAAGCTTGGTTGAAAATGAGACTAGAAAAAGATTAAAATGTCTCAAATTTGATAATGGCAGTGAGTATTGTAGCAAAGAATTTGAAGATTATTGTGCCTCTACTAGTAGTCGTAGATAGAAAACTGTACCAAGGACTCCACAAGAAAATGGAGTGGTTGAACGCATGAACAGGACAATAATGGAGCATGCAAGGAGTATGAGATTGCATGCTAGGCTGCCCAAAAATATGTGGGTAGAGACTGTGAACACTACTATTTATTTAATCAATAGAGGCTCCTCTAATCCTTTGGACTGTGGTATTCCAGAGGAAGCATGGAGTGGTAAGAAGGTGAGTTATTATTTTCTCAAAACCTTTGGTTGTGAAGCTTTTGCACTTATAGATTCTGAAAATAGAACCAAGCTGGAAGCAAAGTCAAAGAAATGTGTATTTTTTGGATATGGCATTGATGAATTTGGTTATATGCTTTGGGATTTTGAAAATCATAAAATTGTAAGAAGCGGGGATGTCATATTCAATGAGAAAGTATTGTACAAAGATTTGTTGCAGTAGCATGAGAAGAAAGCAAATGATTATGTAGTGCTGGATGATATTCCAAATAATGTTCCAGTAGTTCCTTATGCTCCACAACAACATCAACAACAAATACCACACACCCCAATGAATGTTAGATGGTCAACAAGGCTAAGTAGACCTCGAGATAGATTTTCACCTTCTTTGTATTCTATCTTATTAACTGATGCTGGTGAACCTAAATGTTATAATGAAGCTATGCAGGTGGATACAAAACTTTAGTGGGAGTCTGCAATGATAGAAGAAATGGACTCTTTGTTGAAAAATTAGACATGGGGTTTATGTCAGTTACCTGCAGGAAAATAGGCTTTGCAGAATAAATGGGTTTACAGGTTGAAAGAAGATGGAGGTAAGAAAAGATTTAAAGCTAGATTAGTCGTAAAAGGATTTGCACAGAAACATGGTATTGATTTTGATGAGATTTTTTCTCCAGTTGTTAAAATGACTTCTATTCGTACTGTTTTAAGTATTGTGGCTACTAAAGCTTTGCATTTAGAGTAGCTTGATATTAAAACTGCCTTTCTTCATGGTGATTTGAATGAAGAAATTTATATGGTACAGCCACAGGGATATGAGGTCAAGGGTAAGGAGAGTTTAGTGTACAAATTGCAAATAGTTTATATGGACTGAAGCAAGCACCTCAGCAATGGTATATTAAATTTGATACTTTTATGCACGAGAATGGATACACTCGATGTAATTCTGACCATTGTGTTTATTTCAAGAGGTTAAATAATGATAGCTACATTATTCTATGTTTATATGTTGATGATATGCTTGTAGCTGGCTCTAACATGGATCATATTAAGGGGTTGAAACAACAGTTAGCAAAATCTTTTGCTATGAAGGATTTGGGGGAAGAAAAACAAATCCTTGCATGAAAATTTGTAGAGATAGGAAGAACTAAAAATTAACTCTATCTTAGGTTGATTATGTTGAGAAGGTGTTGTAGAGATTCTACATGAAGGATGCCAAAGCTGTCATTGCACCTTTTCTTGGTCATTTGAAATTGACTAAAGAAATGTGTTCAAAGACACCAAAAGAAGAGGCAAGAATGTCCAAGATACCTTATGCTTCAGCTATAGGGAGCTTAATGTATGCTATGGTATGTACTAGGCCAGATATTGCACATGCAGTGGGAGTCATTAGCCGGTATATGAGTCACCCTGGGATTGAGCATTAGAATGCAGTCAAATGGATTCTTAGATATTTGAGAGGTACATCCGATAAGTGTTTACACTTCGGTGGCTCTTCTACTACTGTTCATGGGTATGTTGACTTAGATTTGGTAGGAGATATTGATACCAGATGGAGTACTATAGGTTATGTATTTACTATTGGTGGGACAATAGTGAGTTGGATTTCTCAGTTACAAAAGGTGAATGCTTTATCTACTATAGAGGTAGATTATGTTGCTGCTACAGAGGCAGCCAAGGAGATGATATGAATTCAATTCTTCATGGAAGAATTAGGACATCCACAAGAAGATAATTATTTGTATTCAGATAGTCAGAGTGCCATTCATCTTGCAAAGAATTTTTCTTTGCACTAAAAAACAAAGCACATATAGTTGCGATATCATTTCATTCAGTCAGTATTGGATGATGGATAGTTAAGGTTGGAGAAGATACATAAAGATGATAATCTAGTAGATATGTTTACAAAGGCAGTCACAAGGGAGAAGCTGAATTCCTATTTAGCTTCAGTTGGTCTTGGAGACTGAACAAAATAAAAGAACAACTGAGTCCAGGATGGTTTCATTATTCTAGTGGGAGCTACAGGTTTTGGTCGATTAGTCTCCAAGTGGGAGGATATTGTTGTGGAGTCTGATCAGTCTCCAAGTGGGAGATTATTAGGTATGTGGAGCCTAATTAGACCTTTCCACAGGGTCCTGGGGCAGCACCCCAGGCGGGGTCAAGGGGCAGCGCCCCTTGCGGGCCCCCCTAAGGGGCAGTGCCCTAGGGTGGGGTTGAGGGGCAGCACCCCTCAATGCTAAGAATGACTTAATAATGTTGTAAAGTGTCGGCCATCTATTTTCTATTAGTCGGAGTATTTTTGCCCTAATTTTGTTGAGTCAAAAATACTTGTAAAAGGGCTTAGGGTTTGAGATTGAATGTATGAGGGATTATTGTAGCTTCCTGTGACAGTATTGAGTTGTAGGTTTTAGATTGTAATCTCTGGATAATAATAAAGATATTGGAATCACTGTTGGTGGACGTAGCCCAGGGATTAGGTGAACCACATTAAATTATGTGTTATTTTGTTCTCTCTTGTTTGTTAATATTTGCATTTTCTGCTTATTATCCTAACAATCAAAGCTTCAGAAGAGAGATTTTGTTGAACCTTTGATGGATATCATTGTTCACAACCAAGTATTTTGATCCTACAACTTGATCCTTGAACCTTCATTGACTTTATTATTCATGATTAAAAATTGACATCACTTAAATGATCATAATGTTTGGAAGTTCTTTTTGGAAAATCTTGATACATTGCAAAACACTTGAAGCTTTTTGATGATCTTTATTGAATCTCTTTTTATCATTTCTTTTTAGCTAATAGATGATGTTCTGACTATATTGATGATGATGGAGACATGATATTTTTCTTACCTTTGAGTGACTATCTTGAGGGAGATCCAACAGCTTATGTGAATTCATCTAATGACATGGTCATCAAAGAACCATCAAGGACTTTCATATAGGGTGGAGGGTTGACCTTTGTTTGTTTATCCAATTGAAAAATTGAATCTATTGAAACTAGTATTCATACTCCCATAGTTGGTTATTCAACTAGTGAGGGTTGTACTAGTTTCCTAAAAGGTTACCAAATGCGATAAAAAGTAGAGGTCTCGAATAAAAAGATTTCCAATAGAGTCTGGAAAGATGCCAAGGATAATAAGTAGATGAAGGAGGCTATGAAGAGTATGGCCCAATACATAAATGCCATCCAAAATCTAGAACCCTTTCCTTTGAGTGAAATGCCAGCCTCCGTTGATGTGAAATCCCCAGATAATCAAAGGTTTCTTGACCAAGTGCAAAGAAACATGGTAATTAGCAAAGCATATGAGGAATGGGTGGAGTATGTAAAGGTGGAAGCTACCAAGTAGATAACTCACTTGGATCAAGCTTGTGTTGAAGGAAGTCATTTAGTGAAGAAAGTTGAGGCAAGTATTGAGGAATGGGAGATAGAAAAGATAATCTAGACAAAAGAAGTCCATTAGATGGAAGAGGCTGAAGAGTACGGCTTATAGAAATTCCTAACATAAAAGCTAGTACCAGGGCTAGATGAAAAAACCCTTTATGTTATAAAGGAGTGTATAGACTGGAGAAATGAAGCTGTAGCACAAGGAGTTTTTGAAATAAAAGACCTCCTAAAGGGACTGGGAATCATTAGGGATATTATCTCCAATGATATAAATTGGTTGGATAAACAATGTGAAGGGGAATTAGATAGACCAATTGAGTAGTTAATTAAGAATGTTAGTACTTGGTTTGATGAGCTCAAGGGAATGAAGGCACCAGCAGTCCAAGAATTCACAAAGGTTCTGCAGATAGAATCAATGCTTATAATTCAGTGGGATCACTTAGGCATGCACAAAGAAAATATAGCTGAAATAAAGAGGGAAAAGGAAGTATGGAAACAATGAATCAATTTCCTTGGGTTACTGCACCAATAGGTAATATCTAGATTCACAACCACATTTCAAGATTGGAAGGTAGCACGGCTTGCGGTGGCTTCAACACCATAATTATATGGGACACTTGGCTCTATTTTGAAGGCGTTGTGCGCCTAATCCCACTTTATTTTTCTTTATTCTCAGGATAGTTATTAAGTTTATAAGCATTTAATTTTAGTAAAAAAGACAGTTTCATTCAGTTATTTGCATAAGCCTTGCATGGCTATATATTTGAAGACTTTTAATTTATTAAGGGTTTGGCTCTCTGAGTTGTGTTGAATAAAGCTTAACTGTGATATGGATGGATTTTATGCTTAGAAGTAACAGAGAGAATTTTTATTAAAGTTTTAGATTCAAGAAATTCAAAGTTCGAGATAAAGATAGAAGTAGATCCGTTTCTCTAAAATTTGCACATTCTTTTCATGTTGATGGACTGGATGTTTACCTTAAGTGTTTTCTGGTGAAAAGCACACATGATGTTACTTTTCCATGTTCAATAAGATCATATTGAAAATCTTTCTAGAAGGTAGTTGCACCTTATATCTTTCAGAGAGTTTTCTTTCAAAGGAACTCATTTGTTAGTGTTGAGTTTCTCTTTTCTTTCATGCTTTATAGAAGTATGAGATTAATTTAAAGAAAGGGAAAAATTGTATGCTAACAGTTTTTGGTGACTCCACTGGGGAGAGTCTAAGAATAGACCAAGATTTTTATATTTGTTGTTTAATGATCAATTATGGAACTACCCGCTAAGGTTATTCTTGGCCCACAAGAAGTTCCTCCGGTTCTGCAACCAGGCCTTGATTTTTCAAATACTCAAGAAGACATAATTGCTAACCTTAATGCAACTGCTTGGAAATTGAGTACAAGTGCACAATAATATCAGCAAGTTAGGTTAGTTCTTGAAGAGGAGGAGGAAATAGGAGAGTGGTTAAGGGGCTTACCCGTAGCCCAAGAGGTTGTTGTAGTGGACAGACCAGTCCAGAGACCTTGAGAGTAGATCTTTCTTTTTTGTTCAGTTCAATTAAGTAAGCTGGCCAGTAAAAGATTTACAAGAGGAGACTGGGCAAAGGGTATAATTAATTACTTTAGCCATGTCTTTGATTTAATTTGATTTGAACTATACAGTTAATTGATTAAATCAATTGCATAATTCTTTAATTTTTTCATTTGATTAATCCAATGGCTTAAATTTAATTAATCAATGATTTAACTGCCTTTCCAATTTTAGGGTGTATACAGTCATGTTAAGGGTTTCTTTCTTCTTGAGGAATAGTTCCAAGAAAGTATGGTTGATAGTTCCTAGTATAGTCATCTTCCTTCTTAATTCCTCTACGACATTATATACATCTTTCCCCACAATATCCCAGAAGTGTTGAAAGACCTTGCTAGAAAGTTATCTGACCCAGGATCTTGTCTAGATTAAGTTGAAAGGTAGCTTTATTTTCTTCCTCCATTGTGATTGGTTTGTATAGATTAAAATTTTCCTCTTTTGAGACTAACTGGGGGATATTCTCTAGGATCTTATCTCTTTCTCTTTGATTAGTCTAGGTTGGTCTCTACATTATTGTCTCAAAATATCAAATTGCCTCCATATTAATGTCCTCCATGGATTGATTAATGGTTCCATGTTCTTTCTATAAATCTACAATTCTCTTTTGATTTCTTCTTGATTGTAGTTTTGTAAAAAAAATTGGTATCTTGATCTCCATCTTTTAGTGAGATTCCCCTTGACTTCTATCACCATAAGTATTCTTCTCTTGCCATGATTTATGATAACTCCTTCTTCAAAGTTTTCTTTGTTTTGAGATCATCTACACTCATACCTCTGATAATCACCATCTCATTCAAGGCTGCAATATCCTTCTCAATTCTCTAATTTTCTTGGAAGTTGTCCTTGAAGTGATATTTATTCCAAACTTTGAGCTTTTGTTTGATGTATTAAAATGTATTGTTGATTCAAAATAATTGGGAATGGTTCCTAACCCATACTTCATTCCATCATTCCTATATCCATTACCAAATCTCTACATCTCTCTACCACATGTTTTCAAACTTGTATGGGTGCCTTGTCAGTGAATCTTTGGGCTTGATTGACAATTGGACAAGAAAATGATCTAATCTTATGAGGGAAATAATGACTGCCTCTTATTGGTACATTTATTGGTCCCAATGACCATAGAGATGAAATTGGTCTGGCCTTTCAGTTATAGATGTGGACCCCAAAATCCTATTAGTTCGTGTGAAGATCCCATTTTTGGCATGTATGTCCTTTAGAAAATTATTGTCCACAAAATCTTGGAAGTCTTTCTATATCTGTGTTGTATTTTGTAAACCCCCTCCTTTTTCCATGTTACTCAATGTTGCATTGAAATCTCTAGAAACTATTATTTTCTCCCTATAAAGATCCCTCAATCTATCTGAGAGACTTCAAAAGAGATCACTTATCCCTAGTGGTTGTTGGCCCATACATTGATTAGGAAGGAGTGCTCATTATTTTGGAGGAATCTGCATTTCATTAATATCTAATTTCTCTCTTCCACAAGAGTGCATGCCATTGTGAGTGGATTCCACAATACCCCTAGGCCTTTCAAGGCTCTCAATGCCTCCACAAATTGTCATCCCCATTAATTCCAGAATCTCAATCTAATCACGCTTTCCTCCTTGGTCCACTTGGTTTCCTAAAGTAATACTATATCAACTTTTCTTCAGTTTTGGACACTTGATGATGTGACATTTTTCATGGGCATTTATGTATGAAATTACAAGTGCAAAAAAAATAAAGAGAAGATTAATAATACATAACACACATATTTACATGGAAAAGCCTAGTAAAATTATACGAGGGAAAAAACCACAGGAAAATATCTTTTGTATTAATTCTAAAGAATTTTCACAGTTACAACAATCTCCAAAATGTACTTCAAAACATGACTTTGAGTTGCATATAACAATTGAGTTGAAAAATCCTAATTACAAACAACTTACTAAATTTAGTAAGTATGAATTGTACAACTACAAGTTCAACACATGTTAAAATTACTATTTATAATAAGTCACCAAACAACCTAAATATTTATAGTAAATCATTTAATAAAACATGCTATTTATAGTAAGTCTAAAAAAATTGTGTCTCCCATAAAATGCCTTCAGCGTGGTCACCTACTAGATGAGAGGGCCATGATGATTCAACCACAACTAGATGAGAGTCCATAATGACTCAACCACATCTAGATGATATTCCCTAATGACTTCACATTCCAACAATTTACGCCCCTAACATTCTAAGTTAGGGGCCTCATTGCCCCCAGGAAAGAGGATATCCTTCCCTAATCTAAGTTTTCTTTGTCCATTAGCATTGGCTGCCATCTCCAATTTTGCTTAATTTGATTTTGGGCCACTTTTCCCTTTGGTTATGATGGTTTTTTTAAAAATATTTTATTGATTATTTTCAATATCTCTTTCTACTAGGATGGCTTCATATACCTCCTCAAAACTCTCTTCAGTATCTAAATCATCATATATTTTTATGCCTACATCAACTTCTAGGCTGTATTTTCCTTCATCTTCTAATTCCTATGAAAGGGGATTCATTCCTTCTATTATAGCTTATATATCCATGGTTTCAATTTCATTTTCAGATTGCTCCATCTCTTTTCCCTTCTCTACATTTAGAATTTGAGCCCTTTCTACTTCTTCTAGCACTTGGTCTTTTGTAATAGCTTTTTCTCCCTCTTCTTTTGTAGTAGTCACTTCCCTTTTATTTCCATCATCTCGAAAAACTTCATGTCAACGGCTTTGCTATCTGTCCCTAAGTCAACTCTGGATATTTGGAAATCTTGGGCTGAAGCCTCCCCTTCATCTTTTGTCACTTATTGGCTTTGCAATTTCTACCGTCTAGTGGCCATTGCTTTCATCGAAGTCAATTTTAGATTCCAACCTTGTCTTCTTAGTCTTCAGAGTTTTTCCCAAACATCTGCTCACAACATCTTCAATAGGGACATATATAGGAACCATGCTTTTTCCCTTGGCAACATAATTTTCCAGCCATGGTGGAGCTATAGAAGACTTCTTTTGAGTATCATAACTACTCAGAAGAGTTAGTGAATCCTTCAGAGTATTCTCTATTTCATCCTTTGAAGACCTAACAAAGCTTGATTTTAAACCCTGAACTCCCCTAAGAGAAAGAAGGTACAAAATAGCTAGTAGGCCTTCTTCCCCAACCAAATTTACTCCTGTTTCTTCTTTTCAATCTTTAGTGCCACTGAGAACCCTAACCCCTACATTCATAAATCTACAATGTTTACATTTCATCTTACCTACCATGGCTCAGAATCAACACTGGGGTGCAGCTATAGGACCCTTAAGCCTAGGAGAAGACTTGGGAAATTTGCCTAAAGGTCATGATATTTTACCTAAATTTAGTGGTGATGGAAATAAGTCACCAGAAGACCACTTGAATGCCTTCAACACAACATGTGGAGTTTTGGTTGTTGGTACTCTAGATGTGGCTATCAGACTCTTTGTCTGGACATTGACAGATGCAGCAGCAAAATGGTTTCATAATCTACCACATGCCTCTATAACTGATTGGGATACCATGAAGACAACATTTGAAACTAGGTTTAAGTCATCCGATGATGCTAATACTCTTTTGATCCAGTTGAGTCAAATGAAGAAGGAGATTCAGGTACCTATGAGGGAATTTGTGGCAAGATTTAACAAGGAAATTTGGGTAATCCCAGCTACAAGCAGACCTAATGATGAAAATTAGAAGGGTTTTTTGTTGAATGCTATTCCTCCTGATGTTGCATTTCCTTTAAAAAGAGCTAGGTCAGTCACCTTAGGGGCTGCTTAGACTCTCGCTATTGAATTAGAAGATGATCTTATAACAAGTGGAAAATGGAGGAAAGATGTACGAACTACTAGTTCCCAACCTTCCATTTCCTCATCAAAACCTGTAATACAAAGACTAATGAATGACCTAATCACAATCAAGCGATAATTTCCTAAGGCTACCAGTCTGTATCAAGATATCCCACACAAATACCCTACTCAAGGAGCCTCAGGCTCAAATAAGCAATTCAATTTGCCTCCTACATAACAGAGACTACAAATTGAACCTCCACCAAATAAAGGTAAAATGTGTGTTTTCTATCTTACCGATGAGCATGAAGGAGGTTCATGCCCAGAAAATATAAGATATGCACAACTTGAAGCTGAAAAAGAAGCTACAGTGAAGGTAACTGTTGAAGATATATCCTCATACTCAGCTAGCCATTTATTCACATTTTCTATGGCAGTCAATTCTACTATGGCTCCATCACATATATTTAAAGCTATAGATTTGTATCAATGATTACCTAGATTGTTGTTTTGTTAATAGCTTCATAGCAATGATTACTTGGATTCTACATATTCCTTAGACTCATCCAAAACTCTTGCTCTATGACAAATAATGAATGATAATAAGTAGAATATATAACACTAAATACATGATTATTTTTTAATTTCAATCAAATACAACCATAAAATCCATTGCTCAATTTTCCCTATAAAGCCATGAGATTAATTGTGATGAATGCAATGCAAAGGCAGTCCACTCAAATAACATTAAGATGGCATCTTCCCAACATCTTGCAGCAGGAATTTTGTTGTGCCTTTTCTTGGTCCTGCTATTCACCACCATTCCTACTCAAGCATCTAACCCTACTTCAATGCTTACAAGTAAGTGTAACTACTTATGGTTGTTTTTATTTGTTGAAGATTAAAAGATTTCTCAATCTATGAATTTGATTTGGAGTTCTTTTTGGATTAAATTGTGTAATAACTTATTTTTCCCATTGTTATTTCAGATAATATTTATGATCTATCATCATAATAATAGAGTACTTTTATTAACTTTAATGATGGGAGGATGTTATCATTTATGCAGGAAAATTAGGAGTGGAATTTGTTAGATGTTGTAGGGACTCGCATTGTCCCTGTTGCGATTGAAAATGAATTGCTCTTTCCTCCTTTTCAAAGGATCTATGGACTTTCTATAATAATAAGTGTTTATTAGAGAAATTAAAAAATGAGTTGCTCTTTTTCTGTCCTTAAGTTGTAGGGGTTTTTTTTATGTCTTTTAAAGGTGTGTGAACTTTTGTATCATGTCTTCAAGAATGTTATCCATTCAAGAAGCTCTTATAGCTTCTTAGAATTTCTTTGAGTTGAATTATAACAAATTGTATGGATATAAATATCTATTTATTTTATTTAAGAAAAAAAATTGTGTGCATGTGAAAGCCAGGATGACATTTTCTCTTTAAATTCTAATGAATAATATTTCTTGGTTTCAATATTATAAAATTTTATTAGTAGCACTGACTATCACTATATTTACCTCTAGTAAGGAGGATGTTATAGTCTCTCTGATTTCTTGAGAATAATATTTCTTGGTGTCTACATTCCAAAGTCTTATTAGTATTGATTATAATTATATTTTTTGAATAATTTGATATTAATATTTTAAGATTAAGATGATAAAAATAAATTGAAGTGACAATGTTTGTTGTTACCATACAAAAACAATCCATAAACTTGATGGTAAGAATAAGTTTTGTAAATAACTTAATATAAATATTTTTTAAATTGAGATAGGTGTATGTTTATAATTATTCTAATATAGAATTGTTAGTTAAATATAAAATATAATAATTTTTATAATAAATTATGAAGAAATAAAATGTATGTTAGAGTGAATTTAGATATTGAAATAGATAGAATAAATTTTAACATAGAGATCTTAAAATTTGTAATTAAAATATTCTCATAAACCTAGTGACAGTTTTAGATAATCATTTAAGTTTAGCCATAATATTTTTCATACATACTGAAACATTTGCTGGAATAATTTCATCAAATATTTTTGGTCCATTAAAAAATCGTGCTTTGTTTAATGAACATATACAAGACAATTACAAAAATTTAATACTAATGAGACTATTTCTTGTTGTTCTTTTCTCTTCTCAGCCAAACAGGTAAGAATGGTAACTTACTGTACAAAATAGTGACTTTGATTTAGGGGGTGTAGAGGAGTTACTTTTTTGTCATCATTGTTGGGCCTGTTTCTACAATTGCATCTAAAGCCATGGCCATGAGCTAACAAATCTTGTAGATGGCCATGTTTGTTTGCTTTGATAAAAACCCCACTCCAAATAAGAGAAAACATATTGACTTGACCACATTGTTTGCACATATGTGTGATGTATTTAATATTCTTCATGCTTGATCACATAGTGCTCATTTGAGTATCAACATTGAAAAGTGTTCCATGAACAAGGCTACAGATTTACTGGCATTACTTTCCCATGTCTGGTGTTAATAATTCTTCCATCATGCCTTCAAATTGTAAAAATAAGCATTTGTATCTGCACTAAACTTACTGGAAGAAATAATAACATGTTTACAGAGAAAAAAAAAGATATACAAAGGACTATTTTATAAAAACTTAGAACCTTCAAATCTATATATTAAAACTAAAGTGTGCATCATTTACATAACATAAAACATTGTATGAGATCAACAAATTACGGTGGCAAGTCCAGTCTTAAAACTAAACCTTAAAAAGAAGAGTAGTTAACCAAAAATAAACAAAAGGTGATCCCCTAAATTATGCTGCAGTAACACAGACATGCAGGTAATAGAATTCTAATTGGAATTAATAATTCTAACAACCCACCTTAACTATAACTAAGAAAGGAATAAGGAAAGAGAGAAAATCCAGTGGGAACAAAACCCCCTCAAAATAGAAGGTAGCAAAGAAATAAAACTACCATGTTATAGTGCCTTGCACCCCAAGAAGATCTTAGAGAAAGTGGATCTTCTCCTAGGTGAATGTCTTCGTGAAGATTTCAACTATCTGGTGAGGTGTGGGAAAAAACTGCAGATCTATGATGCCATCATGTATCAAATCTTGGATGTAGTGCATGTGGATCTTGATGTGTTTTGTTGCTATATTAGATTTATACAAGCCACCAGTGTACTCTGATTGTCACACCAAATGAGAGTTGGATGATGAAAAGGGATACCAAGTCCAGTCTGGAAGTTCTGCAACCAAATAGTCTAAATGGTAACATTGACTATACCTCTATATTTAGCCTTTGTAGATGATAAAACAATGGAATATTGCTTCTTACTTGACCAAAAGATGGGACCAGAACCCAAATTGAGAATGTATGGTGAAATGGATTTGTAATCAACGCTATCACCAACCCAATCAGTAGCAGTATACCCAATGAGATCCAATGTATATCTAGCTGAATAATGAATCAAATAGATGATGGCTCCTTGAACATAAAAATATATATGCTTGGTAGCTTACAAATGAAACTCATGGGGATCCTACATGTATTTAGAAATAACACCCACTACATATGATAGATATGGATGAGAGTGAGTGAGGTAGATAAAACTCCCCACGAGTTGATGGTAGAGTGTGCAATCAACCAATGGTGTATCTTTTCCATCCTCTAGCTTGACCCCTGACAAGAAAGGTGTGGTTTTTTGCTTACAATCAATCATGTGAAATCAATCTTGGAGATCTCTTGTCTATTTGGATCGAGAAAATTTAACACATGATTCAATCTGGCTGATTTCAAGACCAAGAAAAAAATTGAGGAGATCGATGTCTGTCATGGAAAATCTATCATGTAAAGCTTCTTTGGTAGTAGCAATAGTTGTGGCTAAATCACCTGTTATCATTAGATCATCTACATAGAGTACTATGAGCAATAGAGATTCAAATGTTCTCATTATATAAATATTTAGAACAGATTTGCATCTCATGAAATTCTAAGGCAAAAGATAAGAATTCATTTTAGCAGACCAAGCTCTAGGTGCCTGTTTGAGGCCATAGAGTGACTTCTTAACCTTGCATACCAATGAGGAATTATGTACATACCTCAGTGGTTGCTCCAGGTAGATCACCTCTTTGAGATCACCAAGAACAAATGCATTCTTACATCCATGTGATGAATCTTCCATTTTCTCGATGCTACAATGGAAATAGTCAATTGAATGGAGCCCATTTTAGCCTTAGGAGAAAAAGTCTTGTCATAATCAATGCCATGAACTTGTTACAATTTTTTGGGTACCAACCTTGTTTTATATATGCTCACTTGACCATCTATTGATCTCTTTTTTCTATAGATCTACTTACACCTTACAAGCTTGTGATTGGATGGAAGGGAAATTGAGTCCAAAGTTTGATTTGTAATGAGAGAATTGTACTCCTCATCCATGGCTGCTTGCCAATGAGGATCTATTGCAGCTATTGTAGAAGTTTGAGGATTATATCTGTTAGGATTAACCACATAGAAATAATAGTTACATGCAAATATAACTAATATCAGAAAAAATAATAAATCACACAAAAGAGAACACCAGACACAAAGATTTAATGTAGTTCACCCAATCCCTGGGCTATGTCCAACAACAACAAGTCCAATAATATTATTATCTAGTGATTACAACCTGATTATAATTTGTAATCCCTTACATCTCAATACCACCACAATAAGCTACTCAAAATTCATCATAATTAAATCCCTAACCCTAAGCAATTTTATACAAGCTTATTTTGGCACTTTAGGGTTACAATAAGTCAGCCCAAAAATAGCCAATAAATGTTCCCCCCCAAAAAAATTTATCAGGGGAAAAAATGTATAGTACTTCCCTGGTCAATCACCACAATATCATAATCTCCCACTTGGGGATTGATCAGACTCTGCAAAAAACAACAATCTCCCACTTGGAGGCTGATCCTATAGCTAAACTACTACCCTGTGAAGCTCCCACTGGATCCAACCACGTTGCACTCTACTATTTCCTTCATTCTGTTCAGTCTAGAAAACCAATCGAAGCTGAACAAGAGTTCAACTTCTTCCTTTTTATGACTTTTGTAAATATATCTATTGGATTATCATTTGTATAAATCTTTTCCAGCTTTAATTGCCCATCATCCAAAACTGACAGAATGAAATGGTATCATAACTGTATGTGTTTTGTCTTTAAGTGCAAAGCAAAATTCTTTGCAAGATGAATGGCACTCTGGCTATCTATAAACAGATAGTTATCCATCTATGGATGTCCCAATTCTTCCATGAAGAATTGAAACCATATCATCTCCTTGGACGCCACTATAGAAGAAACATACTCTACCTTTGTAGTTGATAAAGCATTCACCTTTTGTAACTAAGAAATCCAACTCACTGCTGTCCCACCAATAGTAAATACATAGCCTGTAGTACTCCATATGCTATCTATATCTCCTTCCAAATCTTAGTCAACATAGCCTTGTATAGTAGTAGTTGATCTCCCAATGTGTAAAAACTTACTGGATGTACCTCTCAAAGATTTGAGAATCCACTTGATTGCATTCAAATGCTCAATCCCAGGGTGAATCAACTTGCTAATGACTCCCACTGCATGTGCAATATTTGTCCTATTACATACCATAGCATACATTAAGCTCCCTATAGATGAAGCATAAGGTACCTTGGACATTTCAGCATTCTCTTCTGGTGTCTTTGGACACATCTCTTTAGTCAATTTCAAATGAGCAGGTAAAGGTATGCTGATAGCTTTGGCAATCTCCATAGAGAAACATTGCAACACCTTCTCAATATAATCAGCCTGAGCTAAAGTCACTTTTTAATTTTTCCTATCTCTGCAAATTTCAATACCAAGGATTTGTTTTTCTACCCCCAAATCCTTCATAGAAAATGAATGTGCTAACTATTGTTTCAACCCCTTAATGTGATCCATGTAAGACCCAACTACAATCATATCATCAACATATAAACATAAAATAATGTATATGTCATCATCCAACCTCTTAAAGTAAACACAATGGTCAGAATGACACCGAGTGTATCCATGCTCATTAATAAAACTATCTAATTTAATATACCATTGCAGAGGTGCTTGCTTCGAGCCATATAAATTTTACTGCAATCTGCACACTAGATTCTCCTTACCCTTGACCTCAAATCCTTGTGGCTATACCATATATATTTCTTTATCCAAATCACCATGAAGAAAAGTTATTTTAACATCAAGATTCTCTAAAGGAAAATATTTAGTAGCTACAATACATAAAACAGTACGAATAGAAGTCATTTTAACAACTGGAGAAAATATCTCATCAAAATCAATACCTTTTTTATGTGAAAATCCTTTTACAACTAATCTGGCTTTAAATCTTTTCTTACCTCCATCCTCTTCTTTTATCCTATAAACGCATTTATTTTGTAAATCCCTTTTACCTATAGATAACTTACATAAATCCCATGTTTGATTTTTCAGCAAGGAGTCCATTTCATCTGTGATTGCAGACTCACATTGAAGCTTTGTATCCACCTGCACAGCTTCATTATAACATTCAAGTTCACCAACATCTATTAACAAAATAAAATAAAAAGGAGAAAATATTTTCAGAGGTCTACTTAGCCTTGTTGACCATTTAACATTCATTGGGGTTTGAGGTATTTGTTGTTTTTTTGGTTGCGTAGCATAAGGAACTACTAGATTATCATCTTTTGGAGTATCATCTAGTACTACATAATCATTTTCTTTCTTCTCATGCTGCTACAACAAATCTTTGTACAATACTTTCTCATTGCATATGACATCCCTGCTTCTTACAATTTTATGATTTTCAAAATCCCAAAGCATATAGCCAAATTCATCAATGTCATATCCAACAAATACACATTTCTTTGACTTAGCTTCTAGCTTGGTTCTATTTTTAAAATCTATATGTTCAAATGCTTCACAAACAAAGGTTTTGAGAAAAGAGTAACTCACCTTCTTACCAGTGCATGCTTCCTCTGGAATACATAGTCCAAAGGAGTATAGGGACCTCTATTGATTAAATAAATGGTTGTATTAACAACTATTGTCCACATGTTTAAGGGTAGCCTAGAATGCAACCTCATCCTCCTTGCATGCTCTATTATTATCCTATTCATGCATTCAACCAATCCATTTTCTTGTGGAGTCCTTGGTACATTTTTCTACCTATGAATACCATTAAACGAACAATAATCTTCAAATTTTGTACTACAATACTCACCACCATTATCAAATCTGAGACATTTTAGCCTTTTACCAATCTCATTCTCAACCAAGCATTTCCATTTCTTAAAAGTTTAAAATACATCAGATTTTTTTCTAAGGAAATCAATCAATAATTTTCTTGTTGCATCATCTATAAATGTAACATAATAAAAAGAGCCACCAAGGGAAGATACTTGAGCTGGTCGTGTATACATCTGTATGCACAAGATCTAATTTCTCATTTTTCTTTTCCTTCTCTCTCTTCACAAAACTAACTCTCTTTTATTTTCCATACACCCTGCTTTCATAGAAATCCATATTGACACATTTTAGACCAAGTAAAGTTTTCTTTGAATAAAGTAATTTCATACCTTTTTCACTCATGCACCCAAGTCTATTGTGCCAAAGTGTTGTGTCAAAATCTATAACAACTGTTTGATGTTCTTCCTGCTCAACTATAGTAACTGTTCCTGAACATTCATTTTTATCTCAAACAATTAAATGTGAGGCCTCACCCCAAGTCTGACATAACTTTTCCATTGATATTTAGGATAGACCTAGTGATTAACTTAATGTTTTCAATGGTTTAAGAGATTTGACACTCTTAATAGGTAAATTATTTTCATTAGATGATGTACATTATAGTTTATGGAATTCTCCATACTCATGATGATTGGTTTAGATAATTATTGTGATGTTGCAATTAGGGTATATATGTTGATGTGAGATATTAGGAAAAATGACAACTGGGATTTAAATTATGATGAGTTGTGGATTTCATTGAAAGGTGATGAATTATTGATGACTGTTTTATGATACAAATATGGATTTTCATTTATGGTTATTTTGATTTAATGAATGCTATGAGGATGTGATGGATTTTATATACTTTATGAATAGTTAGGAAATGGGAGCTGATTTGATTATGGTATGATGAGATTACTACTTTGAATGTATGATGAGTTTATGAGTGCACATGATGCCAGGAGTGAAAAAGGTTAAATTGTCGATAATGCGAAGTGAACTCCAATTGTTATGTGATATTGTAAATAATTTGTAAAAGGCGAATGGAGTTTATTTCATATATTTTGTGCATTATATTATTTCTTGGACTACTGATGTTGGTTTTAGTGTGCAGGGAATAAGACCATGGTATTAAATCAGGGAACCAAACATAGGCCAATGTGAATTTAGTGCGAGCCATGGTTGTGTCTAATGAAAGAAAAAACCTCGTTGTATTGTATTTAATTCATGAATATAATGAGATTATAATGTTTCAATTTAATTTGTAATTTGTAAATTTGTTTGAGTGCTCAAGTAGAAATGCCATGTGGCTTATGATGAGTGATTTGTGTGTTGTGTCACTTGACACTTGTAATGTGTACATGTGGCCATTAAATGTTCTACTTGAGGATTGGATGTCCACCAAACTAGGATAGTACCCCTTTAGGATGCCCATGTCAATCCCTTGGTTAGGGAGCTTGAGGTAGTGTCTTGTCATAGAATTTCGAATTTGACCTTGTCATGAGCTTTTGGGGGGTTAGAAAGGTGCCTAGGGGTGCGTTTATGTCATTTTTAGTTAGCCCACTTGATATACCTATGGGTAAGGGTCAATTTTAAACATAGAAAAACCCCATGTTGACCAAAAGACCCTTCTAAAAGTTGGATTTTCAAAATGGCTGAAAATCAACTTTTGGAAGCAAGGTCTTGGATAAAACACCCATCCATTAGGATGAAAAGTCTTTGCCCACTTTTTGGCCAACCTTTCTAGGAACCCATTTTTGGAAAGCTTTTAAGGACCGAGGGAAGACCAACCAATTAGAAGGTTTGTCTTATCCCTAGGGGGTTGTGGGGAGTTGTGTGGAGGCCTTTTTAGTGGGGGGCTTTCTATTGTGGAGAGTTTGAACACCCACTCTCTATCTTAGAGATATTCCTAGTTTTGGAGAGGAGAAGAATACTTAGGAAAAGGGAGATCATCCTCAAATTCCTTCCTTAATTTTGGATCTAGGTTGGTGGCTCTCTCTTTTTTTTTCTTTTTGCTTATGGAGTTTTTGAGTATGTGCAAGTGATCATGTTTTTGAGCTTGTAAGAAAATTTTTTTTCTCATGTTTTTCTTTCATTGTTTTATTGTGTTTCTTTTATGATGCATTGCAAGTTTTATTTTGTATAAGGGAGTCTTAAGGTCCACTCACCCTGGTGAGGGAAGAGTAGCCATGGGGGTGAAGGTTTTAGGATAGTCCATGGGTGTAGAGTCTCTCCATGTGAAGGAGAGGGATAAAACATGGAAGTATGGGCTCCATGAAGTCATTCCATTCTTATTTTTGGGGCCATAAGGGAGTTAATTTGGCTTGATTCCTTGGAGGTCATAAGGGTTTTCTTGTGATATGTTTGAAAGGGTGATTCTAAAAAGCCATGTGAAGGCTTGTTTATAGTTACTTTTGGAATGGGCTTTCTCCCCATAGGGTATTTGGTCCACTTCAGCCTAGATTTAGGGTCAGTATGAGACCCATTGTGTAATCCTTGGGTTGGGAGTTTCATGTGGCTATTATGTTTTCCATTTTTATTTTCTTGCTTATGCTTGTGAGAAAACCAGTCTATGTTTTGGTTCCCCAAGCTTAGGCATGAACTCTTAGAGGCCTTGGATGGGAAGTGAGCATCCCATGGTCCTTGAAGTTTTTCATTTGTAGGTTATTGAAGCCTTAAGTATCTATGAAGAAAATGAAGGAAACGAGGAGAGGGCTTATGATTTTGGAAACCTTGTTTTTCTATGTATTGGACATGTGAACATTTTGTGGATAGTCCCTTGAAAAACCCTTTGAAAAGTTCTTTGTAAAAGAGAAAATAAATTCAAAAAAATGATGTAGATACATTTTAAAGTAAGTCTTAGGTCTCATTTTTAAAATAAGTTATGTATTTTTTTAATTTAGTAAGTTAGATTTGATTATTGCTGAGAAACATGAAATGAAATTCTGTTTGTAAAAGTCCTTTGAAAAATGCAATATGATGTGAGAATAAATTTAAAACATGTCTTCTCCTATGAGGTTTAAGTGCATGGTTATTAATTTCATTGAAGTCATTGTAATGTTAAAATGGATTTTAGGTAGGTAGAGTCATTGAGTTTTGAAAGTAGTTCTTAAAAAAATAAACACTTTATTTTGATTATGTAAAAATAGGTTTTGAAAGGACCCGAAACCTTGTACAATAGGAGAATAGAATAGGCATCTAAGCATCAGTAGAACAAGTGCATCAGCACCAAAAAACACCACACAAAGTAGTCTTTAAAATAAAATAACAACCAAAAGACAAACGACAACAAAAGGAAAGCAAGACAAAAAGATGCTATCTAAACACATTTCATCAGTTCTGCTACCTGATCAGCAAGAATCTGCATGTTTGCAATAGACAACTTTAGATTATCCATGTCATTCTTATTTCCATCCTCCATCTTCTTGAACCTGGACCTCGTACGCCTGCTAGGGCCCTGATCATCTTTAGTGTCTTTAGTATCCGTAACCTCATGGTTTCCTTTCCCATTGTTGAGCTTGTCTACCAGGATCTTCACATGCTCATTTGATGCTTTTAGGATAGCATAGCTCTACTCAGAAATATTCCCCATGGTCTTCTCCAGCTTGTCAATTCTCTTTTCCATAATTTCAATTTTCCTTGTCATATCGTTGTTTTCAAATTTGACCTCCATGGTAGTAATTCTATCATTGAGAGTAGCAAGACCCTTAGCCCTGGTGATAGTATCAATGAGCTCATCAATAGTCTGGCCCATTATTTTCTCCCCCAAGTGCATCCTTTTAAGAACCTTAGTCTCTTTTTGCAACTGGTGAATATGGGTCTTCATCGTAGTGATATCATTCTTCATAATACCGAGGGTAGTCAGAAAAGCCAAACATCCCAAATTTTCAAAATCCATATTCCCTCCCTCCGTATTCTTAGAACCCTTATTCCCTTCCTCCAATTTCTCCTTAGAGATCTCCACATTCTCCTTCTCCATGTTAACCTTATCCTTATCATACCCATCTTTCCCAATGTCATTCATAGCCTGAGCGACCTCATGCAAAATATTCTCCTCCACCCACACATTTTTTTTAGTTTCCACACTCTCCTCCACAGTAGGGTTAGTGTCCACATGGTCATCCTGATTACTATTTTCCTAAGAGGAAGAGCCATCATCAGAGGATAACACAACCCTTTTCACAAATTTCTTCTTCTCTTTTTTGGCTTTGGTACGTTTGCCGATGGGCTCCATTCTTTTTTTCCCCTATTTCTTAGAACTTTCCTCCCTGCTCACATCATCCTCAACATCCATATCTGTGGTCAACTCCTCCACCTTCCTTTTCTTTTTATTTTTCTTTGGGTTGGACTCTAGAAACTCCTCAGAGTCCCCCTCTTCCTCTTTCATGTCCTCCATAAAAGTCTCCTCAGAATCCTTCCCATCCCTGTCATAATCCTCAAGGGCTTTTCTGTTAAGCTGGGGTCTTTCTACCTTCTTTGATTTCAACACCTCTAAGATGAGGACCATGAGCCCTTCATGGAAGGCATGATCACCCTCCGAGTCCCTTTGCCAATGGAGGATAAAGGCATTCAGAGAACTTAGGAAGTAAAAGGGAAAGTTTATTTTTACCCCATGCCTAAAGTGGTTCAGAAGGATAAGATGATGGTTGTATATTTTAGTATAACAACCATCTAGGGTAATATACCTATAATAACAAATAAAGAAGGTGCAAAGGCCTAGAAATACACTTAGGATAAAAGTATGATTTATCCACCTTAACCATTCGATTCCTCTCCTACTTCATGGGTGCAAATGCCTCCAAAGCTTTGTCTGAGATCTTCCTATCCCTGTAGAAGTTGATGCCCTCAGTCATCAAGCTAGTAGCTTCAGTAATCACTTCCTCAGTCACCTCCATGTTTTGTGTACCAACCAAAACACTCCCCTTATTCTAGGTTTTGATGAAATTTTTGGTCACAACAACTTTCCCTCCATGCAGTCTCTCCATATATGCCGCTAGACCCCCATCCTTGACAATCTTCCATATTTCCTTGTTCTGTTTCTAGTCACTACAGCTCACCGGCTCACACCTCTTCTTCTTGCCACCCATAGAAATGTTAGAGAATAGAGAACCCTTCTCCAAATAATTCCCAACACTCTACAAGTTAGCCTTTGGATTTTAATAAAACCTATTGATGTTTTACAGAACCCACAAATCATGCCAAAGGATCCCAATAATTATCTCAAAATCAACCCACTATCCTTCATGATTGTCACATAGATTACTACACTCAATACTCATTAATAAACCCTCCATTCAAAATGTGTTGCTTACTCATTGTCTACTCCTTATTAATTAATGATGACCCTTCACAAGGGAGATCAAAACCATCATTCCACTTAATTTCCACCTAGCTTTTACAAGCCACATTCGTTGCTCAGTCAGCCACCGAGTTGGCCTCCTTGAAAACGTTGGTGATCATGCACATTTCAAAGGACTCAATAATGTTTTTAGCATTGCTAATAATATTGGAAATGGTCCATGAGGGGGTCATGGTATTCTTCAAGCAATTAGCAATATTTAAGGAATCCCCTTCAATCCATATTTTGGTATAACCCTTCCTTTTCGCTAACAACACCCCATGAAGAGCCGCATTAGCCTCCGCCACCTGATTGGTATTAAAACATATAGGAATGGCCATAGCCCCTTTTTAATTCCCATAATCATCTCTGATGACCATACCACAGCTAGTAGTTCTAGGGTTGCCTTTAGAGGCACCATCAAAATTGACTTTAACCCAACCATTAGGGGGGCAGTCCCACCTAGCCTCTCTTCTCAAACTTCTTTTGGTATCTTGAGCCTTCCTTCCTTCAAACTTCCAATTATTATATACTTTTTCCTCCCAATCATCTTTCAGGTCTTGATAAATCTTAATGAACCCCAAATTCTCCAACAGAGCTCTCTTGATCTTATGGAAAATACTATCCCAATTAGACTCCTTGTTCCTAAAAATCCTATCATTCCTTTCTTTCCAAACCCCCCAGCACAAGAAGGGAAGGAAGAAATTCCAAAAATATATTAGGACCTTATTTTTATTTGGTGGCTTCCAAAAAGTAAACAACTCCTGAATGTCTTGAGGGAACACCCACTCCAGATTCATCATATCAAAGAATTTTTCCCATATTTGCCTAGCAAAAGAGCAATGGATGGTCATATGATTGATATTCTCCTCATCTTTTTTGCAAAGACAACATCTATTAGTAAGAACAAGGCCTCTTTTCCTGAGATTTTCAATTGTAAGAACTTTATCTTGCAATAAGATCCAAAAGAAAACATTAATTTTAGGAGTTAATCCCTTGAACCAAGCTTTAGACCAACATGGTTCAGGACTATCTTCAAAGTTATGCATGTATAGAGAGGAGACCGAGAATAGGCCATTAGCATTATGTCTCCAAATTAGGGTATCCTCATCATCAATAATAACCACAACATTCAAAAGGTTATTCAAACTCCTAAGAGAAGGATCAATCCTAGCCAGATCAGTCCATTTGTCCCCTTCCCAATAATCCTCCACATGTATGCCCAAAATTTGTTTGCAAAGGATAATCAATTCATTCCAAATAGGTACTTCCTTAAGGGGTTTATCAAGCAGCCATGTGTCATCCCAAAAGAGATATTTCTTTCCATTACCAACCTTCCATTTGACTCCCTTCTTTATCATATCTTTTCTTCTTAAAGCTTTTCCCCAAATACACGATCCACCTTGGATAGAGTCAGAGTTTAAGAAATTATTGAAGTCACAACTGTCCCTATTGTATTTGTTGTGTCATATAGTGCTCCATTCTCCAGAGTTCCTGAACATTCTCCAAAGGAGTTTAGCCATAATAAATTCATTTATACTTCTAATAGTGTGAAGACCAAGACCCCCTTTCCTTGTCAGTTTGCAAACCTTTTCCCAAGCAATAAAAGCCATTCTTTTCTTTTTCTCGACTCCGGACCAAAGAAAGTTCTTTTGGATTTTCTCTATACTTTCAACAAACTTCTTAGGTATTTTTAAAAGGCTCAAGACATAGAGAGGAATACTTTTAAGGGTAGTTTTGAGAACAACAATCTTACTAGCCTGGCTAAGAAGAGCACCCTTCCAACTAGCAAGACTTTTGGGAAATTTATCAATCATATCCTACCAAAAAGAGTCCGGAGGAGTAAGGCATAGAGGCAAGCCAAGATGGGACCCTAGGAGACAATCCACCTCACACCCCAAAATTATTTTCAATCTTTCTTGTCTTTTTTCAGGCACATTGATGAATAATAAAGAGCTCTTATTCCAATTAATGCTCTGGCCTGTAGCTCCAACATAGTTGTCAAGGGCCTTTTTAATGATTTTTCCATTTTTAATAGAAGCTTCACCCATTATTATGGAATCATCCACAAACTACTAATGCGAACAAATCAGGTCCTTGGAAGAAGGTCTCAAATCCCTAAATTCACCTCTATTAACCAATTTGCCAATATGTCTTCCCAAACATTCCGCCAAGATAACAAAAAGAATAGGAGATAGGGGTTCTCCCTACCTAAGACCTCTAGAAGATTTGAAGAAGGGAGTAGGAGAGCCATTCACAAGAACAAAGAAGGTGGCAGAGGAGACCAAATAGTGGATTAGATCTCTACTTCTTTTATTGAAACCAAAAGCCTCTAGAGTAGCCATCAGAAAGTCCCAGTCAACCCTGTCATAAGCTTTGGACAGGTCAAGTTTTAGTAAGAAACCTATCTTCTTAGACATGGCTAGAGAGTGTATATTTTCATGGACTGAGATGATAGAATCCAGGATCTGCCTTCCAGGGACAAACCCATTCTGCTTCAATAGGGTATTGAAATAAACACTTTGTTGGATATTGTTGGTGTAATTAATTATTCCTAATTACACTTTACTTAATCTTACTTAGGTTAATGCATTTCATAGTAATTTGTGATTGAGACACCTAGGAGTGTGCACATCTATTAAGCACATGGTGTAGGAGAAATTCCACTTTTGGTGTGATAGTTGTCTTCACATACCTTGTTGTGTGTGAGATCCACCTTTCATGCTCTTATCACATTATCATCCTAATCCAATGCACATACTTTATTGCATATTGGAGGATGATCCACATTTGGTGGACATGTGATTACACCTAGCATAGATGATAGCTTATCAAATCCTTATCATTCTCTCTTATTGCCTTTCCTATATAAGGAGGCCTATTATGTAATCATTTGCATAACATTGATGTAATTCATTCATCAATTCAATCATGGAGTAATTCATTGGATCTATTCAATCCATCCTTACATTCATATTTTCTCTCTTGTGCTTTTCTTCAACCTCTAGATCCTTGGTTCAATATTTTCTATTTGCAAATTCTTACATGGTATCAGAGCCATTGGATCATTTTTGATTAGCTGATTTGAAGAGAGCTTGATGCAAGCTTTAAAGGTCCAAATCTTAGATCTGGCAACCAGTGTGCGATAGAGGCATCTTGAAGCAGATCTGACCTCACCATTGCATCCGAGAGGTTGTTTCAGTTAAGATCGACTATAAATTCACCTATATTAGGTGAAAGTCAAATTCGAGGAAATTTTTTTTTACAAATCGAGCCATACGGCCCGATCTGCCCTCTTTGGTATGATTTTTGAATTTTTTTTTATTTTTATTTTTTATTCTGATTATATTTTCAAAATTTTTTATTTTTTTGCAAAATATTGGGGTGGTACATCCCCTAGTCAGAGAATATTCTCTACACCTGCGTCATCAACCACAACACAACAAACAGTGGGCCCACATACCACAAACAGCCCAAAGGCGTGAACCAAGACACACCACACCCTCTCATTTTATTTGAAAACTGGGTATTTGCATATTTGAAAGGCTTAAAAGCCAATCACATGCCCAATGTGGGACTAAATACATTAGTCCCCACCATCACTCCACCAGCGGTCCTCATCTCCAAGGCTTCACCCACCGACGGTCTTCAAGGTCCCACCTCCATAGATCAACCACCGCTCCACGTGGCCAAACAAACACCGATGGCCTTTTCAAAAGTGGCAGCGCCCTTCACTGCAAACCCTCCTCCACCTGAAACATTGCACAGTGACACCTCACTTCCGCTCGGGCCCTGCCGCTCCTTTGCTTGGACCAAGTCACCGCCAAGGCAACGCACTGTTAGCACTAGTGTAGCGCTCTGTCAGTGAGCCCTCTCCACCCTCCGCCATGCGGCGAGCCTAGATTTGGCCATGCGATGGCCTCCGACCCCACGCGGATCGCACACGGACCCGATAAGATCTCACCACATCAGCCCAGTCAATCGACACCTCAACAGCCCGCTAGTGAATCAAAACAAGACACATGGCACCCTGTGACCACATCTTTGTCGACATCATCATCCGTATGGACCACATTAGTAACACAGTCAGCAGACATGTTAGTGGGGGCTATCATTTTTGGTGACATCATCTTTCCATGCGATTAAAATTGACAGCCATCTAGCTGTCAAAACAGGGCAAAATTGGCTTTCTGTGACAACCGTATGACTGTCAAATTTAACCTACCAGTGTGCTGACATCATCAGGGGTTTCAAAATTCTCTGCCTTCACCATTTGCATTTTTGATTTTGTAGTCCAACTTTGAGAGGCCATAACTTAGTCATCTGGGCTCCATATCGGGTGTAATGTTTTTTGAAATTGGGTAGAATTTCCTAAACTTTCTAGTGGTGGTTTTCATTTTGCATTTTGGTGGCCTCATTTGTCAGAAATTGTAGCTTTTGGTGACTGTACCTATCTATTCCTAATTTTTGCAACTTCTAGGGCTTCATTTGGGCACATACGGTAACATTTTGAGGTGAATTTTTTTTTGAAAGTGCATGATTTTTCGTCTACTTTCCAGATCTGCAATCAGATTTGAGAGATTTTGGGTAGACATGTTACTTTTAGAAATAGGCTATTTTGGGGCTATAATTGCACTTGATTAATCCTTGGATTTCAATTTTTTGATTTGCATCAGTCATTTGAAGGAGTTATCAGTAGTTATCAATCATTATTTGGTATTAATATGGATAATTCAAAGGTTAAAATCCTCACTCCATATAACTACCATGAATGGAAAGTATCTTTAAGTGATCATTTGTTGATTCTTGGATTGCTTAGAATGACTCTTGGGCAGGATCAAGAACCTCAAACAGGTGTTGTAGAAAGATGAAAATGGTTTCATCGAAGGGATAAAGCACTTGGCTCTCTTAGATCATTCATCTCTTGCGACTTGCACTTTCATATTGCATCTTGCACACATCCTCATGATGCTTGGATCACATTGGAAGGACTCTTTGGTAAACCTGATAGAATGAGAAAATTTAGATTAGAGAATGATCTCATAGGTCTTAATCCTAGGGATTTTAACAATATTCAAGATTTTTTCTCTAAGTTCAATACTATTAGATTGGAGCTTTCTTCATGTGGCATTGTTAAAGGGGATGAACAATTGATCTTTTCTATTCTTTCCAAGCTTGAACCTGATTATTCTATCTTTGTTTCTACATTCTATGCTACTATGGATGCTCTTGGTAGTGCATACAAATTGCCCTCTCTTGATGAATTTACAATGCAACTCACAAGGGAACAAGCAAAGTTAGCACACATGGGTTAGTTGAAGCCTTCCACACATCAAGCATTGATTGCAAGTGAGTCTACTTCAAAGGCTTCTAATAGCAAAGGAAAGAAACACAATAAGGATCCTAAGCCTGATGACAAAGGTAATGAATCTTCTTTACCAAAAAGTACTGAATCCAAGTCCTCTTCAGGAGAGGAATCATCTAGAAGAAAGAGAGATAAATGTGCATATTGTCAAAAGTTAGGACATGATGAGCATAAGTGTTTTCAAAAGAAGATTGATGAGCTAACTCGCATTATTCAGAAACACAACATTAAGTTTCCCTCATTAGTGTCTGCTCCTTCTTCTACACATTTGGCAGCTTCTACATCTCCATCATCATCCAAAGATAAAGGTAAAGGACAAGCACTCATGGCTTCCATACATCCTGAGCAAGGTAAATGGCTTCTTGATTCAGGTGCATCACATCATATGGCATCTTCTATGGATATGTTTTCTTCTATTGAGCCTTGTAATTATCCTAATTTTTTGATGGGTAATAACACATTCATGAGAGTTTGTGGGAAAGGTTCTATTCCTATGGGAGAGGGGACATTTAATGATGTTCTTTGTGTACCATCCTTGACCACTAATCTTCTTTCTATTTACCAAATTACACATGGGGCACAAGGTAAAATTGTTGAGTTTACTCCTGATTATGTCTACATTAGGGACATGGAGACTAAAGATGTCATAGCTATGGGAGTTGTTGATCATACATCCCACTTGTATTCTTTTTCCACTTTTGTTGATAATGATGATGATATTCATGATGTACCCATCCCTTTGCCAAGGGATAATTATGAGGAGAATTTTGGGCACTTGAATCATTTTGTTGTTGAGAGAAGTGTTGATCTTATTACTCCTCCATTTCCTACTTCTTCAGACATGGGCTCTACTATTCAACAGGATGATCATAGTGTTTCAGATCTTACAGAATGTGATGACTATTTGGATGCATCTTCAACACTTGTTGATTCTCATGATGCAGATTTGGAAGACATACATGAGGGGGTTTCTCTTTCCCTTGATGAAAGTTTCATCATAGATGGGGATACTTCTTCACCTTCTTTGGAGATTGGTGTACTTGATTCTTCTCCTTCTTCACTTGATTTGTCACATGAAGTGATAGATTCTTTGATCTTGGAGAGACCTATTCAGTCTTTAGAGATTCATTCATGGAGACCTTCATCTACTTCCTCCTTCCATTTGCACCAGGATTGGCTTCTTCACCATTTGATGTATCTATTTCTTCCTAAGGGGAGACATGTTTCTTGTAAGCATTGGCTTAACTATTGTTTGCAGGTACTCTTCATCAACATGGGAGCTTCTACATTATGGGGGGGATATCATGTCTCCAACTATCCTTCTTATGGGGGGATAATTCTTTGTATATACATGATGTATGTAGTTCTTGGGGGGTCTTGAGCACTCCATCCATCCATGCATCTTGTTTTCTTCTCTCTTTTTGGGGGAGGGTTTTTCCCATGAGGTTTTCCCTCTTTCTCCACTTTATGAGAGTTATGCATTTCATGTATTTTGTACATGGGTACCTAACATGGCCTAGTTGTTGGGATCCATCTTGCATTGTGAGTTTAAGTGCATTCCCTTAAGTTGTACTTAAGGGGGGGTGTTGGTGTAATTAATTATTTCCAATTACACTTTACTTAATCTTACTTAGGTTAATGCATTTCATAGTAATTTGTGATTGAGACACCTAGGAGTGTGCACATCTATTAAGCACATGTTGTAGGAGAAATTCCACTTTTGGTGTGATAGTTGTCTTCACATACCTCATTGTGTGTGAGATCCACCTTTCATGCTCTTATCACATTATCATCCTAATCCAGTGCACATACTTTATTGCATATTGGAGGATGATCCACATTTGGTGGATATGTGATTACACCTAGCATAGGTGATAGCTTATCAACTCCTTATCATTCTCTCTTATTGCCTTTCCTATATAAGATGGCCTATTATGTAATCATTTTCATAACATTGATGTAATTCATTCATCAATTCAATCATTGAGTAATTCATTGGATCTATTCAATCCATCCTTGCATTTATATTTTCTCTCTTGTGCTTTTCTTCAACCTCTAGATCCTTGGTTCAATATTTGCTATTTGCAAATTCTTACAGATATGTTGCTTCAATAGGGTATTGAAATAAATGATTATTTTGTATTGTTGTTTTATAACAAAAAAAGGTATTGTTGAGCATTGCATATAACAAAAAATATATATGGGTGGTCCCACAATAGTGAGTCCCACTTTTTGTCCAACTTTGATACAAAGATCAACATTTTGAGAAAAAACTTCACTTTCGAACACTTGTTGCCGCAAAAATATTAGGAATTTGAAGATGATGTAAACTATAGTCTTTTATAATTTTCTTTCTAGTTTCTAAGTATTTTTTTTTAAAAAAAATCATTTCAATTCATTTTTCCTTCTCTTTCGAAAAGTGGTTTGCGTGAAAAAACTATGTTTTTAAGGAGTTTCTGTCACTTGGATTAGCATATAACTTTTTTTTTAAAATATGATAACGATGTAATTCTTTTGATATTATATTTGTAACTTCAATAGCTAAAGGATGCAATTGGTTTTATTCATTTTGGATCAATATTTCATAGTTTATTAAATTCTAAAGTGTCAGTAACTGTAATTTAGACAAGGCCACTTGGATTGCTCTAACTTGATATGTGTATATCAAAATTCATTTTTTATTTTTTTCATAGAAAGGTAACACAAATATGCTTTCCCTACATATTTTTATAATTTTTTTTTTATAATTTACTATTTTTCCTGAAATCTTGAAGAGACAGTTTGTTGAATGACCAAATAACCTATGCTTAGTTAAAGTAATATTCAAAAGTGATAATGAACTCAATATGTATTAAAATTATATTCATTAGAAAGATTGTTCTGAATAGCATCATTTGAAATCACATTTTTGAAAAAATATCTTGTTTGGTCCTTGTTCCAGGCCTCATAAGACCATTTTTTTGAAGTTCACTTATTTTCTGAGGGCAAAATTTTAGTTTTGGGGTCTTTGCGCGAAGAATCCCTTCGCACGTAGACCCTTGAGGGGCTTTGTGCGAAGACCCTTTGCACAAAGCTTCTCAAGTGAAAATTCTAGCAAAAAACACCTCGCTAGATTTTTTGTCTGGGTACTTCGTGCGAAGTATGTACTTCAAGTGAAGTCGGCTAGTGATTTTATTTTGTAAATTTTTTTTCGAAGAGTATAAAACTAAAACATTTTGTTTCTATTTTATACCAAATTGCAATTAATAAATTCACATTTTCTATTATTGAAGGCATTTTTTGGAGGAGGATTGCTATCTCTATTTTTTCAAAGGCATAATTTTGGAGAGGAGAAATATTAGATTAAAGTATTTTTTAAAGAAGAGAATTTGTATTGACAATCTTGTGGAAGACATATTTTGGAGCTTGAATAAATGGGGAACAAGAAGGGAAGACAAAGTAAATCTTCTAGAAAAAGGTCACCTAGTATTGAACAAAGAAATCGTGAAGCTGCATTGACATATTATCATAAAACTAAAGAAGCGAAAAGACAAGCTGAAGTAGGAGGGTCAAGTCAAGTCAAAGAATTTCACATTGAAGAAGGGTCAGGATCACTCCCTATGGAAGCTCAAACAATTGAGGTTGGAGAAGGGTCAAGATCACGTGCTCCTACTAGTATGAATGAACTTTTAAATTTAGCTCAAACTGTAAAGAGAAATATTAATTATAGAAACTTAGATCATTTAATTACAATGGATGTGGAGAATTTGAGATCACTTGCTAAGAAGAGATCATTGAATATGATAGCAAGAGAAATATTGGGTAAATTTTATAATTTTGAAACACTTGAACATGCTCAATTGATTTCAGTTGTACTTATAAACAAAAATTTGGAAGGGGTATTAAAATTATTGGGTATAGACACATCATCAAAGAAGAGAAATTTTTTTGACATGCAAACTAATATGATTGAAAATCTTAGGAAAGGTTTGAACCAGCTAGGGAAGCGATCTCGAACTAAAGATAAGACCATTACAAGAAAAGTTATGTTGACATCCATTGCAGGTAACACTATGGGATGAAAAAAGATAGATATCTTCAGTTTCATCTCAGTTTGGTTTTAATAGGAAAACAATATCATGATATGTTAATAGGAGAATACTTTTGGATGATAGCACCTTGGAAGGCAACTGGGCAATCACGTGTCGAGCTCCTCATTCTGATAGGATTGATGAAGGAATAAAAAATTTGGTCATATCATTTTTAAATGATAATACACATCCGTCATCAAACACTAGAGATGTTATTAGACATAGAATTTAAGCTAATGAATATGAATATCATATGAAACATTGGTTGGACACAACACAACATGAAATGTATGTGTCATTTTTTAGGTCTAATCCAAATATAAAGATTGGGAAAACATTGTTTGAAATATTGAAGCCATATTATATCAGGACAAACAAAGTGTTTGAAACTTGTTGTTGTCGTTATCATATTGAATTTGATCTCCTTTAGCAGGTTTTTTGAAAGTTTGTAGAAGACACTTATGGTTTTGAAAATGATCCTCCTACTAGACGAAGTGAGTACATCTCATCCATTTTATGTGACAAAAGAGATGATGTAGCTAGATAAATAAATTGCATAAAAGGAATATGTCAAACATGTGCTGATTTGTCTCTTTTTCCTTTGAAAAATGAAAATATGGATGTAACAAAGATGGTAAATTGCAAGAGTTACAAATATGTAAAGAATGAAATGAAATTTGGGAAAGAATCCAAAAGGTTAGAATATGTTGAAGACAAGATAAATGTTGGAGTATTTATGGAAAAATTTAAAAAATTGATTCAACCCTACATTCATCATGCATTTTTTGCAAAGTGCCAAGCACAACAATTCCAAACATTGAGAGACAATTTCCCACTTGGAACTATTGTATCAGTTGTTGATTTTGTAGAAAATTATTCTTTTGTTCATCAAAAGGCAATTCAGTCAGAATACTATTTTTCAAAGAAAATTACTATTATGGTACATGTGTGTTATCGACACAAACAATTAGATTTGGATGGTATTCAGAGCACATTTGAAGAAGGATTCATCAAGAAGGAATATCATTTTTATATAAGTGATGATAGAGAGCATGACATTCATTATGTAAAACACTGCTTCAAGATGTTTTTTGCAAATTTGAAAGAAAGAGGTATAAAAATTGATAAACATTATGTTTGGTCAGATGGATGTGCTACACAATTCAAATCATTGAGACCATTTTATGTACTATGTAGATATCATCATAATGAAAACATACCACGTCTGGAGTTTCTTTTAGAGTGGACATGGAAAAGGTGAACATGATGGTGCTGGAGCTTGCATCAAACGTGCTATACGAAAGTATCAAATGAATTATAAGGGAGATCATATAAAAAATTCACATGATGTGGTTGAATGGTGCAAGACACATTTCACACCAAATGAGAATGATATGTCATCACAATTGATTCAGGCAGTGCCATATAAAAAATTTTGGGAGATAAAAGGTATGCACACATTTTTAAACTATTTGAAAGTGTTTAAATTTTTTATGATATTTTTTATTCAAATTATATTTATAGAATTTATTATATATGCATTTGTTCAGGTGTGGATAGAAAAATTATGCATGGTTTCAATAGGATAGAAAAGATGTGATCTTTGCATTCAGTTATGAGTACGAATCGTCACAATTGGATGTTGAACACTAGGGACTACTCATGCTTTTGTTGTCACTGCATTGCTAAAAATTATGAGGAATGTATCAATCAAGACCATGGATATGTAGGCACATCGAATCTAGTGCCACTAGTTGTTACCAATACATTTGATAGAGATGAAGATGAAAACTTTGATGATGTCCCTTTGATTTCTACTGATTATGATCATATCTCAGGATTGGTCAAAATTGGTAAGTATATATATTTCACATTATATGGTACATTGATCTGCATGTATAGATAGATAGATAGATCTATAGATTGAACTAAGTAAATTTTAAGATCTCACACATGTATATATAAATTTACTATGCAGGAGATGTCTTTGCAGTGATTGCTGAGCGTGGAAATGTAGAAGGAGTTGGTTATTATTTACCGTGTTGTACTGCAGAGAGGATTAAGTTACTTGAACCTGAAGAAAGTGATGGAATGTTGTTCCCCATAGGTTTGTATATGGTTTACATCGATATATTGAACTAAATTTGTAAATTTTAAATTTCAACCTTTTAACAAATTTTAAATTGAGTTTGTTTAAATTTATATATTGTTAAAATTTGTGACCTGCAGGTTCAGTTGTTTTAGAGGGAACATATTTCAAGAAAATCAAAGTAATTCAACATGGTATTCACTTTGTTGATTACGAACCAAACAATAAGGTGTTTCAATATAGTCACCTAGTAGTTGCCACATCCATTTGTCTCCATACAGTTAAATCTCAACATGGATGTCATAAGTGGAGACTAAATAGGGAGGATCATGGGAGAATATTACATGTTCTCCGTGAAAGGTCGGAACCACTTGATTTGGTCTAAAAAGTATAATATGTATACCTATTTCTTGTGTTAGGACCTACTGGATATCTCTGGATTAAATTTCATTATACTTTGCTTATATATTTAAACATATGATGAACTATAATTTGTTGATATATGATGGACCTATTTGATGGTTCAATGGTTTTAATATATAGGACTTTATATGTATACTTTGATTATTCAATAATTTTTATAGATTGCATATTATTTAAATATTTTATGTATGCTTTGATTATTCAATGATTTTTATGATACTTTTTATGATGCTTATGATTTCTAGATCCCCTTAAGACCTCCCCTTATGATACTAAAAAATGATGAAATTACTTAGATTACTTATGACATGTGTTAGTTCTAGAATTAGTTAGAATAGTTAATGTACATTAGTTACATGTATTAACTAGTTATTTTTTATGATATTAATTCTAGATACCCTTAAGACATCCCCTTAAGACCTCCCCTTAAGACTTCTTATTAGTTAAAGATCCCCTTAAGACACTAAAAAATGATGAAACTAGTTAGATTACTTATGACATGTGTTAGTTCTAGAATAGTTATTGTCCATTAGTTAATATTAATGGGTCGTAGATATGATAAGTGGTATAAGTGGTCCAAGGACATCCTAAGATTATTTAATGGGTCTTGGGGGTCCTAAGGTTTCATATTTGTTTTAAGATTTCATAAGGGATACAAATAAGAGTCCTAGAATGTTAATGGGTCGTAGGTGCAATAAGTGGTCCTAAGGGATCCTACATAACATTAATAGATCCTAGTATGTCTTAAGGTTTCTTGAGGGAAACAATGGGTCCTAGATGTGTCTTAAGATAGTGTGAGGGATGGATAAGGGTCCTAGAGTGTCTTAAGGGGTCATGGGTAATATAAGAGGTCCTAAGGTATAAATAAGGGTCCTAGAGTGTCTTAAGGGCTTGTGGGTAACATAAGAGGTCCTAAGGGGTCCTAGGTTACATTAGTGGATCCTCATATGTATTAATTGAATCTAAGATACATAAATATGCCATAGGACAACCTAAGATATGTTAATGGGTCTTGAGGATCTGAAGGGGTCATATATGTCTTAAAATGTCGTAAGGGATGTATAATCATCCAATAATATTAATGGGTCATAGATGTGATAAGTGGTCTAAGTGGTCCTAGGACATCCTAAGATTATTTAATGGGTCTTGGGGGTCCTAAGGTTTCATATTTGTTTTAAGATTTCATAACGGATCCAGATAAGAGTCCTAGAATGTTAATGGGTCATAGGTGCAATAAGTGGTCCTAAGGGATCCTACATAACATTAATTGATTCTAGTATGTCTTAAGGTTTCTTGAGGGAAAAAATGGGTCCTAAATGTGTCTTAAGATAGTGTAAGGGATGGATAAGGGTCCTAAAGTGTCTTAAGGGGTCATGGGTAACATAAGAGGTCCTAAGGTATAGTGAAGGGTCCTAGAGTGTCTTAAGTGGTCATTGGTAACATAAGAAGTCCTAAGGGGTCCTAGGTTACATTAGTGGATCCTCTTATATATTAATTGAATCTAAGATACATAAATGTGCCATAAGACAACCTAAGATATGTTAATGGGTCTTGAGGATCCAAAGGGGTCATATATGTCTTAAAATGTCGTAAGGGATGTATAATTGTCCAATAATATTAATGGGTTGTAGATGTGATAAGTGGTCTAAGTGGTCCTAGGACATCCTAAGATTCTTTAATGGGTCTTGGGGGTCCTAAGGTTTCATATTTGTTTTAGGATTTCATAAGGGATCCAGATAAGAGTCCTAGAATGTTAATGGGTCGTAGATGGAATAAGTGGTCCTAAGGGATCCTACATAACATTAATTAATCCTAGTATGTCTTAAGGTTTCTTGAGAGAAAAAATGGGTCCTAGATGTGTCTTAAGATAGTGTAAGGGATGGATACGGATCCTAGATTGTCTTAAGGGGTTGTGGGTAACATAAGAGGTCCTAAGGTATAGATAACAGTTCTAGAGTGTCTTAAGGGGTCGTGGGTAACATAAGAGGTCTTAAGGGGTCCTAAGGGATCTAGATAAGAGTCCTAGAATGTTAATGGTTTGTAGGTGCAATAAGTGGTCCTAGAGTGTCTTAAGAGGTCGTGGGTAACATAAGAGGTCATAAGGTATAGATAAAGGTCCTAGAGTGTCTTAAGGGATTGTGGGTAATATAAGAGGTCCTAAGGGGTCCTAGGACAACCTAATATATGTTAATGGGTCTTGATGATCTGAAGGGGTCATGTATATGTCTTAAAATGTCGTAAGGGATGTATAATGGTCCAATAATGTTAATGGGTCATAGATGTGATAAGTGGTCTAAGGGATCTTAGGTTGCATTAATTGATACTAGTATATCTTAAGGGTTCTTGTAGGCAACGATGGGTTCGATATGTATTAATAGAAGCTAAGATAGAAGAATGGGTTCTAGGACATTTTAAGATATAATAATGGGCCGTATGGGTCCTAAGGGGTCCTATGTGTCTTAAGATGACATAAGCGATGCATAATGGTCCTAGAATGTCTTAAGGGGTTGTAGGTGTCATAATAGGTCCTAAGAGATCATAGGTTACATTAATTCATCCTAATATGTCTTAAGGAGCCTTGAGGAAAACAATGAGTCCTTGTATGTATTAATGGAACCTAACATGTACATCAATGGGTCATAGGACATCCTAATATTTATTATAAGGTCTTGAGATTCATAAGAGATCCTAAGTGTCTTAATATGTCGCAAGGGAGGGATAAGGGTCCTAGAAACTTACTAATACAATTTTTTAACATATTCTAACATAGTCCTAGATCATTTAAAAAAAATTAACTATGATTTGAACTAAGATTTCTACAAACTAAAAATTATTTAAAACAAATAACTAACTAATATTTACTAACTTTACTAAAAATGTGTGTATAGGTGAGAGAGAGAGATTCCTAATATTTACTAACTTTAAACTTGAAATTTATAAACAAATTTTTAAAATAATTTCTGTAAGATCTTAATGTTTTCTAACACTTTCTAACATTTCTACTACGGTTTCTATTGTTTTGTATATATTTTCTAACACTTGCTAACAAACTACTACGATTTTCTACCATTTTCTAACATATTCTAACATATTCTAACATTTATAGTATGGTTTTTAATATTAATGAGATTTTCTAACATTTATACTATGATTTTTAATGTTTTCTAACAATTCTACTATGATTTTCTAACATATTCTAGAATATTTAACTACGATTTTCTAACATTTATACTATGATTTTTAATATTTTTTAACAATTCTACTATGATGTTCTAACATATTCTAGAATATTTAACTACAATTTTCTAACTTTCTACTATCATTTTCTAACAGATTCTAATTTTTAACTATGTTTTTCTAACATTCTACTATCATTTTCTAACATATTCTAATTTTTAACTATGATTTTCTAACATTTCTACAAATAACTAACTAAAATAAATATAAACATATAATTTACAATAAAAAATGAGAAAATGTGTGTACCTGATCCTAGCAACAATCTGAAGATGTCAAAAAAGCTCGGGAGGTGCTGATGTCATACTGCATGTCACTACTTCGCTCTAAGCCTTGGGGTCCGCAAAATCCAAATAGTAACAATGAAAAATAAAAAAGAATCACTTGAAATTTATAAATAAATCCGGTCATAGGGGCTTCACGCGAAGTACCCTAGGGGTCTTCGCGCGAAGACCCCAACATAAGGTACTTCACACGAAGTGGGTCTACCACTTCACACGAAGTACTGACTTTGTATGAAGACGCTTAAAATTTTTTTTTGTTGGATGTTGATTTTCTTCATCCTAATAAGTGGGACAGAGCTTTGTGGGATCACCTATATATATATATACATATATATATATATATGAATATATATGTATATATATGTATATGTGTATATACATATATATATGTCTATATATACATACATACATATATATATATGTATATATATATGTATATATATATGTATATATATATATATATATGTATGTATGTATATATAGACATATATATATGTATATACATATATATATATATATATATATATATATATATATATATATATATATATATATATATATATATATATATATATATATATATATATATATATATATATATATATATATATATATGTGTGTGTGTACATATATACATATATACATATATACATATATACATATATATATCTATATATATATGTATATATGTATATATGTATATACATATATACATATATACATATATAGATATATATATATATATATATATAATATATACTATTGGCATTAAGCAGAATTGCCACTAGTGACAACAATTATTTGCATTCTGAGTGCAAATCGAGTAGAACAGTGCAAACCGAGAAGAATAGTGCAAACCGAGCAGAATAGTGCAAACTGAGCAGAACAGTGCAAACCAAGCAGAACAGTGCAAACCGAGCAGAACAGTGCAAACCAAGCAGAACAGTGCAAACTGAGCAGGACAGTGCAAACCAAGCAAGACAGTGCAAACTGATCAAGTTAATGCAAACCGAGCAGGACAATGCAAACCGAGTAACATTATGTCTACCGAGTCACCAGTATTTACCGAGTTCAAAACCTACCGAGTGGTTAGTATGAATTGTGCCTTCACTTCTACCGAGTGCATGATGATGCCGAGTAATGCAGTGGACGCCGAGTATCAGAAAGTCACCGAGTTAGTTTGCAGGAACCGTGTAACCATACTTGGGCCGACTTAGTGGCACTTATGTTTATTTTTCAAGCTGACTTTGTAATTGTAATTAATTGTTTAGACTTGTATATAAACAATGTTGTAAAGATGTCAAGAGGAAATAATATGAGTATGTATGTGAACAAAAAGAAAAGGCAGAGATAAGCGAATTACAAAGGGCTACAATAGTATAGGGAACAGCAAAGACAAATTCATCATAGAAGGTGATCAGTACATTCAGCGAATCTCAATCAGCAATCCAGTTGCAAAGCAAGAGATCTATTGTTTCATTCTAACAGGTGAATCAGTACTAAAATCCTTTAACCAGGTAGACTTAACAGTCTGTTGTAAAATCTCTTTACTGAGTGCATACTTCATTGTATGTTTGTAAATCCTTTAACAAGGTGGATCTAGCAATCCTTTTTGCTCCTAACAGGGCAGATCATCAGAAGTGATCAAATTGTAAGCCTTAACCGGCCAACTTTATTCTGCAGTACTAAAGCTTTGTGGGTTTCATCCCCACCCCAGTTTTACTTTCTTTTTGGAAGGTTTCTGGGTAACCAAATCTATGTGTCATTGTTGTGAATGCTTTTAAGTTTCATGCTTTCTATATACATAAGGAAAAAGTGAACTATATGCTAATACATCTGTAATTGTAAGAAAATTTGAAGTTACTGATTTACCCCTCCCCTCTCAGTAACTCGGTTAATCCCTGAATATTTCCAACAATTGGTATCAGAGCTTTGTTGGTTCTCAAGATAAAGCTTAACTAGCTTGAGCAAAGATCTAGGACAATGGAGGTATTCAAACTGAACAAGGTGATTGAAAATGAAAAGCTAGATCTGGAAATGGCCATAGCTAAACTTAAGGAAGCAAAAGAACATCTTTCCCAATCCCTAAGAAGAAGGAAGGAACTTGCAAATTAGATGAATGATCAGAATTACATTGAAGAAAAGGTTGAAGATCTTTTTCCCTCAAATAGCTCAGATGAAGCAAACAATGCTGTCAAAGAACTCCTAGAAAAGAATGGGTCTCTGCAGGAAGAAGTGAGAAAATTAAAAAGAGAACAAGAGCTACACTCAACAAGATTTTTTGAGATCTTAGAACAAAGAAACAAGTTGAAAGATGAATTAGATGGAAGGAACAATGAAGTTCAAAATAAAACCCTTGAGCTAGAAAACCTAATTGATCAGATCTCCCATACAAATGAGGAAATTCTGAATCTAAGATCAGAAATAGAAAACACAAGAGAAGAACTAAGATCTGAAAAGGAAATCAATCTAAGATTGGTGGATGACCTAAACGCCGAAAAACAAATCAATGAAGGAATGCTGAAAAGCCAAGAAGACTTGAATCAGCTGTATGAGCAAAATCTGCATAGGCAGAAAGGAAAAGCAGGACTTGGATACAAAGGAGAAGGTGAATCTTCTAAGCAAGGTACTCAAAGAAATCAAAAACCTACTTGTAATCATTGTGGTAAAATAGGACATACTTCAAATAAATGTTGGAACAATGAAAAAGCAAAATTCAATGGAAAATGCTACAACTGCAATCAACATGGTCATAAAGCAAATGAATGCAGCGAAAAACCAAGATTCAGAGGTAATTGTCACAAGTGTAACAAACAAGGTCACAAAACATCCGAGTGCAGATCCAAGACATTCAATCCAGCAGAACAAATTATGAAAGCAATGTTTGGATGGGACTACAACACCTGGTGTAGATGTCATTACTGTGGAGAATATGGACACATTGGCATGAACTGCATAAAACATCATCTAAGGAAAAGAGATACTACCGTAAGATGCTTCAAATGCACTAAACTCGGTCACATAGCCAGAAACTGCATGAATGCTAGTGAAGTTGAAGATGGAAAGAAGAATGAAGCAACTAAGGTCAGGAAATAGGTGAGACAAAAGTGGATTCCTAAATCTATCGAGCAAACCAGTCCAAGTGATGGAATGGGTGGCTCCACTGACTCAAACTAAATTTCCAAGAAAGCACTGGAACTGTATTCTCCTAGACAAACTTCAAGCAGTTCCAGAACCAAATTAAAAGAAAGATCTAAATCAGCATACAAGATGTAGTAAGATCACAGGAAGGTCGGTACCAGTCTTAACCGAACAAGGTCGGTATTAGTCTTTACCGAGCGAGGTCGGAGCAATATGAATTCTTGAGTTTACTGAGTTGCGAAGTCTTCACCGAGCAATTAATTCTTAGTGGGTGACAGTCTGTCGAAATTCATACCCTAATTTGTACTGAGCATTAATGACAGAGTTGTAAACAAAAGGCAAGAAATCAAACTCATTTCTCACCGCGAATTTTAGCACTTTGAGAGCAGAAAACTTCAAGAGCAATCCAACGACTCAAATACCTTTTGCGAAAAGAATTTTCTGTGAGCTACCATGGCATCATCCAGCACCTCAGCAAAGAAAGGATCCGAAATATTAGTCCAAGGGGAATGGAAAGCACCAGATTTCAAGATCATGCCCGCAATTGCAGCAGCCCTAGACCCGAACGGAGCTCAATCTCAGATTCCTCCTAAGGTACTACTTATTAAAGATATTTGCAATCATTTCAACTGTGCAATTCATGAAATGGGGAACTTAGAACTAGATATTGTGCGTGAAGAACTGTGTGTGGATGGTATTCTGAAACCCAAGCACAAACATCTGGAAGATAAGGGATTAGTTCACATTGCACATTTGCCTCAAAACTTTCGGGATAAATGGGTTAGATACATTCTCAGCCGTATACATGATGGCAAGATTTGGCTTGAGCAACCCATAGAGATCACCAAGAAGATGATTCATCAAATCACCGGTCTTCCCATGTTGAACAAAGCAAAAACTACCAAAACCCTAGGTCGGTCGGAACTGGAAAAGAAAACCCTAGCCGAGTGGGATGGTAGAGGCATGAAAGTTAGCAGCATTACCGATGCTGAACTGAAGTTTGGTACACACATAATTGCCATAAAATATACAGTTCAAGTCGACAGAATAGTGTCTCCTGTGAAGCTATTGACCTAGCATACAAAGTGGTCAAGAACAACTTATCATTTGACCTTGCAGATTTATTGTTAAAACAGTTTAACAAAAACATGGAAAGCATTCAAACTTCCAAAAACAATCCATGTAAGTTTGGATCCCTACTAGTCTATTTATTCTTCTATGTTCAAAAGTTCTTCCCTTCCAAAGGAAAAGTTGTATGGAGAAAAGATGTGCTAGTACTTTATGAGATAAATGAATACATCTCAGAAATGGGTGAAAATTTTGAAAGCATCATGGACAGTTATTTTGAGTCTTTCAAAGAGAAAATGAATGACAGATTCTGGATTCCACAGAAGTTGGTGAAGGATTACAAGGATGACATTTGTTTCATGGTAGACTGTGACAATGTATATATTCAAGTAGCTAAACCGAGGATTGTATATGTAAAACCTCTTCCTTATGAGTTAAATATTGATGAAACCAAGAATATCATTGAAGCCCTTCTTAATCAGCCTTTTAATCCCAAAGCTCCATATTTTGGAACATATGATGAAGCAAAGGTGAGAATTGAATTAAGCATAAAAATTCCACAGGTGGTAAACAAAGGAAAGAAGAGAATAGCCAAAATGCAAATGCTAACCGAGGACAAAGGAGATAATGATGAAGAAGAAGAGGAAAAGGATGAGAAAACAGAGGAACCAGAACCTGCAAAGAAGAAAGGAAAGGTTTTTATCACTAAGGCACCTAAGCCTCCCACTGCTGTATTTACAAGGAGAAGTGCAAGAGGTAAGGCAGATAAAGATAAGGCAGACAAGGCAGACAAAGATATAGTATTCAAAAGGCCTCCTCTAAACTTTCAAGAGAGGATCAAACTTTTTAGAGACGGATCAGGATCTGGAGTAAGTAACATAAAATCTTTTAAATATGAAA